>CM055980.1:25382500-25915000 GCA_029531755.1 Holothuria leucospilota
CTTACCTGGCCCGGGAGTATCCGTGATCGCGACGGCGGAGCTCTCAGTTGGGACCTGTTCTGTTCAGCCAGTCTAGAACGGGACCACTGTCGGGTGGGTAAGTTAAGTCAAAGTTTGTCCCTTGGGGACGTTGTTACTCCTCCAGGGAGCAGAACTCCTTCGGGAGTATTGTTTGGTTTTCGCCAATGGCTCTTCGCCAGAGAGAGTCAGGGGACTATTGGAAAAAAGTTCTCGATCTTAAGACTAGGATCACCAGGTCTAAAGGCCGAGAGATTGGTCACATTACCTGCATTGGAACAATATGTGAATAGTAAAGAAGTTGAGTTTAATATTGAAATAAATTCCACATAATTGTTCCAGGTTTGCTTGTAATCTCTGTTAATTTTAACATAAAAGATCTGTAAATTTTACACAAAAAAGTCATAAAATTAAACAGAACATTTCAGTAATTTGGTTTTACAGAAATTGTTTGGAAACTCTATTACCAGAGAATTTCTGTATATTAACAGAGTTATTTTTAACAGTGTAGGGATGACGACGACTAAAGATATGAATGATAAATGTATCGGATATAACACCAAAGTGCCAGTAGCGTAGCCAGAGGGGGGCAGGGGGGCAGAGTGCCCCCCGGGCGAAAAATCGAAGTAAAATCGGGACGACGGAAAAATGAAAAAAAAAATAAACGAAGGGAAAAAGAGGGAGAAGGAAAAGGGAAGGGGAAGAGGAAAGGGGAAGAAGGGAGAAAAAGAGAAAAAAAGGGCAAATAACAGGAGAAAAGGGAAATAAAATAATAACAATAGGAATCATTATCAATGGAAGGAAAGGATGGAGAGAAGGGAACGGGCTTGATAAGGTAGAGCACTGGTTCAAATATCGACGGGACGAGTATACTGATACAGGTAGGGCTAGGGACCGTGGAAAAGATCAAAAGGAATGAGAAAGAGAAGGTCTAAGAAGGCAGAAACGGGACGAGGGATGAAGCGAGGCAGATTATGCATGAGAAAGAGGAAAAGATGAACTAGGGAAGGGAATAGAGAGCGTTAGACGACTAGGGAGTCCGGAAGGACAGACTATGAAGCAGAGCAGTCAGAGTAAGGGGATAGAAAAATGGACGTAAAGCAAGGCTGTCAGTGTAGAAGCTATAGGGATAGTAGCTACCGTCCCGATTTTTATTTTTAATCACTATCAAAAAGGGATACTTAAAATAAATGTCCCGGTGCAGATTTTCTTTCAAAGTCACACAATGAGTGGAAAGTATCCAGTTGCGTTGCCACTTATTGGGGTTTGGTGTCAGAACCCTAATGAGTGGTCAAGAAAAATTGCCAAGAGAAACTATAAGCATGAATTTGAATATAACATGGGCAAGCTCCACCCATATTTTGCTTTCCCATCTGGCTAGATATAAAGTGATAAATCTTAGCTCTATGCACTTACATTTTATTTTGTTCTCAGGGGACCTCCTGGTGTGGCTGACTTTGACAGCAATCCTCCTAACATCTTAAAACCCAAAATATGTAGTAATTTTGGAGTGTAACGTAGTAGCGTGCGCAATGGGGGCCGGGGCCATGGCCCCCACCGTTGTAAGTAGTCGGGGGAAAATCAGCTAGTCGGGGGAAATCGGAAGCAGTCTGACCGAGACTGGCCGAGCATCAGGCGCACTCTCCCTCCCCCAATTGGCCGTTATGGGTGTTTGAACATGCTTCAGAATGTGTTAAACATAGCACCATTTTTCATCTCAGCGATCTTCTAAAAGCAAAAATTCCCCTCCCCCGGGACGGCGAACAATCAATTTTTTGTCTCTCTATTATAACAATAATTACTAAACAAATAGCAGTCTGATGAACGGTCAATCATCTAGTTATAAAGATGACTACCTTTATACTGGTCATTAGGCAAGCGTGAAGCCAGGGGGTGGAGGAAGAGGGCAGCCGCCCACCTTATTTTTAGTATTTTATTACGTTTACTTTTTACAATAGTGCTAGTGTTTCCCCTTTTTATATGCGAAAAATAGGCCCGGAAAGTGCCATTTCCAGCCATCTGGGAGGCATTTTGGACCAAAATTTCCTTGCGCTCCGCGCCACCATCGATTGGCGCGGAGCGCTGAGAGACTTTCTATGAGCTACGTCCCTCCAACTTCCTTGACATTTTTTTTGCTACGCCCCTGTCAATAGTTTGCGTCTAGCCAGTTGGACTTTTCTCTGTGCCAGTCGGTGGAATTCACAGTCTACCCCCACCTCACGAATCCTGCGCACGCCACTGGTGTAACGTACAACACCCCGGGAAGGATCATTTTCTCAGTGTAGTTTGGGAAGGCATTTTGGCCAAAATATTCCCTGTACGCTTCGCGCCAACTGGTGGTGGCGCTCCGCGATGATAAAGTCGCAAAGGGTCTCTCTGAAGAAAGGCATTGATCCCTCAAGAATGATTCCTCCTCGATCTTACACCGAGTTTACCACTGACAGTTCACCCCGGCTTCATCAAATCGAGTTATGGTAAATAGTTAAATTGTGATCATCGTGACTATAAGTTCGCATACTGATAAGGCCATTTGAATATCAAGTCGATAATTTATTCTCATGCCCCCAATTCTATTCCGATGCTTCCGGACTTGTCCCGGGGACCCAAAAGAAACGGTGTGTGTGTGTGTGTGTGGGGGGGGGGACTACCTCTACAGTTAGTTTGAAAAATCATGAAATCGGGACGAAAATTTTCATTTTGCCCCCCCCCCCCCCGCGGGCCGAAGACCCTGGCTACGCGCCTGCAAAGTGCCATCTGTTCGAAAATTTTATGTTACTAAGACAAATAAAATGTAATTTGTGTTCATAGTGACTGTTTGTAACGACAAAGTAACGGAACCCAAATGTAACGCTGTTACAGTTATTTTGACCCAGCATTCTAACTAGTTACTTGCTCGGTTACAGAGATGTGAATGTAACTCGTTACACGGTTCCGTTACACAAAATGTAACTCGTTACAGTTACGGCGTTACTTGTAACTCGTTACTTCCCAACTCTGCATAGTAGTTTTTGTTAAAGGTTTCATTCTTCTGTAGTTATGACATGGATACCTTCAGACAGTGTGCATCTCTTGACTGTGATTCTTTAATCTAGTTTTTATTTGCATATATAGCCTTCTTAGTGGATCTGTAATATTGCAGTACATCAAATTAATATAAGAACAATAAAGCTTTTATGAACATGCCAAGATGATCCCACAGAGCTGACGGTCGTAAGAGTTGGCAATAAATTGGGAAAGTCTGGCAATGAATGGGGAGATATGCCCTTCACTGCTACTTCATTTTATGGACTTCTCAAGGTTGACTGGGACTGGGTATATTATGACACAGGGTTTTTTTTTCAAAAGAACACCTTTGTCAATAATATTATTCAAAAACACAAATTCTATGGAAAATTTACACCTTCATCGATCTAAATTTTGTCAAATTCAAGCCCCCAGAACCTTACAAATGACAGAAGAAAGGTAAGCAATAAATCACAATAACTTAACACCTGTTTGACAGCTATTAAACTTACTCCTTGCCGTCAAGAGAGTTTGCACCACAGAATTCTGTGGTTGGGAACAACTTCGTACAAAAATGGAATATTGAAAAACGATTTGCTAGGTCAATAAAAGTCAAGTGAGGGAGTAGGTGCAGTTAGGGAACACCTGGTTTATGAGCTCCGCTTTATGACTAGTTACATTTTAGGCTGACGGGTATTTTATTGGTTTGTATGACTGTGTCTTCTGTGGGATCAACTTCTCATGAAGAAACTAAGTTGGATGGCTGCATGAACAATTCTCAGTATTGCACTGATTGTGCCATTACAGAGGAATTTAACAAAAGTCGAGGAATTTTGTCAAACTTCATGCCCATGACTACACTGCATGAAATGAAGATGTGTGATCAAGTTATTCTCCATTTTGTTCACAAATTTACAACATGTTACGAGAAAGCTTGTAAAATTTAAATGAACATGTATGCATATGGCTTTTCAAATTTTCAAATCTTTGAAGATTTAAAGATAAGTGGGCAGGTTAACAAACAACCATCCATAAATACTTCTTGTGAATTAGGTTGGAAAGACAACAACTGCATGCATGCTGTAGTTATTAGTCATATAGCAAAGCTACAAAATAAGTTGCAGCAAGGCTCTCTACGGTGAAGACGCGACAGCGCTCTCTGCAATGAAGTAGCGGCAGGCTTTCTAGCTCCAGCAAAGTAGTAGCAAAGCTCACTTGCATGTGAAAAGTGAGGTCACAGCAGGGATGTTGCCCCATGAAGTCTCAGCAGGGATGTTTTCTCGCAAAGTCACAACAAGGATGTTCGCCTGCGAAGTCGCAGCAAGAATCTATCTTGTGATCACTGTGCAAAGGCTATTTCCTGGAAAAGTCACGGCAGGTTTTCTCCTGCGAAGTCGCAGCAAAGCTCATTTGCATGTGAAAAGTGAACTCGCTGTGAGTTCACAGAAAAGTCACAGTGAAGTCGCAGTAAATGGTCACCACAAGCCTGTTTTTTCGGTAAGGAATTGATTCAAAGCAAACTTCTATACAGGGACGTAGCGGGGGGGGGGCGGGAGCAGGGGGAGTAGCTCTCTCCTTTCAGTGTCGAAAAAAATGTTAAAACTGTGATTTTTTTTGCAGGGTACTTTTCAGTTCTCTCTTTATCTTAAATTCTCGTCATCTCTGTTAACTGCATCATAATCGTAGTAACATTCAGGCCTCCTGACTGAGCTACTTTGCATAATGCGTCACCCTAACTAGAAAGGATCACAACACACAAGTTCGTATGATTCGTTTGTTATGAAGCTAAGTTAGCGCTCGTATAGCAGTCTTACGTGATACACGCTTCCTTTAAATAATTATTATACTACTATCACACTGAGATAGCAGTATTTTTTTTCAAGCCAGATATCTGACAATTCGAATCAGGAACGATCAGGTCCAACTCCATCCCACTTTGAAGGAGCTCGGCAAGTTTATTCTCTAATCAAATTATCGGCTTTCAAAATCTACTCTATTGTGGTTGGTGCACTGTAAAAAAAATCTGTAAAAAAGCAGTTTTCTGGCAGCAGAATATCCCGACACACTCTGTAATTTGAAATTACAGATCAACTATGTTAAAAAAAAAAACAGACAGTAACTGTAATTTATAACCATTGTAAAAAAACAGAGTTTTTCTGGCAGCAGAGTTTCCCGACACACTCTGTAGTTTGACATTATAGATAACCTATGTTAAAAAGCAGATATACCATATTACATAATGAAAATGATGTGCATTAGAGTCGCATTCGAAAATGCTTTTACTTTTTCCAATGTCCCCTCGTGTCTCGGGCAAGAGAGCTTTTTAAGTACGTAGAAACAGGCACTGACAAACTAAAGGAGAATCCCAAACCCGAACAAAAACCCTGTCGGATCACAAACACAATGCCAAACAAACAATACACACCATGCAACAGGGAACAAAAGAGTCTTTGTTACTACTCTGATTAAGAAACTGCCATTGCAGCCAACCCCAAAACAACACCCAGAGCCAGAGTCCAAGGGCGGAATTCAAAATTAGTTTTGAACATTTTGTTAACAGTATCAATGTACGCAATGTTATATATATCACGTCTGTGACACGTTGGTTATAGTGAATAACCTTACTACAAAGTTTTTAAAGAAAAACAGTTCATACATCTCAATATTCTTTACCTGTATTGATTACCTACTTATCCTTTGTCCATAAAAGTGTTTTTTTTTTTTGCTACAGATCTCATTAGTTTAGGCCTGCCCTAAGCATAAATTTACAATCTTTATGTCATAATTTTGGCCACGCCCACTTAAGTAGCTAAAAGGAGTTTAGGTCATACAGGCACAGCGACATATGGGCCTGTAACTAAGGGTCAAATCCTCTTATCAATTTTAATCCCGTGTAAACCGATACTTGATCTACTAATCTCAAGACCTACTCTATCTTAATAGAACATACTTCTAATCAACCTCTCTCTGTACTAGATGTTGATTTGAAACAGAAGAAAGTAGTTTTGATTAGATGGTATGGTTTATGAATTAAGGATGATTTTAGTACAAAGTGTTGACTTCTGCCTTACTCTGTACGAAATATGAAAAGCGAAACATGGCTATCTATAACAAATGATCTAGTTTACATAGGTTATACTATAATCACAGAAATGTGAGATTGCTGTTTAAGACTTGCAATTAGGGTCAGTATACTACAATGTTCTTATCAAAGTTGTACGTTATCACTTGATACCGATATACCAACATATCGGCATACTTTCTAAAACACAGATACCTCTCGCCAAACAGTGGGCCTATGTTGTGGAGTAAATCGTGGGTTTGTTTCCCATGGCTTGTAAACACTTGTCACTAAACTATCTCAAATATGCGAGTAAATATGGCAATCCCACATACCAAACAAAATATTATTCTTTGAATTTACCGACATATTTGATACTAATCAGCATTCAGAGAAAGTTATACAGGCTTTTGTTTTTCGCTTGTGATTCCGGTTCCTACTTGCAATTTCTTAAGCTCGATAAGTTTGCGAAAGAAGGATACCGAAAGAGAAATAGATAAGAAAAATGCTAAAAGTTAACTATACTTCTCTTTGAATCAGATGGTACGTACGTATGGTACGTGGATTGATCAGTTTGACATGTCGGCGGGTAAATTTACAGAAAATAAAACAAAGAAATATGTAAGAAATACAGAAATTTTCTGGTAACTTATTACCAGAACATTTCTGTATTCCTTTATTTTTATTTTACGTAAATTTACCGACATTTTTAACAGTGTACTAAGTACTTTGTAAACATGGGTTGCCTCAACTTGTCCAAATGGTAACATTAGTCTTCCTTAGTCAGGGAATTTTAAAGATAAAGAACATGTAAAAGGTGCAATGTTTTTCCAGTTTCATCAATATCATGTGATATCATTTTACCAAGCTTGTTTTTGTCCTGTTTGAATTTTTTTAACATGTTCTTAATTCATACAGGAAAAAATCTGCTGATAATGTGATATATGATAATGATAAAACTGACAAAACATTACACAAGATTGCAATTAAGGACCTTCAATTGTTCAAAAACTTTTCAAAGGGGAGGGGACACCCCCCCTTAGACCCCTCCCCCATATCAGTCACAAATGTGCTCCCCCTTGCAAATTCCTGGCTACGTCGCTGTTTCTGTACAAACATTCACCTTCCCTAAACACAATCATTTTGCACCATCAAATCCACCGGACATTGATACAACTCTTACTACAAAAATGATAGTCAAATTTCGATTTGAAGGTCTGTTTGGATGCATTCAAGGCAATTTTAAGATAGTAAAGAGTTCACACCCCGAGAGAGTTCCACAGGTTTTAGCGGCGCCTTCGGCACCGTTGGGTCATTTCAACTTGATCTCTCCATGAAGTTGTTTTTCAGAAGGAGGTTTAACGGAAAGACAGTTTAATTTATGCTAATACGCTACGACCCACTAAATCCAGAGGAGATTATTAATGATAAGCTAATTATTCCGTTGATGGGGGATTCTTTCTTTTATCCGTTCGCTTTAATGTAACATCGATAAGCTAGCAGCATCATTTAGGTCTAGTAATCCTATCACAATTGGCTTACTCTGGACAATGCTTTGAGGAGTAGGTTTACGCCGCCACCAATTTAGGGGCATTCGCTACAGAACTCGAAACGATTGTTTCATTGAAATAAACGAGTGAGGTTTGCCCCTTCCAAAAGAACGAAAGTCATGCAAATGAGCTGCAGAGGCAGAAGTATAAATTTTGTCACAACGATTTGGAAAGTTTCCGGAAGTTTCCTGAAATAACAGGGTATACAATCAGATTCAGATTTTTACTTAGACCCTTACTGGTATACTCTGATCCGCGTCACCGAGCGTCCAAAGTTGCAATATTTTTGAATTTTCCAGTGACTGGCAATGCTATGGCAGTAGCGACAAACCTCCCAGCTTTACTGTTGATGTAGCAGACGGCAAATCTCTTTTTTATGAATTACGTAATCCAGTGTAAATGTTATAGAAATGCCAAGACAGATACAAGAGACAAATTACTGTGTGACCTTGGCGGTGTAAACTTCACTTCAAAGCGATGTATCTCCTTTCAAGCAACAACTCCCTGATTTCTCCCATATGATAGAATTGGATCCGCAAGTCGTAGAAAATATAAATGCCATAGATCTTTGAGTGTCACGTTTTCAAACTTGGTCGGTATAGTGTTTGCCCCTTGACAAATAACCTTACATACACTACAACATGTCCACAAGTCCCCTGAATCATCACCGAAATGATAGTTAAAAATTAGCATGGTTTGTTTAGTACCCATCCAGTTTCTGTCTGAAAAAGTTTAATATTTTATTCTGATGATCAGAATTTTATAAAATACCACAAGGTTTCTGAGGGAGAGTGGTCGAATTATCATATTTGTAGTCGGCTTAGTGCGCATCCGATGTTCTTTAGAAATGCTCAAATGTTTCATGCTAATGCTCAAAATTTTATAAATGCACTAACCTTCCCCCTGGCCCCGGCCACACCATGGAGGAGGGGGCATTTGGCGTGCATACGATGCTTTCGACGCCATTGTCTTGTCTCGTCATCTCTGTTTTAGAATAAATGTTAGCCAATGCCCATGAGCTTACATTTTTTCAAATAGAAAGGATTCTATTGTATTTACCAAACTATTGCAATTTCATACCGAAACTTCTTAAAAGTACCACAAAGATCGGAAATAATCTCCGTAGAGTCACCTGGAAAATTTTAGGTAACTAAATTATTTTGCCAAGAAAACAACGTTGATTTCTGAGAAGGCTTCTGTTTGAACGGTTTCAGGCGGCTCCTGTCAGCTTCAGGTCTTTAATTGTCACTGTTGTTGGGTAGTGCTACAGATTAAGTATTTTCTATCCCTCCCAGATGTTGGTACGAATTTGTGCCTAAGTCTAGGACTGGAAGCGTTATGCACTTATCTGGAAGCGCTCATCTGAGCGCTAGTCAAAAGAGAAGAAATTATTGTTATTCTTCACAACCTGAATGATATTAAGTTTTTCAGGGCGCGGCTTTGATCATAAGAATCAGACGATTCTCCGTGACCCTACTACCCTCACGTTCAGAAGATCTGGATTCCCACTAGCTCTTCAGAACCCCCCCCCTTCCAAAATGAACTGCATGGACTCACAACCCCTAGCAATTTATATAAAGCTCATACTCTTTCGCATTAGTCACATATTAGAGAGACTCGGGAGTTTATTAAAAAGAGTGCGGTTGTCACTTGACATCAGATGGTGGCATCGCCTACCCTGAACTTACTTTTCTAAGTTTCTTCAGCTGTGCGAAAAACAAAAGATACCCAAGAAGAAAGTTTGTTCTCCTTACTTTACTTGGAGGAAGGGGGCTTTGACTAACCCCTTTTAGAGCAAAAATTCCAACAAAATGTAAGCTATTTTGAAGGCACTGTGCTTAGAGGTTCGGAATCAAGTTCTCACCGCCCCTTTCTCAATTAGAGATTGGTTTGCTTTTGCCCCATAGGGCATAGGGCGTTATCATTCAGCTGTGTATTAAACAAATGAAATCTCTTGCTACAGTCTAAGTATTAAAATGATTGCATTTTTTGGTTCAAACAAGGCTGTTCCCAGTAAAATTTTCAGTGGCCACAAATTTACTGCGGTATGCACATCTTGAGTGTCTGATATTTCTGGCTGTCCATCCGGATTTCTCTAATTGGAAAGTGACAATGCTAGCTTCCTTGCAAAGAGGGATCAGTGTAAAACTAAAAGAAAGCACTTTACTCATGGCAGTGCATTTAAGAATTTTGCATGACGTCAGCTCGTGTCTGAAAGTAAAAGTGAAGGTTAGTGTCATGCGCAACTATAATTTAATGTTCGTGCATAGGCGTGTTAGCGGTACGTGTGCACAACAATACAATAGAAGCAATTGTTATACGGGGAATGCTGGACTGAAAGGTTGAATATCATTTCTGGAAGTAAGAAGGGACGCTAGATTAAATAACATTGATGCCATCGCATTGCATTCTGTTAGTTGTGCAAATTCTGGTCGCATTTCGATCAGTCCATGTGCAGCAACTACAAAGATCAACACGTTCGTAGAACATCGTGTACATTCTGCTCAAATTTGACCTATTCTGAGCTATCTGTTACAAACGTTCCAAAAATGCAGGGCCAAGATTTGACCAACCAAGATGCGCAAGGTATCAAGGCGATGACATTTTCATCAATACTGAATGACTTTGCTGAAAACACCACAGCTCACGGAATTCCACGAATAATTCTAAATCCTGGAATTTTTGTGAAGCTGGTCTGGTCACTCTTGTTCTCTGTTGCTTTTGTAATTTTTTGCATTCAGATATCTAGTTTACTGTCTAATTATTATACCTTCCGCACTAACGTAGAATTGGTCAACAGTAAATATGTAGAGTTCCCAGCTGTCACCATCTGCAATTTCAACAGGATGAAGCGATCAAAGCTGGTGAGTAAACAATGGTACTCTTTGTGTCTGGATGAGTGTGGATAAGAGTGTGTCTGTTGGTTTGTACTTATGTGATTTACGCATTGGTCAGTTTTATTTTCCACTCGAAGAAACGAAGCCCCAAAGAAAACGCTTGAAGGGTACAATGGGGCTATGGGGGGACGGTTAGGCGGTACTGACCTTCACGGGCAAAGAAGATTGATCCATGTAGGGAGAATGACACCTCTATAATACCTTAGTTACACCTCTGACAAAACGCAACCATTTCATTGCTTATCCTAGTAGCCTATACCAAGACATATCTCACCTTTGACAAAGAGGCAGCGTAACTTCTCGCTTCCTAAAGCTTCTCTTAAATTAATGAACCTTAATTTGTTTCTCGTTACAATAAGTTGGAATACACGAAATAATGGCACATTTTGGGAATATCTTTGCCAGAAAGTGCTGATACATTAGGGTTTCTTGAATGTGTTCGTAATGAAATAAATAAACTTTTTTGTTTAATATAACGAATGCGTTAACATAAACATACTAGAGAAAGATGAGAGCAACCGTGCCATTTCGCATGTCTTTGCCAATATGGCCATAACTCACTTTAGTTTCCTGGACGCCTTCTAACATGACGAAAAATAAATAGCAACTTTTCTTTGGAAAAAAAATGTGTACCATAATTAAGTACATACATTTAAAAGTTATAATAATAAGTCCCATTGTAGGTATTCGCCAATAGAGCCATAAATTCAGTTTAGTTCACTGGAAGCTTTCTCAAAATATCAAAACTTAAATTAGCAATTTTGCTCTAAAACAAGAAGAATGTTCTACACAAAATGTCATATTTGTAAAAGAAAAAAAAAAGAAAGAAAAAGGTATAGCCTTATGTTCATGTCTTTGCCACAGTGTCATGATTCATTCCAGTTTCCTGGATGTTTTCTTAAAATGAAATGGAAAGATTATAATTGTTTCTTTATTAAATACCCAAAATGTAGAACATAAAAATGTAAAAGATGAAAATGATAGTACCCTTTTAGATAACAACCCCGTCCAAACCTATCCCAAAATATGGTCAAGACCAGTGACGATACAGTGAGAGAAGTAGGATATCTGTTCCATCTCAATCAGTATTAGGTCAAATTCTAAAAATTAGCCCAAAGATGATTACACAATGATACCCTATGAGGTCTGGTCCTTCATCCCATGAGACTGTCACCTTTAACCGTGTGTTTGAGCAAAACCACACGGATTTCGCAGTCCGTGAATTTCATTAGCTCAATTCTTTTCAGCTTTTACTTTACGTTTATAAGCTTCGGCCTTATCAATCGCTTATGCAAACTTATGGAACGTTTGGCAGGGATTTCTTAAATACAATAACTAGGAAAATATGCGACCCTCAGTTCCCTGCAAAACCCAACCAATCAGTTTATTTGGTCAATAAATCCCGTTCTGTTATCTGAAACAAACATTGGCAACGCACACACCTATTTTGTACCCTAACCCTACACTAGGTTCCCTCAGTATTTAAAGGTCTATGGTAACCTACATCTACCATCAAATCTAATAAAAAGTCTAATTTCCCTTAAAAACGATTTTGCCAACATGTTATTAAAACTGCATTTTATTCAAAACTTGATATCTAGAAATAAAACTGTCCAAATACAACTTTACATTCTTAGGAAGTGCCAAGTTTCTTTCGTGCTTCTGAAAGGTACTTTTGGCAAAGAAGACATTTTCTCCACGCTAACTGAAGATGACACCTACTGCTCACCAGGAAACCCCCGCTTAAAAACATTCCTTCACCAATGCAAATGGGTTAGTCAGAAAACATTGGATGGGCCTATAAACTATCTTAAAGCATGTTTTGGAGACAAAGTTGATTTTTTTAATAAATTGAGGAAAAATCTCTCTACTAGGCGAAGAAAACCCCAACTCAATATTACGTTGCATCTGGAAGTTGAAGAAATGCTATGTTTTACCTTTCGCGGTGCACGATGGGAAATCTGTGAAGACATAAGAGCAATTATCCAATAATAAATAATAATAAGAAATAAATAAATAAAATAATAATTTTATAATCGGAAGAACAAAATTGAATTTACCCTTAGTTAAATATTGAATCCCATAGCCCATCTCTCAGGCAAGACTTCGATGGATACGGAAGACCCCACAAGTCATACAAAAGTGATGGAATTACTCTACCGCTGGAATTTGGTTTTCGTTTTTCTCGAAAACGATATTGTGAACCACCGATTACGACGTAGCTATAGCAATACACATAACTACTATGCATTTAATTCCATTAAATTTGACCGATAATTTTGCAAGGGATTCAAAAAAAAATTCACCACTGAAAATATGGACACAAAATCCACTGAAATTGTGGGTGAAATAAGCAAAATTAGGACGCCTAATAACCAATCCCTTACTCCAAATCCAGATATGGATTGATATCTGGATATATCTGGCTAGATACAGTCTTTATATGGCCATATCAAGCCAGATATACAGCCAGATTTAGATGCCTTGATACATTATATCAAGTTTTATATGGCCATATAAAGCCAGATATAATTTGATACAATGCAATTCCAGTTATGCAAATAAAGTTTTATATGGCCATATCAAGCCAGATATAACTTGATGAAATGCCAGTCCAGATATGTAAATACAGTTTTATATGGCCATATCAAGCCAGATATAACTTGATACAATGCAATTCCAGATATGCAAATAAAGTTTTATATGCCATATCAAGCCAGATATAACTTGATGAAATGTCTGTCCAGATATGTAAATACAGTTTTATATGGCCATATCAAGCCAGATATAACTTGATACAATGCAATTCCAGATATGCAAATAAAGTTTTATATGGCCATATCAAGCCAGATATAGCTTGATGAAATGTCTTTCCAGATATGTAAATACAGTTTTATATGGCCATATCAAGCCAGATATAACTTGATACAATGCAATTCCAGATATGCAAATAAAGTTTTATATGGCCATATAAAGCCAGATATAACTTGATATGCTAGATATGCAAATGAGCATTTTGTTAGTTTGTTTTATTATTTATTTGATTTGATTCTTGGATTATGCTTGTTACAAACTAAGACATGTTTTGGATACAGCATCACCTTCGCAGACATTGCAGTTATTTAGTGGCTACACTTTTTTTAACACCGCAGTGTTCTAAGTGAACTTAGGCAAATATTTTGCATATCTGGGCGGAGCTTGTATCTAAACCTACATTTTTCATGATTTAGGAAGTTGAAAGTAAAATATGCACTACGCAGTAAACAAAATTTAGAGTCAAATACGTAATAAAGTTTAAAATAAGAAGCCCATACCACTGTGATTACATAAAACAGGAAATTTCAACGGATTTTTCTGTTCACTGTTATGACATAAGTTCAATGTATGGTACTTAAGTCAATTCAACCCAATACTTACGTTAAATTCTAATTCATGGAGCACTTAAACATTGTTTGCTGGTGTTCAAAGTCTCCATGAGGAGTGTGGACTATAAGTCCTAACTATGATTCATAACTAGAGCAGATATGGTCTGGATACAACTTTGTCTGTGCCACATAAAGGCTTGATCCAGATACAACTTTATCTGGCCATATATGGTTTAGATCTGGTTCTGGTTTAGATCTGTGTTATATCTGCCTAACTTTTTATCTGATCTGATATAAATTCCATATCTGGTGCAGATATGGGCCATATATGGAAATATATTCTGCTCATATAAGGACCATATCTGGTCCAGATAAAATTTTATCTGTTCCATATAAAGACTTGATCCAGATAAAACTTTATCTGGCCATATATGGCTTAGATCTGGTTCTGGCGTAGATCTGGGTTATATCTGCCCAATTTTTTATCTGGCCCAGATATAAATCCCATATCTGCAGCAGATATGGGCCAGATATGAAATCCATATCTGGCCCATATATGGAATTTCATATCTGGCCCATATCTGGATTTCGAGTAAGGGATTTTTCTCCCGCCTGGAAGAAAACTAGATGTTCCCAAAAGGGGAATCCCGGAACTGTTGACGTGAGGGGTAATTGAATCTGCTCTAAACAGAGGTGACGTAATTGAAGTCATCTTCTGTAGGTTGTTAATTGAAAGTTCAACATGAAAAAAATACATATTTCGTTATAGGCCTGTATCCACTGCTCTGTCCGAATCTTCCTAAGATTGGGGGAAGCTGAACCATTTAACATTTGCTTAGGTAAATTTGAACGTTAGAAGGAAAACAACAACTTCAGACTGAAAGTTATTAGGAGGCTGTATACCCACCTTTCTGTTCAAAAGGCTCTGGGCCTGTTAACTTCAAGGCAAAGTGTTCTCCGTAACTCAATATATGATATACAGAAGATGGTTAATTATGTAGTAAGATGCTTCCAGTAATTATCAATGGTGCTCAGAGTTTGCAATAGCCTTTTCCTTTTTATGATTTATTTTTTATTCTATTTAGATAACTGTATTTGTGTAACATTTACACATTTCATCAACATGTCTACGTACACTCAAATCCAGTTACTGAATAAATTACCTCAATTCACAAGCACAAATGTTAATGGACAGAATAAAGTCTATTAGCTTCTCTGTATTATCGATTACTTTCCTTACGTTCTTCAGACCTGTGGTACCGTCTGCATATACACTGTTTGTACATTTGCCAAAACTTTGGCAAATTAGCAGGGGGGTTATGAGCCTCCTTCCCAAAGGGAAGAGACATTAATATTTCATAAATAAAATGTAACTAAAATGAATTTCAGAAATCCATTTTGAAGATTAAAGGTTTTTGAACGTGTCGGGCCTTGAAACTTACTTCATGGAAACGGTTGGTTAGCATTCCACATTAGACCTAGTAGTTTTCTTTGCAATATCAAGGGAGATAAAGGTTTTTAATTTCCATACAAGAGTGTCAACGACATTGTATAAGAAAAATGTTTTGTTATTCAATATGCCCAGATGACATTATATCTTTCGCAATGAACCATATTTCTGCGAAAGAAAAAGTAGTGAATGTGTTTGAAAATTAGTTTCCTCTAAACTTAGCGTTGTTCCGTCTATTCATAGAAAATAAACGGCTTTTGATTTTTTAATTTTAGAAAGTAAGCGGTTGATCAATTGTACAGTATATGAGGCAATATATATAGTAGATATGGGTGCAAGAGAAGGCTGTTCACTTACTGTAGATTTCAGAATGATGTTCGACCATGGAGGTGTCCCTTCGACCGTTTAAAATTAAGGGGAATTGTTTTTTACATCATTTTTCTTTCGAGATGGACGTTTCCAGTAACACAATAAGTTCACGTTTGTCTAATATTAGTAAAGATATGTTTCATGTGGCTAATTAAGATCGTTCCGACGAACTAATTTCGACTGATTTTGATTTATTTTGATGTCGGTTTCTTGTGCTCTTGTCTACATAATAAAAACTGCTATATATAAGAAAGAAAAGTTGAGCTGATGTTTGACTAAGAGCTCCGTCCTGTAGCATTCCCGCCCTGAAATGAAATAGCTATTTAGTAACTCGTATAATGTTTACAGTTATTCCCGAACTGTTACAAAGCTTTTGATTGGCATACGGCCACCTTGAATGTAAATCGAGTTGTTTTATCAGCTTTAATAGCTTTAAGATGCAAGATGACGGAGAAGAAATCGTACTAATCCTTACTAAGGGTAATCGTAGGCTTTATTTTTGAAAAGATAATTAATTAATACCAATTGACTAATCAATAAACTTCTGCAGAAAACCTGAGTAGGGCAACCAAATTCTTGTCTGATATTCCTGGATTGCGTTGTCGGAGTGTTTTGATCGGTATCTCAGTTGAGAGAATATTTAATTCAGAAAGGTTTTATGTGAAGCTGTCCTTCTCTTGTAGCATTCAGGGAGGTCCTCCCGAATGGGGGAAAAACTTATGCAACACATTGTAAAGGGGTTGCTAGCCTACCAAAGGCAAGGTTTAGCAAGGACGATCACCCCTCAAGAACTTGCGTTTTTCTCGGAAAAGGGGTGGTAAACCATCAATTAGGACGTGGCTTTTCGGTATCTATGACAATTCACTTTCCGCGTGTACATTTATTTCTATTATATAAGATCGGCAAATTGTCACCACAGACATTGTACACAACGAACTTGAAGAATTGTGGGTAAAATAGGCAATGTGGCTGCGCTTACGAACAATTTTTCTCCCCATCGGGGGAACTAGATTCTCCTAAAGGCTGAATCTTCCGAATTGATTAGCTGGGAACTCAGTGCAAATTTTATTTTTATCGATATACGGTTGCGTTCTTATAGGTAACATGCATTGCCAGTTTCATTCAGTTGCAAGGTGACATGGTAAAAAGTTAATATTATAACAATTTTTATGATTTGAAACTTTTATGATTCTGTAGAAAAACGAATGTTGGTTAACAGAAAATTAATTTTAGGTTAATACAACTCTTTTCTACAGCTTGAAAAATCTGCCGTTGTAATTTTGCTATCCTCGTTGTTCTAAAAGTTGCATTTAACTTGTCTTTCTTCCAAATTCCTGGGTTATTTTAGTTTTTCTTTCAAGTATAGACACGAATTTAACTATTAATATTTTACAGTTCTTGTTTGTTGTTCGTCAAATAAGTCACCCTTAGATAAAAGATAAAGTAATGATGAACAGATAGCACGTATTTCTTTTAACTTTGAAAAAAAAAGAAATTCTAAACATGAAACCTTATGGCTTCACTCATAACTTGAACAACTAGCGTACTTTACACCAACAATTTATTGGCAACACGTACTTTAAATATTTTGTAGTGCCTTAGAACTATAATTGTAAAGAATGATGTTAATTATATACACAAACATGAGTCATTGCCATGAATGGTCATTACCTACTCTATACTCCTATAGTACCAACCGTTTCAAACACTTCATGATGCAATTAGTTTACAATGGTTTAGATTACAAAGAATAATATCTATAAACACATCATGTCATTAAGTTTGAAGTTTACAAGCAGTCAACACAAAGAGCAAAATGCTCTGAAACGTTTCATTTTTTGAGAACAGACTCGAAAATCCACAAAGAGCTGCATTCGAAGCAAGAGTCTTCTTATTGAATTGCACATAAAAAATGAAAGGGGTTGTCACCGTTTCTTTTGTTTCGAAGGACAAAGCACTGTCTAGCTAATTTAAGTATGCTAGTCGTGTAACGAAAATGAAATTTACTAGCAGTGCAAGAGAGTAAAATCAAAGAAAAATAAGCGAGTACCTGTTTGACGTTTGAAACTCTTGTTCAACTTAAATATTGAATTTCACGAAATTTGCTTCATGATGGCTTTTCACAAAAGTTTAAAAGCGTTAAACGTGATTTCAAAATAAATACAGCTACCAACTGGATTTCTATATTCTTTGAAGATTAAAAGTAATTATCTGTAACCATTTCATACAATTTTGCTTTGTGTATTTGTTTTATATAGTTTTAAAAGGTCAGTTCAAGTGCAAAAGGTTGCCGAATGACAGAAGAAGCAATCAAGCAGAGGGTAGTCAGACCAAAACTCCTGATGGCTAGCCATAGAATTCGCTTACCCTTTCAAGCCGTACCATTTCAAGGTCTCTCATCCACTATATTATAGCTCCTAACATTGCAATTATGCTTTTACATCCACAGTTGTAGGGTACGAGACTGACACTATACAATACTGGCACGGGCCAATATTTTTAACATCTGGTTAATTTCATTTGCCGTAGAGAAGGACTTACCGAGGATTGGGATACACAAACAATACTTCGATATTCACTTATATAATTAGCTATTTGAATTAATTTTCGTCTTCACAAATCATCGGAAGTTGACTTATTAATAAGCTTGTCGGGTAATGTGTTCCAAGGTTGTAAGCCGTAGGAGGAATCAATGTTATAGTGTGAAGAAGAGATTGACAGGTTGAAATTAGTAGACTTTAGGATATTGGTATGAGGAAGTTTGAGAACGTCTTCTGTAATAGTTAAATGGTGTAACACAGTGGCCTAGCCAGCTTTCCCTGACGGGGCGGGGGGTAAGGACAATTTTCTTCCTGATTGTGACATTTCGTTCTGGACTTCCCGGAGTCCCGTTTCGGAATCACTGAGTGTTGGCGTAGTCGGGAGAGACCTGGCGACGGTAGTGGTGGTCTTAGGCGTATTTAGTTTTCTTACCCTTTTCAATTCCTACTTCTTTTTCCTTGTCTTATCTCTCATTTTCCTCCTTACGTCCTCCTTCCTTTCCCTCCTTTCCTTCCTTTCCAGCTCAATTTTTCTCAGGGGGCATTTTGCCCCCTGCCCCCATTGGCAACGCCACTGGTGTAAAGTTCTCATACTTCTCCAAGAGGGTTGGTTGGCAATGGTTGCAGTTTGCTTGGTAGTTAGAGCATCTACCTTGTAGCGATCTCCGATTCAAATCTCGGGAAGCCACATAAAGTTTTCTGGTTAGTCAAATTGCTTTTTGGGCATGCTGTTGCACTTGGTAGTGGTTCTGAAAGGATCCAAATTGGTAACGCAAAAAAGGCTTTTAATTATGGGGCTCAGAAAGTTGTCCTATTCAGGAAGTAGTCCAGTTCATACTTTTGCAACTGTCGAGCATTGGTACAGACAAAAGACCCTACACTGCCCCTCCCAGTCTTTGAGGAAAAATGCGAAGACACAATTTGCTTCCAACTCCTTTCAAAACCAACGAATTTCTGAAAGTATTAGGTTTGTGTGCAAGACCATACTCAAATGAGGATACTCAATATAAATTATAAAAGAAAACTCTTTGATACAAAGCACTTTTTGTTTAATGTCCCAACCTTAGGATTATGTTAAACCAAGAACAATTCGTGGAAGATATCTGACCGAATTACGTATGCCTTCGTAGTAAGCTTACTTTCAAAGATAAGAGCAACAACTTTGTAATGATTTTAATAGCACAATCGTCTGCCTATTAATAAGAATGATACATTTATAACGGTAAGGATTATCAATACGGAAAAAATCTTCATTCTTGTTAAAAGATAGCTATAAGCCGTTGAACAGTTTGAAAAAGAGCTCTTTAAAGCTCATTTGAAACAGTATCGTTAAGTTGTCTACCTCATTCCCGAAGAGAAACAGATAGTATTGTCAGCAAAGAGTACTTATTTTTTTCTTAAATTTCAGGATCCCCAAACTGAATCTTGGAGTAATCACATCTTACAGTTTGTGACTACACCTTAATAAATTGTGTAAGTTGTGGTAGATACGCGTGATGGGCAAATACACCAGGTCTAACACCATGGCGGACTCTATTATGTAAAAGAACGCCTTGGTCATTGGTGTCAATCGCCAGGCTCTGTAATTTGTCATTGGCATCCATAAGGGCAAGTCTAGCCGAGTGACCAAGGGCAGTTTGTTGAATATTATAGATTCTGGAATAAATCAAAATAATGATAAAACATCTGCAACTCTGAATCAGTTGGCAAATTCGCTTTCACATTACTTAACCAATTTATCAATTTATAATGGATTTTCCAACGTTTATGTAAAATATATAGACCGTATGATATTTTGTTACAGAACAGTAGTAGCCGGTATCAGGATGTGCTAGTTTTGGAAAATAAGGACTTCCTGAATGATTTATTCGATGATCTTGAAAACTATTACTGGCTGTGGAGCAGCGACTATTGGCAAGATCTCCCCTTATATCTTTACATACCGGATACCGCAAGTTCTGAAGGAGTTAATGGAAACCCAGAAGGACTCTTTTCCAATTCTCAAACGCCAAACAGCGACAGTGCTGAGGGAGTGAATGTAAACAGAGACGGAGATTATGGGTCTAGATCCTCTCCAGATTCTCACTCTTCAAACACCGACAGTTCTGAAGGACTGAATGGAAACCGCGACAAACGTGAGTACAAATTCATGGTATTAACTATTCATGACTACTTAAGAAATAAATACCGTATGGGTTACCCGTAACCATCTTGAAAATTTTGGAGAGATATGGATGTTTTTCTTAAGGGTAATGGTCCGTCATGTGAGCCGTAGATTTGTAAAAATTTGGTTCGCACAGTAATTTTTTGCAACTTCAAGCTCTGCTGTCTACTGTTAAGCAACATAACCCATCTTATACATTAACGAAACTGCTTTACTCACTACCCCAACTTTCCTTTTGCATTTCAATTGCCTTAACATTCAGCTTTTGGTTTCCTTATTAACAAAGTAGTAATTCCTGCAACATATCATTGTTTTGTTCCTACCATGGTATTTGAATGTGCAACTTTATAAGATGTCCATAACGTATCTCCTACAGGTTGGATATTCAGCTCTGGAAGCTTTCAAAGCATATTCAGCTTTTGGGATTATTCGTCAGAGTTGGAATGGGACGGTTTCAGTGATTTATACAACAAACTTGGAGATGACTTTGCCAGCAAAATTCTGGACGAGATATCTCCTACAAAAGAAGAACTTCGAACCATGGGTCACCAAGTTGAGGACTTCATTTTGCAATGTAACTTTAATAAGGCAAAATGTGACTACAGGTGAGTAGGATATGGCAGCAGAGCCTCAGCAGGTCCATTAACAAAAGTTTTGGTTTCTTTTTTTCCAATGGAAGCATTGTAAGTTTCTTTCCTTCTAACATATATGTATCCGGTTCGTAGTTTGTTTATTTGAGGAAAATTGGCACAACTTCTGACCTATCTATTCAGGCATTGACGTTAAAGATCTGTAGACATGAAAATTTGAGACGTGGGAAAAGGGACAGGGGAGATATGGTCTTTTGACTTCCTTTGTTTGTTTACCAAGAATTTAAAGCAACTGTAATTTTGTCATGTCCTAAGGGATATATTTTGGAAATAGCTTTGACTACAATAAAAATGTCCACATCAAACACCAAACTAGGAAATAACTGATACGCAATTAACAGTCCGGGAGATAAATTAGTACGTGCCTAGGACAGTCAAAAACTTGATAATTCGTGGTCCTTAGTATCTTATCTACAATTTATCCGTGCACTTATTGGAAGTCCACCGTGAGAATTTTGAGAAAATACTCCCAATGACATTAATAGACGTAGTACCGCCTCACACACCGTAATTGTGTAATTGGTGTTCGCAATTAAGAGATAATTTATAACATCACAATTTCTACATAGCAAATAAGAAATCTCAGAAAGGGTCAAACTTTGAGGAAATATACCTTAAGAACAGAAAAACATTCAAAAATTTCAAAGGATTTATCGTCTGAGGAACTTAATCAATCATTGCTGAGTAATACAACAGTTTTTTTACGTGCCCACAGACTTTTAAAGACGTTAGAATCGGCGAAATAATGGACAGCTATCATGTAACCTATTTTCTATCCCCTTCTGCCTTTTTCATATCACAGGCCTATTTGCTTTTTCTATCAGTGACTGGATTTGAGAGAAACCATTCGACAGAAAGGCATTCACTCGAAAAATTGTGATAAGGACCAATGTTCCACACAGACGTTCTTGCCTAGCCATTGGATTTGATGTACGCCAGTTGGTTGTTAATAAAGGCCCACTCAGACTATACTATACTGAACCAATTTCCAACTATCCCATACCTCCTTCATAAAAACTCGATGGTTTCTCGTAGAACCTCTGGCTGTTTTATTACCTTCCCGCCTGATTGGAACGATAGCGACTTCCTTGAACCTGTAGAATGCCTGTTGTTACCCATCGGAGCTACAATATAAGGAGAACACCACGAAATGTTCGGTTGGAACAATCTTGTATCAGCTGAAACTTCATTTTAAATCAGCCACAGGGGCAAGCAAAGCTGAAAACATCATGTATTCCTTACAGACGTGTTCACAGAAATACTTAATTTTGACAAGAAAATGCAGTAATTCATGTCACAGTATTGGTTGAGATGATCCCTGAATACTACATAGTACATATAAGCATGCATTGGTTTACTGTACACAGTACCTGTATATACTATGAACTGCCAAGGTGATCCTTTAGTATTACACATAAGAAAAATCACATAACACTTGCTATGGCGGCCCAAGATCCACGTACCATGGCAATAAAATTTCCACCAAGCCATACTTCTTTGCACTCCTAGTGAACAAGATTACACTTAGATATTCAAATGGCATTTAACAGAATCAGCCACTTTGCTGCAAATGATACATATTTTGACCTTTGGCAACTCCTCGTTACTCTGTGAGCTGAATAACGAAAGTATTCCAATGATATCTGTGATGGCAAAACCTGATCGTAAGCCAGTGTAGCCCCAGAAGTACCGATCATAACAGGCATGTTTGACCCTAGGCCAGTTCGGCTGGTTGTCATATGAAATGCATTTTTTTACAGCCAACGCGATCTACGGGTGCCAGATACCTCTAAATCATTTGACTCTATGTTTTTATCTTTCTAATAAATCATTGTCTACCATATTTTGGGTAGGTTGAGGGTATTTACTACCCTTCAAAATAGTAAGAACAACAAAAGACTTTCGGTTGGAAGAAATTTTGTAACAGCTGCAAACAGTTTTGCAATTGCGCCCTGAGCCCCCTTTCTCGACAACACATAGAGACAATTTTTTATAGGGCCTAAACTCATGTCTCCTTAAAACTTGTAAAACCCTCATTCCCCTTCTCTATTACACCAATTGCCTCAAGGCTGGACGTTGCCATTGTCCAGATCATGACATGCGAAACAGCTTGTTGGAAAGAGATAATTGGCTCGGCGATGGAGATAGCCTCGGGCGTTAGAAAGTGACATACAGTCCTACCCCACGAAAGTCCAATTTTTGGGAGTCGGAAATCTAACATTTTAACGGGGACAATACGGCATGTTCAGGTCGCTACAGTATCGTCAAAATTATACCTCTCTTTCAAAGTACATTGACTAGCCTATGAGTGCAGAAGGGCGCACTTCAATTCAACAACTCTTACCTATGGGTTCTCAACAAAACTGTAGACCTTCACATATTTAAAAAGTCAGCCATCATGCTACTCTTTGCCTACCTATGCGACTGTCTCGTCCCAAGGAATCGAAAGAATCGAAGGCCAATGTCGGGTGATTGTTATCTTCCGAAAAATATGGACTGGATGAACCACTGAGACATGTTGCATCCTATTCCTGCCTATAGGCGTTGGTCTATACGAGGGTACTGCTAATCTTATGGCATAAGCATGTATTCCCATCCGAAGAGAGGGTCTCCTCCTTCCTGGAAGACATGCGCATCTCCACCTTTTGTAGAACTTCAAAAGGTACTACTCAAAGTACTCGGACTTTGAGACAATCTGATCAACACCATTTCTCAGTTCTACATGCACACGAGACCGCTGCAGTTGTATCTGCTACTGTACCTCCAGGACTCTATTATTTAGTGTTATGATGTCATAACACGTACAGGACTACCGCAAACACCCTCCCTGTTTCTACGGCTGGCCCCCCTCAACGATACCATCACCCTTACACGGGCTTGAATTGCAAAGGAATTGCAGTTCCAGGTGGAAACGCACTGGACGTCGAAGCAGTCGTGACAGACGTAGGTGACCACAGGGAAACGTTCGCGGCAACAACCTGTCACTGTTTTCGGACGACAACTTACATAACATAATCAAATATGAAAGACGGGACTCCTTACATCAAGCTACGCCTGGAGTTGTGGCCCCTCTTTCTGAGGTGCTGCCAGCACAAAATACTTTTGAGGGTATCCATGGAGCAAGGAGGGACGAAACCCTCCGGAGCTTTGTACAGCTTCAAGGTGGGTGAAGAAAAGTGAGAACAACGGTCCAGGTGGGCTACCGTGTCATTTATCGAGCTAGGTCGGTTATGCATGAGTCCGTCTGCAAACTTGGTCAAGGCGATGTTTCAGGTCATCTCTTGTCAGAGCCGTCTACCTGTGGGTGTGAACAGTCGAGACACTACCTCTTTATTGGGGCAATATTGACGTTTACGCACTTCAGCCATTCTCCATATTCCACCGGGTCTTGGGCAAGTTTAGAACCTCCAGGACTCGAGTACTCTCGGCGTCCCCCCTTATATCCTACACAAGCAGAGCCCTCTTTAGTACCAAATGTGTACAGAATAATTTCTGCGAATGAGAGAAAAGGCTACAGTAGCTCATACATCAAACAAAAATTTTATCGTACCCAAAGAAAAAGACATTTGAACATACTACCACCATATACTCGCATGACGTTACTTGCCTATTCTTGAGATGTTTTAAGCAAACGATTCTTGAAGTATTACAAAAATACAGACTGCCGAACAGCCTTTTATTTAATGCGTTCGATATTCTGTTGGGAAGAGGAGTACAAGTGTGTAAAAAGGAATGTATCTGGTTTAGGAATATGAATATAGGCATAGCCATTGGTAACTTGGTAGTTCACATTTGAATTAAGGGAGAAGTAATGGTGAATTCTGGCTGGATGTACCCCGTTGAGTTACTTTACATGAAACTATGTAGCTGTTTCTTGATTATGCTATCAGTTCCCAACGTATTTCTAGTTTAGAACTGGCTATAGATCTGCATCAAGCTAAATAGAAAGACTGAAGAAAAGCTAAATTTTGGACTTGATCATGTCTCTCATGTCACCAATAAGTTGCATTATTTTCAACTGAAAATGACGGAGGAATAAGCAGAGATAAAATAGATTTCGCTATTGACATTTAATTATAGAATAGTCAATCACTATAATACTACGACAATCCAAATAAAATATCAATGACCTACCTACAGAAATCTACGAATACGTCTGTACTGGGAAATTTAGAGTGCGGGAGTCAAACGTTCCCACCCTCACACCCCAATCTTCCAATTATTGTCAACTTACTAAGATGCAGTACCTAGTCACATTCCTGGGTGCATTTAGGTTTGAAATAATAACTGCACCAAAGCTGCCCTTCATGAAGTAAAAGTAGGTTAAGTGATATTGACAGGTGCGCGCTAAGCGCGCCGAAAAAAATGGTGTTTTTAATACATTTTGATCATGTTCTACTTCATTTACAGTAGCAAAATTTATCATTTTGTCTGCACAAAAGTATAACTTGAAAGGAATCCCCTTTTTTGTTTTAGAATTGAATTTCTTCGGGAGCCGGATTGGATCCCCTTGCGGGCTGGATATATATAGCCCGGGGCCATCATTGAAGAATCCAGGGTCTTCACCATTCATCTTAGCAAAACAATATACAAAATGCTTTCCTTTGGGACCTCGAGAACGGACATATTGACACTAATGATATCAATAAGAAAGCTTGGTTACTACTATTCAGAGGTCATATTCTCAATATCCTAGCAGTTTGGGGCAAAATCTTAAAGAAAAATCATATTTTATGTTACCAGAAGTGACCCCCTTGTGACCTGAATCGAAACTCAACGTAATAAGACACATTTGCATGTACTGAATCTAAACTCAGAATTTAAAAAGGATCAGAAATGACAAAGCAGCAGATATTTAAGAACAGTGAGAAAATTTTCTCAGAACAGAACGATTGCTTTGCCCCAATTGAAAACTCAGTTGAACTAAAATATCAAGAGGATTGCGAGCTCTACTGAACTTACTATGTTATTGCCACGTTATTAATGGAAACTTCTAAAACTCCTTGTCTGAATTAAACCACTCATGGCAAGCCTGCCAAAAAGAGACTCCCTGTAATATTGAAAAATGGTACGAAAAGTGTTAAATAAAAATATTAGAATATTTTCTCTTAAATTCCTTATCTTCTTAATATTCATTCTTGATTCTGTTTCCTTTGTTTTTAACAATGCAACCTGTGCAGAAATTTACAAAAAAGGTACATTACATTCTACCATATATAACTCTAAGAACCAGCTTTATCTTAAATGGGAGCTTATAACGGCAACTTCTTCCTTATATCAATGCACTAAATTTAGTTCGCACTTTGTTTGCTGTTTAGGTGATGTCCCCTAGTAACACTGAATGTATGAGGTGTTTAAAGTTTGATGCTGACTTTACCTACTTTTACTTTTGTTATATTTTCACAGAAATTTTACCACATCCCAAAATCAACAGTACGGAAACTGTTTTACGTTTGATATGACTCAACAAGGGCCACGTAGAAAAGTTACAAAAGTTGGATCAGACTACGGTTTGTCGTTTGCTCACATTGAAGGTCTTTGCCATAGTGTGTTAAATTGTTAACTTTTACAGTTTGGTGAATAGTATGATTAAAATGAAATAAAGGACTTGTTCTTCTAACTTGTTTCAACATTTACTATAAAGATACATTAAATGCAAGGTTGAATATTCAAAATGTAAAATTGGATAGAAAGGACTTCTATTGTAGTCAGGTTATCTCATTGTAAGATGTTATCGGGGAAGAAAATAGGCAGGTTTTTCAATGTGAAATGCCCAAGTAAATGATTATAAAGATTAAGTTAGGACTAAGACCATCCTTACCCGGCTTCCAACATTGTAAAAGAGAATTTCAAGTATTGTCTTATTAACGAGCGTGAATGGCTCACAAAAACTTTCTGTTGTCCACCTAACGTTCCAGATCAATTGTTCTCCGTTGAAATTGTACCTAAACGCACGTCTCTTAGATTTTTGACCCTGCTAATTCCGTAAACCATTGTCCCAACAATCGTCAGGTATAAATTGTGACCGGTTATATTATGAGCTCCGACAATTATGCATTCGAATTCATTTACCATGATAACAATAAACGAGTTTGATAATTCGTATGCCGAGTGGAATTTTGAGATAAACCAGGGAGCTGTAATAACAACTCCCTGGATAAACAAATCAAGCTCAGCACATAATATACAAGTCCGGAAGATTCTCCCGTTTTGATGGAAAGAAAAATTCTCCCGAATGGGGGTAAACTTATGAAACACATTGTAAAGGCTTGCTAGCATAACAAGGGGAAAAAACGTATCAAGAAAGAAAACCTCTCAAAAACCTGGGTTTTTCTCCAAAACTCTCCTAAACGACATGGTGAATCACCGACTTGTGTTTGACTTCGGTAGCCATAACCATACACTTACCGAATACCGTATACACTCAATTCCATACATTAGACCGTAAGGTAGTTCCAAAACCCACTGACAATGTACGCAAAGAAGGCGTGGAATTGTGGGGAATATAAGCATTGTGGCGGGCCCATAATCAAACTAGATTTTCCCAAAATGGGAATCTCCCGAAAAGTATACTGCGTTCCCCCTTTTAGTGCAGTAATACCTAAATCAATAATCTGTAACTATTTGTGGCCGGCCTAACTGTGCGTAATTACCGGTCTCTATCCTACTTTATTGCATTAAAATGCATCTTTTTATAGTAAAAGAGGCAGTTTAATGCAGTCCAGGAGGCAAACCTACACGTAAGAACCCACCTTATATTTGCGATTGATTTAAAACATGTTTTACTTTCGGACGTGTTATGTTTATCATGATAACAAAAGACACCATGCTACATCTCTGTAAAATATATAAATGTAGTTAAAACGCCATTTGACTTTAAGTTGTGTCTCGACAATTTCGTAGGAAACACTCCCGTCTTCATGCTGCAGAGATACTGTACGCTGAGGGCGCACTCTTACTAAATAAAGCTGTTCTAAAATGCAATCACAAACACACATTTCTCTACGATCGAGACGCATACCCCAAATGTAACATTAGAAGTATTTATTTTGTCAAAAGAGAGAAAGGCTGGAGGGGCACTTTTTTAACGTTATCAAGTTTTGCAAAGTCTTTAAATTTACACAGTTTTGAAGAGTGTGGAAATACCAGCTCGTTTATTTGTTTTTTGAATGAACAAAGGTCACAATATTTTTTCGTTGAACAGGACTTCACTTGACTTTATTCATTGAAAAACCACAGTACGTTGGTCTTTTTACTGAAGAATCCGGAGTTCGTTTGGCTATCCACCCAAAAAACATTATGCCACATCCGGAGGACATCGGGATTTCAGTTACTCCAGGATTTGCTACGTCAATAGGATTACGCCAGGTAAACTGTTTATCAAGTTAATAGTTTTCACTATTCGATTCAGCAATACCTTTTGTCTGAGTTTTGTAAGGTGTGGATGGTTTAGAAAACGTTAGAACCGAAACATAATAATATATTGGCCAAAGTCATTGTTCCTTATATCTGTATATACTTTGTAAAGTCATTTAGTAGTGTTACTTGACCAGGAGCCATGCCATGATTTTATCCTAAAAGGGGGTATCAGACCACACTTACTTCTTTTAGTTAAGTGAAGCACCAGATCACAGAGCTTTTTCTGTGGGCTTTGGGAGCTGCCGCAGCGTCCTTGGTGGGTTTCAGGGGCAAGTACCAGGGTAGCCCCCAATATGACAATGTGATATATGGTCATTATCTCCTTTTCCCTTGAGTCATGGGATGTTGAACTCCAAATCCTTATCTGGGCTACACACTTGATCTAAAAAAGTCCTAATTGGCTAAGAAAATTATACATATTATACACAAACTTTTGAAATGACATTTCCTCTCTTATTTCGAACGCCCCCAACAACATTTGAGGATTTAAAGGTATTTTCCAGTGACTTTTCACAAGGGTCCCATGTGAAAGAGAAAAAATTCTAGTTCATCCTCTCCAAACCCCGTAGAAATATTCTTTACCTAACTTGAGATATCTAGCATTAAAGACTACTGATTTTGTCAAAAAATACCTCCAGTTCTCATCAAGGTCACAGAATGTTATGTAAAGTGGGTAAATTGCCTCAGATTTCTATCGTTTTTGTTTATAATTGAATGTCCTGTTTGTCTTTGAAAGGTGATACTGTTGGGGTGCTGGAATATCTTTTCATGTAGATTTAGCATAAATCTACACAATATGTACTGCATAGAAAACAAAGTTGCTAAATATTGCCTACAGCGATGTACATATCATAAAGAAATTCAATGATAAGTCAAATTAATGTGCCGCGATGACATCACAGATTCCCATAATGCACTTCATCTTGGAAAAAGGAGCATTTATTTGAAAATTAGTATCTTCCAAACGCTACAAGCTATTGAGATGCGATTTTCATCTACCAGAGGAGAAGAATTATCTACATATTTTGAAGTCATTGATTTTTGTCACTGGCAAATCCCTTTAAGAGCTTCATCGTTACTTTCATAATAATAAACAGTACAGATCTTCTGGAGATTTGTTTACCTTGTTTCTCACCTGGGAGAGGATCAACGTACCACACATGTGACCTGACGATTTTAATATCCCAGTTCAGATATATTACCCGAACAGTATTGCTTTACTAACGTTTTACTTTCCTATAATAGCCACTTGAGCACACCGACTATTAGTAAAGGTATAATTACAAGAAAATGTTATCCGGAACAATTTTTCAAACAACTTTCTTTTTAAAAGCCCCTGAGTAGTCATGTCTCTTAATTTAGTACGACTACCTCCCCACATCAGTATCGACAAGCTTTAGTCGAAGTATAGAATTTAAAATTTTTAGGTAACGAGTAGACCTATCATTTTGCCTGCTCAGTGCATAACTTCAGTGTAACGTCCACCATTTTCATATGAAGCGCTTCCGATGGAGGTTTTCCATGCGATTCCAACATTGTCTCTTAGGTAAGCTTCTCAACCGGTTTTCCCACCATGGGGTTCGTTGTAGTTCTGTTGTCCCACTGGAGAAGATCGTGCCTACCAGAGTACTTCTATTAGTTGTGTGTCCTAACAGCGAATGTAACTCTATCAGGTCATATGTGTCTATTTTACAATACGTTCTAGCATTTAGTGCATTTAAGGAACCATAAATCGGTGAGATTTGTTTACGAATAGTTGGTGGAATCAACAGAAATTACGTTACAGCATTTTCAACAAATTCATTGTGTTTATTTTTTCCCGGCAGTAAAAACTATGCTTGCTTTGATATTCAATATGTATTGCTTGCCTGCTAGAAATTCAGTCCCAACACAATCCAACACACTCTCAACAATTGTGTTGTCTGAATGGGGTATGTCACTTTGCAAAACATGACAATTGGAATAAGCAGGACTCCAACAGAGTTAGCATCCTGCATAATGAATGCATTATACTCATCACTAGACACAGAAAAATGAAGTTGGCAATGGCCAATTCTTGATTTTTTCTATTGGGGTGGTGGGTATAAAATTGCAAATGCTGAGGGATCATACATACATTTCCGTGGAAGTGGTTTCGCTTATGACGAATAAGTTTAAAAAAATAGGCACTCACATTCACAATTACCATACCACTCAATTTAGTCCTACTCATGACATTGCACACGCACTTCATTTCTGTATGGTTAAATCATTGAGTCTGAAGGTACCAAGTAATGCCTTGGGTTAGAGAGGGGAGACGGGGACAGATTACAAGACAGATCATCGGCCTCCAACGTTTTCCAGAGATCTTACGTGAGACACGGCCCCCTCGCTTCTAGGGTTTCGCTTTCTGGCTTGGAATAATTCTGGTGAAGGTAACGTCCTCCCCCTTCCATATAAACTTTTGAGAAGCTGTTGAAGCTCTTGGGTGATGTCAGCCATTAGTTATTAAAATAGCAATGACTATAGCTTTACAGAAGAAGCGAACTACGTGGGTGACAATTAGGAAAGCATGAGAAATCACCCACGTTCTCACTGCTTAAGTGTGACTGTTTCGTTAAACTAATGTTTGTTATGCAGGTTGAATTGAAAAGGTTGGGTGGTCGATATGGCGACTGCACCGATAAAGAAACAAAGAACCACCTGAGCGGCGACAAGTACGATTACAGTATTATATCGTGCCAGAAGAAATGTCTACTAGACCACATGAAGAAGACGTGTGGCTGCGTAAATAGTAACATTTATGACGAATACGCCAACATTCCAAAATGTAAAGACACCAGCACTCAAGAAAACCAGGGTATTTGCTTTTAATAGAACGATTAAAAGTTAAGCTATGGAATATAAGAACTCAATGTCTGGTGAAACTGTGTTTTTGCTTTAGAACACCAAAAAGTAACTCCTATACAAAACGCTTTCCAAAATTCATAGATAATAGTATCATTTTGCAATGAAACCAAGTGTACATAGATTACTGATCTTGGGTTTCCTACATAAACTGAGCTTATTTAAATGTAGAAGTGTTGAAAAAGTTTTCCAGTCTTTGATAAAGGAGACATTAATTTAAGATGCAACAACTGATAAAAGACGTAGACTATGTGTTAATATAACGACGAGAACCCAATTCTTCTACAACTTACAAAAAAAGTTGAAGTTAATTTAATGTCTTCCAGTTCACTTAGTTTTACTTCATTTGTGATAAACTGCTATTGAAGGACCGTTGAAGATTAAATTACCACGACGACCTCTAATTTGAAAAAAAGATAATAGTGGACGAGATATATTAGTCCGCTATTTTGTGTCAATTAGAGCTATAAGGTGGTATAACAACAGTTTCTTAAACGGTGAGTTATGATTCCTATTCTATCTCTCATACTGAATCTCCTTCAGCTACCCCTCTGAGGAGGATTCACAAAGAATACTTACGCACAAAAAATGCGTTAGTCTGGCTTTAGCATCGTATCTTCCTAAGTGGTGTTTACGAAGGAATTAAATGTGTGCGCTACTTTTCGGAAGCGTCAGATTTGTTGGAAGTACAAAAAGTCGTACAAATGCATACCAACGGAGAGTGACCTCTCGTGTTATCTCAGAAACCAGTTCTTGTCGTTCTAACAATAACAGTCAATATGACTGGCTGAAGATGTGACAAAGGAAGAGGAATTATGAAATGCCAAAGGCTTTTGTTCATTTATTGCATTTACGCTGCATACCTTCACGAACAACGTAACTTGTCCACTTGAATGCCACTTTTTTGAAAGTTCTGACGCAGTGTGCAAGTGTTAGTTTGACTTACACAACAACTTAAGCCACTTTTAGTGAACCCCCTTGGTCCGTGGAAGATGTGTCAAGCTGAGTGACGTGTAAACGGTTTTGTAAAGGTCATACCGAGTGTAGTAACAACCAAGGGTATTAATTCCGTGCTTAAATGTCATTTGCATGTATTCCTTGAGTAAACTGCTATAGGCTTACGTACATGGACACGTATATGCTCTGTTCTTAAAAGTCTTGCTCTTGGCAGTTCTTGTAATTGAAGCATTTAATCTTGTCCACAGTGAGATGTCAGCTACAGGTTGAGATGAGCTTCCATACTAACAAGTTGGATTGTAATTGTCCTGCACCGTGCCAGTAAGTAATTCACTGTACGAGATGGGGGACAGAAGGCTCCAGCCCGACCCCCCCCCCACCGAGAATTTGATATTTTGGGGCATAATACATCCAATTTTGGGCAAACACGTACTGCCAGTTTGGACAAAATTGCTGCAGTACCCCTGTGTAAAAGAAGACTACAATATTAGCATTCCAGGGAACGTTTCTTTAACGTTTACTGTTCCCGACTTATTTGCAGCTGAAAGAATCATATTTTCCACCAAAGTACATTTTAAGCAATCATATGTGATGTCGTAGACTTACACTGGTGCCCACACAAAAAAACTGATGCTTGTTGAATAACAACATTGCATAGTGTGTACATATACCTACCGCTGTTACAGTAGACATCTGTGTCCGTTCAATTAAACAGAAATTTTCTGTTCCACCAAGGTAGGAGATTCAATCTTCTAATGGCTCAGTGAGGCCAAAAAGTATGGATGGCCTCAGGCGTTACTCACAGTTGCTAAAAGAGTGTGTTACGTAACGTATAATCTCAAGCTAAACTTCGTCACCCAGAGCGTAGAAATGGACCCATGAGCAATTGCTAAAGTTTCGAAAGGCGTAACACTAGAATCCGCATACAAAACCAAGGTTGCTGTTTGCTGTAAAGGGGTAAAGGAGATGAATTCACTGTATGGGTCATCGCCGTGAAGAAACGAAATCCTGTCTGTTGTTATGAACAGTAATCAAATAAAGGTCCATCAGTGTACCAGATAATTTTCCTGATAAACATATCCAAAGTAAACTGCTTTGAAGACTCCTTTTTATACGTTTGTGCTTCTTGAGTATTCTCAAACAAGACACGTGTAACGGTCATTCATGCCATATGGGATAGAAAAATTTTCTTTGAAGTAACGTAGAAATGGTGAGCTAGTACTAAGCCAAATGTTATCTCAGGATGTCCCCATTTCTGGAAGATTGCAAAAAGTGAAAATGCAAGTAAACTATACAATATAGTAAATAGATATTTAGTCAGTTTTGTTACTGATATTTATGTCCTCACTGTTCTTACATCCATACCTTCTGCAGCGAATACATCTACAACACGAAACTGAGTACAGCACTGTGGCCATCAGAAACTTACCAGGTAGGTGAATCCCGTTGTGGAGGTTACGAGAGGTAGAAACTACACTTAAATACGATTTATTAAATCCTAAGCAAATATCGAGAGTGGCAGCTTAACTGGCCGTTCTGTAAATTTTACTTAGGTCTTGATAACATACAACGAGATTTGGAACTACCGGTAGTCCTTAGAATTAATATACATTAGAAAAGACATCCGTTTAGTTTTTCATTCATCTCATGATGGTCAAATACTACAATCTGATGAAGAAAATACAGAATGGTGAATTATTTTGTATATTTAATCGCAATCATGAAATTAATATTAAGTTCTTTCATTCCGCAGCCTCACTTGAGAGATAAGCTCAAGTCTGAAAATGTAACAGCCTATAGGAGCTTGAACAGTTCCGAAATTTCGAGGTAAGTTAAAAGTCCTATCGTTGTTACTTACGCTCTTGATAAGGGGTCAACTGCGTACATCATTTAAGTAAATAATCTAAATATTCATATGCACTCGGGTACCCATACCCATATGCCTGTTTGTAAAGTACGTTTGCACCTATGTTTGTATGTATATGTATCCGTAAGTACGTCACAACGTGGATACGTGTGTATGTGTGGACGGACGGAAGGGAAAGCATTGGGATTTCTATAAATACCCAGAGTCTTTCTTAAAAAAAAATTCATAGAATGTTCAGAAGAATTTCCACATTTTCCAATAAAATCTCTGAAGAATGTTCAACCATACGGAATTCCTATAAATAATCTGTGAATCATTCAATGATTTTCATTGAATTCCAATTTTTGCTGAAGAATTTATGTGCAACATAATCGGAATACTCACTTTAATATACATAGTAAAAATTTGAAAAAAAATTAATGACAAAAATGCATGTGCAAAATTAAGAGAAAAACAGGATTTATTCCGCCTTAAAATGGCTTCAGATCAAAACTTAATTCTTGCTTTCAGGACATTCACGTCAGTCTAAATGCACCGAATCATACCCATTCCTGAAAGAGCAAATGAATTAAAAGCGAGTTTCTTATAAAAGTGAATGATTTGATAACTAGTCAAAAGCTACGACGTACTTTAAAGTTGAAAGATTTAGAAAATGTACCTACCATGCATTGTTAGCATCGTGCAATCATTATTTAAGCAATGTTAACTACTTATTTATATCAGGTTGGGCTGTAAACCCGGCACCTGGATAGCTCGCATAAAAATTTCGTTGCCCTTGAAATACCCCGTTGTGGACTCCCCTCGAAAATTTCTGTATTCGTGCCTTGAAGATGGGTCACATATTTTTGCTGTAAACACTACCGAGGGTTTTGACCCTTTTTTATCTTATTTACATACTCTTGATTTTTCAAGTGACTTAAGAGGTAAACTGCAATATTATGGGGTACTGTTGAGAACTTCAAGTGATATCAAAATCTCCAAGTTACTCAGTATTAATAAATCATGATGAATCGGCCTCCCTTAAATGATCAACTGTCACTTTTCTAAATTTACTAATGATTGTACAACTCAGGTGAAGATGTCATCGCTAAGACATTTTATTGCCACAAGCATCTTGAAACAAAAACGCATTCGAGAGCTCCCTGCATTTGCAACAGCCTAAGGCAACAGGATTGGCTACATTATATACCCCACTTAGACAACACAATTGTGGGGTGTGAAAAAACAACGTTTTAGCGCAGTCAGTACAGCATGATCTGATAAAATGCCAAGATCAATTAAACGATAGAAAAGAGTTCGTAACAGATAAGCAACGTGAGAAATTTATAATAGGCTACTTACTTAAAATGTTGCAAATATTAATAAAATGAAAAATGGCTTTTACTTTACTGTATGCCTTGATAGAGACGGTAGAGTATTGCCATGGTATTTGGATGCCCTTAACTCGAACAAGTTGTAATAAAGGACATTGTTTAAAAGTTCAAGTTCAGCGCATGACTCAGATTTGAAGTTCTTACTTAAACTCGATTGCTGTACAATTATCCTAGTTGTGCTAATTTCATGATCGGAGTTTTGGTTACGATTAGCATTGACAACGTTGCTCATATACGTGCATGAAGAAAGTAGCAATTCCTATAAAGTGAATGACTCAGATCTGATTTTTGAAGAAGTGAGTTACTCTAGTATGATTCTCAAGAAGGGGTCAATAGTGCGGTTGACTACAAACCAACAGTATTTTCCCGTCTCGAGCCAAATTAAGCTTCGGGATGCTTTTGATATATTAATACATAGAGATTGCAAAACAAGAGTGCGCTTACAAAGGCAATGCTTCACAGCTTACTTCAGATAAAATATCTTTTGAAAGTTCCATTTGGTCATGAAAAATGTATTGACCAGATCAGGCGCAATTTAATCCCACATTATTAAATGCTTCGCTTTAAGCTTATAATTATTCAGTAGTAATAAATCTCAATTATACGCACGTACGCAATGTCCCACAACCGATTAAGAACATTTTTCATGTAAGCCTTATTGCATTATGAACAAACCGAATTTTTGTTATTTAGCCCTAGCCTCACTGTACTAATGGTCAAAATGGCGGATTGTTTAAACATGGTGGTGGGCGTAAGGTTCGAATATGCAGTGCCTCGACTAAAAAGTCGTCAGTTCCTTCGTTGCATGTACTTTCTCTAAGGCTGTGTCATTTTGAGAGCTGATCTGCGTGTGGTGTGGACAGTAGTCTCAACGCCGTATTGCATCGGCGCAGCTGCCCGGCCGGGAACATTTTTTTCGTAGGATGGCCATGGAAGATCCATGTCAATGGACCAGTGAGCTTCTTGGAAATAGGCCAAAATAGGCCACACCTCCAATTCCAAAATACCGATTTTCGTCAGTTCTGACACCGGATTAAGAAAGAACAGGTCAAATATTCCTAACCCATGTAACCCTTACCCTAATTCTAACCCTAACCATGATTTTGAAACAAATTTAAAAATTTTTGAAAACATGAATTTTCCCGGGGCATCCTACGAAAAATAAACTAGCTGCCCGGCCGTTGTCTCCCGCTGTGGTGTGCGGCCATGGAGCCATATATCAATATGCTATAATCAAAGCGAGAGCTTTCATTTCGGAGATTCTATTATTTTCATGCTGTGCAAAGTTACAATAAAGTTATATTTATGCTCTCAACTTGCTTTTCAACATTTTTCCTCTTTCACTTAAGGGAGAATCTTGTCAGAGTGAAGATTTACTTCGAAGAATTAAATTACGAGCTTGTGGAACAAGTACCTGCTAACAGTGTAAGTAAGAACTTGATTGTAAAAACCAACAGACAAAATTGAGTAAAAGTACTTTCGGCACAGCGAACTGAAAACAGGGCAGAGAAAAGTCTACTTAATGAGTAAGCAATAGGTGTATTCGTTTCAGGAATTTGAAAGGACAAATGTTCCAAACATTACTAACTACTTCCATTTCCAAAGTCCACTCGACTCTTTGGTTAGGAGCCGATAAGAAAAGAAAACAAAATTATGCAAAGACATTCAGGAGAAGGTAGTATACCCATTGATTTACTTGTAACTAAGATTTAATCATACATTTTTTCTTAAATCGCTGACTTCTAGGAAGGTAGCAACAGAGGCTGCCGAGGCTGCCATGACAACAAGTGATTAAATTTTTACCGCGATGGTTGTGTTGTCGAGCAACAGAAGAGTTACCCAGTATATTAAATGGATTATAACAAAGACCGCCAACTATCACTACTCATAGAAACCTATTGCAATGCAACAGTGATTTCAGTAGCATATCAAAAGAAATAGTTACAAAACATGTTTATCGTAGCTCTACCTAATGAAAACTTTGAGGATGGGCAGGTAGGCAGGTAAAAACCCAACTACTTAATATACAGGTAAGAACCTGTGGTTCACCACCGTTTCCTCCCCCATGGTCACGGTAGGGTTTGCCCAGTCAGGGAGCTGCCACTAGTGATAGCTCCCTGACCCAATAACGATGATAACCACAATCTGGCGGAGGTTAGTACTTCAACATTCTCGTCATAACCAGTCTGTGCCATTTACATTGTTTCATCAAGGATGACTTCTTATCTCCCAATTCTGTTACTATAGGTCGCAGAAGTGCTAGGTACTATTGGTGGTCTACTTGGTCTTTGTGTTGGATTTTCGGTCATCACCGTCTTTGAAGTTGTTATTCTTTGTTGTCAACTCACAAACCTTGCTATAATAAAAGCCTTCCCCAAGGTGAACATCATGAATGCACCGGGGACCAACTCAGACATGGATTTAAGCACCAGTAAGGTCTAGTTAATGTATAAAGTTAGTTAGGGTGTACTTTTAAACACCTAGTATTTTAAGCACGGATTTAATAATTTTTATGAGCAACAAAGAAGATGTAAAATTTGGTTTGGTTATAGTTATTGCAAATTCTGGAAACAAATTGCAGCTTTGAAAGTAGAAACCAATTCGGGCAGATACGCAAAATGTGATTAGACATGCAGGAACTTGTCTTCCAAGTAACCGGAACTTTAATACTTTTCGGAGACATGCCGAGTTATTAACCAATACTTGTATATAGATGAGAAACTCTACCTGTCACTTCAACAAAGAAGAGTCTTATTCAAAGGCAAACAAAGAAGGGGTGGTCAGTAATGTTCTTTATTTCTTTCACATTTTCATCTTTTCATGCTTTTCTATGGTATGTAAGTTCTCCCTCATAGATTATGCGTCTGAAACAAATTAGGTGCTAGCAAGATGGCTTCTTTTTTCGCTGCTAGTCGTATCCAAGTTTAAAGTTTACTTGCTTTACCGTATTTAACGCATATCTTTGAGCAGGCAGACATTTTGGTGACGTCACGTCAAGCACAGCAATGATAACACGACAGACGATTTTCTTAAGAAACACACGCTGCATTTTTGCTATACCCTTACTTCGTCGCTGCGTGATTTAAATACAGGGAAGAGCATAGCGAAAGACCATGGCACGGTTGTCCATGGTATTATACACCACATTTATACAGTTGCAGCTGATCAGGCTGCCTACAAAATTAGTCGCCTTGGAACCTCTCTTGCGAGAGTGATCATTTGCGTCCTAACTTCACCCGACAGGTAAAAGTTTTTCTACGGCGTTGGAAAGCCTTACGTTTCCTTCAAAAATTTAAAGCTTGTCTTGAAGGTTTCACTAAATTCTAGGGTACCTTCCCTTAATTTGCGTAATATGCAGTTTTACATAGCTCCGTGCATTCTAAAATGCCCCGTTGGGTAACGCGCTCCTCAGAACAAAAGGGGAATTAACTTTATACCAGGGCTAAGTTCTATCAGAAGAATTTCGTCATTCATAACACCATGGACTTTTATGCATTTTTTGGATTCATCTGAAATTTTGAAACGTAGTTTGTTGCATTTTCACTGTTATGGAATCGGCCGCGAGTCTGAGTCCAGTTTCAGCCATTCCGGGCCAATTCCGATTCCAGAACCTGCCATTTCTGGCCAAGTCCGAGTCCAATAAAAAAGAAATCCAGTCTAGAATTGAGACCGAGTCCGGACTCGGATGTTGCAGCTCTGCTTATATCCTTCTCTTGAATTGACATTAGTACTTGCAACGTTGCTGGCAAAAATATACCAGTGATGTCAACTTTGAACCTCTGTCCCATAAGGAGCAGCAAGAGAATAGTTTTAACAGGTGATTAATTTTGTGTTTGTTCATCGCTATTCCGCAATAGCGCCATGGCATGGTTGATGTAATTCACTTGAATTTTTGGAGTGTTCAGATACTTTTAAGCATTGGTAAAAGCTCTTTTCCAGGGCATTTTTCACTTTTACTTTGCCTTCATCGAGATCATTGCTCTGCTTCAGACTCTTGTTTTTGAAGATGTAGGGTAATCGTTCTTTACGCTTCCTAAACACCATATGTCTTGCAGGAATTTGAACTGTGTGTTTAGGAGAGAATAAGCAGAACAGAAGGAAACCGTTTAACAAAGTGATGAAACACTCCATCCCAACCCAGCTGTATATTTGTGTGTTGACTTGATTTCGTCATTTTATATAGTGTAAATAGTTTGCTTTAGAATAGTTTGCCATCGTTTTTCGCGTATATTAGGATTATGCTACAACTTGAGCTCAGCTAATGTTGCAGGCAAGTCCTCCTATTATGAGTCCAAGCTATGGCTGTTTTTTGACCCAGAATGATAATTGTATTGAAGGAGTAAAATTTGGTCAGGCAATTTTTATACCGAGTTGCCTTATTTCTTTTTATCATAGTTTTAACAAGTGGCTCTTGTGAAAATGTTGCCTTTGCAGCACATAGGATAAGCATGTCTAGTTGACTGAAGGAGACTTGTGCATAGAAATATTAATGTTGCTTTCATTGCGATTGGAACGACATGAGCCTACACGTATCTTGGAAGGCACTTCCGGACTTTTACAATATACCTAATTTTGGTGTATTGAATCGGGTAAAAGGTGGACATGGATAAGTGTTTCTAACTCGCCTCTCATCCGCTGACGAGAGGTGTCTTGAATACAGCCGTTTAGTCTGTTAGAACTCCAGCTTTACAGATTTACAATTGTAAGTGGACACTTACTGTTTCATTTCTACGAGGCTGCTGGAACAACTCGGAGTTGTCCCTCACAGTCATTTAACTATCACCTTATTGATGTCCATTTCAGTGTGTTAATTATCATTTGATAAAACGTTTTGATTGTAATCATATTTCCACTTAAACTTTTGTATGCATTGAATCATGGAGTGAAAGCTCCATTTTTCAATTAATTGAAAGACAACCTGAAAGCGGTCGATTTCAAGAAATTTTTTAATATTAAGCGCAATAATCAAAACTTTGGCTTTTGTGTAGTCTTTCACATTTTGTGGTTCACAACAGCCTTAAACAAACCCTGGACTAATGTCAGTGGCGCAATTGTGTATGTAAAGCAGGGCTTACTTTTGATTTGCCCCTCAACCCACACAGGGTTAACGTATAACTCCTGTGCTCCAAGAAGCGTCTGCCCTAGGGCCACATGTACCCTAGGCCTTCCGAATGGCATTCCTTGTGGACTCAAAACGGGATCATTAGGATTCGTTTCTGGTCATGTTTGATGTTTTCTACCAGGGAGTTGTCAGGGAAGGAGATCCAACGCTTAAATCCTTCAGACAATATGTGCTTGAAAATAATTTAATCCCTTTTCAGGTAACAAAATTTGATTGACAGGTTCCTTTATTCCTATTGTTTTGCCTTTTCTGACTTACACGTCTTAATGATAGCCTGCTCCTTTCAAACCCAGGTAATCTAGAAAGAAAGCTTATTGTTAACTCGTTACTTTTAAGTGCAGCCTCTTTGCCGACAAGGTCTAAGCTTTTATAAAGATTTTAACTTAAACGACTGTCAATAAACGTTTAAGTACTATAAGTTCTTTGTCTTACTTTGACCTTGATGGGTCGCCTACTTGACACATTGTTCAAGTCTACAAAAATAATCACAATTTTTGCAACTTTCCGCATTAGTATCAAGCATTGTCAACGAAGGAGGTTTTCAAAAAGATCTTTGATTGATGTTAATGAAATGACTGTAACTGTGACGACGGACAAGGAAAGCTTAAATTTTTTTAATTTTCCCTTGACGACTGGCAATGTAATGCCAATTGGTGAAATCATCATGATGAGTTTTTGAGATGCAGCAGACGATACAAACCATTGTCTTCAGTAAAAAATCTCTTTCATGTCTTAGAGAGGTTTCAAGAGCAAGACAATAGGCAGCTTAATGTCGGCAACTACCTAGTTTCTAAGGACATATAAATGTTGGATCTACTTCCCTGACAACTCCCTGTTTCTACCAGGGAGCAGGGAGGATTTAAGCGTTGGATCTCCTTCCCTGACAAGTCCCTGGTGTTAGGAAGGAGATACAAAAGCCAAATCTGTCAGACAATATGTACTTGAAAATGATTTAATTCTTTTCAGGCACTGCCATTTGACTGACAAGTCCCTTCGTTCCTATTGTTAAGTCTCTGTTGACTAAACCCTTTTAATGATGATTTCCTTCTTTCTTTTCCAAGTAATCCCGAGACAAAGGCCATTGTCTATAAATGCTTTGAAGTAAGGTTTGTTTCCGCCAATGACCAAACTTTAATCAGGATTTTTAGTAAAACGACTCGCAACAAACGCTTAAATAATGTACAACAATCGTGCCCCCCACGATTTTAATACGTCACTTGCTGAAAACATTGTTCAAGCGTATATATTTCTCTTAGTTTTTAGCAAATTTTCCCATCATTAAGAAATATATTTGAAAAGTAAGTTGTAAAGAAATTCTTAGCTGACTTTAAATGAAATGATATTTAGTGTGACGAATAACGAAAGGTTTGAATTTCACATTTTTGCATGACGGCTGGCAAGGACAAGTTAACGAGTTCAATGTAAGAGGTGTATCTTCTCATTGTCATGTGGACAATGCATCACTGATCCTGGTTGATGTGGGTTTTGAGATAAGAATTTTGAAAAGAAAGACAAGACAACTGTCGGAAACGAACATTGCTTCAAAGAGTCTATAGAACATTGAAATGCAACTTATTTGGCACGATAATTGATGTTTATGGCAACCATGGAAGCATTTGGTAAACGCCCCAGTTGGACCATCATAATAGGGAAGGTCATGATGGTCTGCTTTTAAACCACTCCAACTCCGAAAAATTTATTTTTAGAGGACCCTACTTTCTACGTCTCTGTAAGTTGGAAGAAGCAATTTGCCTCAATGGAAAACATTAATTTTCCTATAATTGCGACGATTGATCTGGGATGAGCTTACAATATCATTTTCTGTAGTACACCGCAATCGCCGGATTCTAGTGACGCCATTGCAGGTGATTGAATTCAATACCGTCTTACAGATTCATTAAGTATTTTTGTGTGTGTAAACGTGGAAAAACCATGTTGGGAAACTAAGCAAGGCGAAAATGTAAATGTGTATCCAGAGTAACCAGTCAGTCTGAATTAGTATGTAGCGCCTCTGGTGTGTGTGAAACATACTTTTTAATCCCAGTTGCTATGAGTGCATAGTTGTAGTTTACAAGGCATACAAATTTGACTTCACATGAAATAGGTTTACTTAATTCTAACCCTTGGTTAATGGTGCGCAGGGGCCCGCCTCCTTGCATAAGAGGATACACCTGTATAATTAACCGTGCGTTGATTAACCACCTTGGAATTATTCCCTTAGAAAGAAAAACGGGCTATTGCTGCACTGTTGTTAGGGATGTGTACATGCAATATTTATTTTAATAATGGCGAACGTCGGGACTTTTACCTGGACGTACAAGCAGTCTGTGAAATTGTTATCATATATAGTATTTTTTTTGCCAACTTTGCGCTTGAAACTGGAAGAAGCAAGAAGATATGACTTCAAAATGCATTTCTTAAGTGGATAAAATGATATGATACTTAATCATTTAAATTTCGAATACCTAATGGTTACGAAAGGATAGCTCCCAAGTGTGTAACCTTAAAAAGAACTCCTGTTTTGTCAGATTGGATACTCTGATCGGACAAATCTCGACACATGTACCATTAAATTGTACATATATGTCCAATTACGTTGACATATGCCGGATTTCTCGTGCTCTCATTGGACAACCATTGTCACCTGTTCCTTCCTAATGCCTTGATGAGAGCACGAAAAATTCTGACGTATGTAAATTTAATTGACCTTATGTCAGTTTCTCCTACATATGTTGATTTCATCCAATCAGATCACGAGAAACTGATATATGTTGATTTAATTTGATGTACATCAATTTCGAGACTTATGGCATGCTAGGCGCACCATAGACGAATCCCATTTGTTGGATTGATAGCATTAGATAAACTCTTGCATCAGATTAAAAAAAGTGGAAAATAAAAGTTGAGACTAGACCATTTATTTTAATGTCATTATTTTCGACAGCAGTCTGGAAATGGTCGAGGGATGGATACCACTTTAATCACTTCTGGTATTGCATCGTAATTACCTTTTTTACATGGTGATAATGATTGATTTGCTTTTGTTTACTTTATCCTCTTAATGCAATTGTGCTCCTCACAAACCAGAATCCGGGATCAAAAGTGATACATCGAAATAAGCTCTTCGTCCTTAAAGAGCGTCCGAAAAACAGAGTAGGCGGATTGTACAACCCGTTTTGTTTTGTTTGTGTGTGTAGGGGGGGGGGGGGGTGGGAAACAACCTGATAATTAAAACACAGTTTCAGACACTTTCCTACAATGGAAGATGCACTGGTACACGTCTGTTTCAAACTATAGATCCTTTACCATTACTTGCAAGAATTGTCTTTCGAATTTCTTATTCATTTTGTTTTTTCGTTACCTAATTATTGGTTTTCCATATCATGTGGTTCAAAGGTAATAAAGTGTTGTTACCACAGATATATTTTCTATAAACCTGACGTAAAAAACATCTTTTTTGTTTGGTTGTCATCTATTGAGAAATTAGCATTAAAAGGTAACTATTGAAGGGCTTTAAGCAAGTACACAATATAATAATATGACTACTGCATGGCCAACTTGCAATTATTGACCTATGTTCTTTGACTAGTTTTAAAATTGGCAAAACATTTTTATAGCATCTTTAGAGACTAGCACATCATTCCAGTACTCAACTTTAAAATTAATACTTTGGAATGAAAATTGACTATCGCCACTAGATGAACTGATGTAGGAGAATAATGGACACAGATTATCACTATCTACATAGAAAATAGCCAAGGTGTTGTAACGATATAAAATCATAACAGAAATACTTCAAGTGTTCATGTTTTGCAAATGGTAACCCATTGCTACACAAAGCAAAGGAGATATTACCCAAAACGTCACAAGTAACCTGTATAAACTTGTTCATACTTCCTTGCTTTATAACCTGCATGTTCTAGAAAGTCAGTCCACGATTTGATTCTCTTTGCACATTTTACTGGTAGGCATTGGAAAAGTGTTTTCTTGGACACGAAAGACATTTTTTATAGGATGAGCCCACTTACCACTTCCAGCCAATAAACACGCGTTTGTGCCTTGTGAATAATTTATAATCATGTGACCTTCACCTCGTAAGTTTGGCACAGCACCCACGAGAAGAGTCCAAATCTGGATGACGCAGGCAAACTGTTTCTCCTTTGAAAACTTTCCAACCGCTAAAAGTGCGCTATAGGAGCTTTATAGCTGTTCATGAGTGAATGGCATGTATTCTTCCAATTGTGAACGTCCCCAATCCGGATAATTTTTTAACTTTAAAAAAAAACGAAGAGTCGATGATATTTGACCTAAAAACTGAAACGATAAATCAATTTTATAAAACGAGGAAGTCTTCCTCAAGATATCGTGCAGGTACTTTAGCTTTGTAACATTTTGCAACTTTCGAAAATAAACATTTAAACAATCATCAGCTTTCAACCTGACAGAGTCTTCAGAACAACCCTAAAGTACATTGATTTTATGGTTTAGCATTCACATTGAATGTAGGCATGTAAGGTACTATATGTCAAACACTGAACTTTTTCTTCCAAAATGAGCGGAAACGAAAACTCTTCTCGAGAAATAATCTTATTGATGTTTAGAAAATGGCCTCAGGCATATGATCATGCACCTCCTTACAACACGTTTTACATCGTGTCGAATCAGAGTCTACAGAAAATTACGTTCCCGGCCCTCTCCTTTGTGAGCATGTGAGCACCACTTATAAGAAGTGAAATTGCTTTAGTAAGTAACTTTGGCCCGTTCCTTGGCCTCTGGACCTTATAGAAATTCTTAAGAGGTAAACTACTCTCTGGTATGGAGTTCACAAGTACGCCTTTCACACTGATCCAAATTGGTGTACTTTAACCTTAAAGAATTTTAGCCAAGAGAGCTTCCATAATAGGGTGGTGGTTCTTACCTTTTCACTTCATTCAATATGCTTTTTTTATAGCGAAAGAATGTAATGGAAAAACTGCTAGTAAAATGTCTTAAATACTTTTTTCCATAATTGGCACTTCAATTTATTTGCTACCACATAAACATTACAAACTGAGAACATCACTTTAACAACATGGTCTAAATTGGCCACAGGATTATCAAGGTGCTAATTCCTGTAGGCAGCAATACGTACAGCGAAGAATTCGACGAATTACTGGCAAACTACCAAACGTAAAACAAATCTGCTTAGCGGTCGTTTGGACTTGGCTTGTGTATGCTTACCAGTGGGGAAAAGATCCAAATTGGAGGAAAAGATTGCCAAGAATAGCTTCTAGTTATGTCAGTTAGGATCGGCAGAAAATAACTTTTGTTTCGCTGCATGTTCGCGAAACAAGCAAAAAGCATTGCATGTTTTTGAAAACAATCTTTTAGTTTTGCCCAACGCAATTCAAAATGGAGCCCCGGCGAAACAGACTCCATTTTGTTTCATGTATTGTGTTTCTTTACGTCCATGTGCTCCATGGGCTTAAGATTGTCAAGGCTGGTTTAAATTATTCTCAAGTACATATTGTCTGACAGATTTGGTCGATGTTTCTCTATCTCTCACAGCTCCCTGGTTTTAACTACATCACTTTTCAGACTGGAGCCACTGACAATTTTCCAAGAGCAAGTACAAAGGATTCTAGGACAAAGTTTTTTGTACGCCTCGTTTAAGTCAATGGCTTATAATTTAGGAATTGTTAGTAGAAGCAGGGAGCTGTTAGGAAGGAGACACAAGGCAACCAAATCTGTCAGACAATAAGTACTTGAAAATGATTGATTCCCTTTCATGTCTGAAACTTTGTATGACAGGTCTCTTTGTTTACATTGTTTATCCCTGTTGACTTTCCCTTTCTGATGATTGTCTGCCAATATCACATCCAAATAATCCTGAAACATTGCCTTAAGTTCTTAAAACATGCTTTGATTTAAGGTTTGTTAAGCGCTATTCAATTTTCTTAACTAACGACTGTCAATGAAAGTTTCAATAGTGTACTTCCTTTGTGTCCCTACGGATTTGATGTGTTGTCTGCTTTAAAGGGGCATATTGAGTTAATATCGATAAATTAACGAGGGTGTTGAAGGGTACTACCACATGACAATGATTATTATTACCATACTAAGTCAAGTTTAAAATCCAATAGTTACGCATAAAGGTAAAATTTCGAACTTTTTGGTATCCTGGCTTGTAACGGTTCTGTGCATAAACTTGAAAAAGTGTCTGGTCACGAATTTTTGAAAACCGAATTGAATTGTTTATTACTCACTTATGAAACATTTATTTGTAAGCAAGATGTGGGGATTGTTTACGTTTGACCATTTGTCATTAGTATGAGGAGAAAACTTAACAGGTTTGACAAAATTGTTTCATGAACCAACTCAGTGTGCCGCTTTCAGTATTGTTCAAGCCTAAATGATTTTATCCAATTTTGGCAAATTCCCTCATGACTTGGAGTAAAATCTCATCTAACCCTCATCACTAAGAAACAAACTCGAAATGTAAGTTGCGTGGAAAGATTTCAATAAAGTTAACAGAAACGAGTTATTGCGACCAACAACGACAAAAGTGTAAAACTTCATATGTTTGTGTGACAACTCGCAACGAAAAGTTAACTGTTGAATGTAAGAAGTAGATCTATTCATTGTAATGATAACAATATGTCACTAAATACTAGTTGACCCTGGTAATTGTGATAGGAATTTTTAGAAGAAAAACAAGACTACCATCGGAAACGAACATTGCCTCAAAGGGACTATAGAACGCTGTGTCTCCTTCCTAACAGCTCCCTGGTAAAAGAAAAGCAAGATTACTGTCGAAAAGGAACATTGCTTTAAAGAGTCTATTGAACGTGGGTTCTTTTAGGTAACACCTCCCTGTTTGAGCGAGGGATGATCTCTCCTTTCTTTTCCAAGTAATTTCAAGACAAAGGTCATTATTTATACAGTCTTTGAAGTGGGGTTTGATTCCGCCAATGCCGAAACTTTTACCAGGATTTACAGTAAACGACTGACAACAAACGTGTAAATTAAGCACTTCAGTTGGGCCACCACGATGTAATACGTCATCTATGAACACATTGTTCAAGTCTGTAAAATTCTGCTTAGCTGGCTTTAAATAATAATGTCAGATGTTTAGTGTTACGAATAACGACGAAAGTTTACAATTCCACATTTTTGCATGACGGCTGCCAACGAAGAGTTAACGAATTCAATGTAAGCCATGTGGCTTCTCGTTGTCATTTTCACTTTGAATCACTGAACCTAGTTGAGTTGGGTATTAAGATAAACATTTTGAGAAGAAAAGCAAAATTACTGTCGGAAAGGAACATAGCTTTAAAGTGTCTATTGAACGTGGGTTCTCCTTCCTAACACCTCCCTATTTTAGTTGTGGCCGAAAACGACGTATGCAAAAACTCTTTCTCATAATCCTTTGTAATTTCTATTTCGAAAAGGGTCGATGTTTGATGTCGCCCGCTGTTCATGTGTTTGTTCAGGTTAAGCCTAATAATTTCCTGAAAGCCAAACACGTTAGATCATCGGAGACAGCAACAAGTTCACAGATGGTTGGGACCGAGAATCCTATGTATCGACCAAGTAGACCATCGATAGAACCAAGTACCTCTGCGAACTATTAATAAAACCAGGAGAAAAGAGACAATATAAGCGTATTGAATTAACACTTTAACCTTATAGACCGCCATGCATATGACGTCACAGAATAAAACTTGCGTCCCACTCTGGTGAGGGTGAGCGCGTATCATTGCAACGTACATCAACAAATGCAGACGGCTAATTTGTGTACCGGTGAGAAACGCGCGTGAGTCTACTAAGCACGCGTGAGAAGCGTGCGTCGTGCGAGCAGTGCGCTTCAGTGTTTACTCTGCAAAATGACGTCACCTTGAATGCATAGGGTCTTTATAGACTGACTGGAATAAGAATTTGTGAGTGCTTATTGTCCTCGTCAGACTTACGTCGTCGGTGTTGTGATTGGAGAAGGCCTTTCGTGACCCATGGCTGGTCAACGCCCCGTAGTGACAGTTCCTACCCGGTCACTCCCCGGGGATAAATTCCACCCGGGCAATTTCCACCCTAGAGAACCCCTACCCGGAAAATTTCACTCAAATGATCCAAACTTCTCTAAAAGAGGCGTTGTCTGATGGGTATCTGTTATGGTAAGAGCTGTCCTGGGTTGCAAGCACACACTGTTTAAAATGTATATGAAATGTAAAATTGCAGAACAAAATATAATGAAAAAACAAAGAGGATACAGAAAAAACTGTCAACTTTTAAAAATAATTGACAGCACATTTTCTGTTACCTTTTCGTGTTCTTCATTTTTTGCTCTGTCCTTCTACAGAAATTTGTAAAACTGTAAAGGAATTTTTACGTCAACTTGCCACTGGAAGACTACTGCAATGGAGCCGTGTTGTGTAATTTGTCTCTCCCACCACCCTCTATATCCCAATATACATACTGGCTATAAATAACAAGTTCCCACGAAGTACAGATGGCGGATGCTTGTCAAAAACACTTAGCGGGAAACACTTCGTTCACCATCACAAACATGGCGTTATCAATTAATCAATCAATCTATCTATCAATCGATTAAAGGCATCTATAAAGCGCCAATATCAGTTATTCAGAGGAGTTCAGAAGACAGGTTTATCAATAAATTAGCATAAACTTCTTAAACTAATACAATTTTAACAGTTCCTTGAAAGTTTCAAAAGTCTTACCACTTTTCATATAAGACAGAAGAGCGTTGTACTCTTTAGGACGTTCTACTCTTTAGGACCAAAACATGAAAATAACCGATCCGCGAAAGTAACACTGTCAATTTTAGGTACCAAGTAATGAATTGAAGGGAGGCTGTCTTCGCAAAGATTGTTGCTTAAATCAGTCGAAAATATAGGATGGCGATTGCTTACTGTAAGCCTTGAGCATGTGGAGAGGTAATTTGAATTTGACACGTTTTAGCACAGGGAGCCAGTGAAGAGCAGTGAGACCTGACGTAATCGAGTACTACCTCTTACGATTGAGAAATAATTGAAGTTAAGCTAGACATTTTGAAGTTTGGTGTTAAGAAATTTATTTTATGCCTATCAAGATGCCGTTGCCTATAACTATTTACTTCCAGTTCTTGTGACATCATCAGTAACCTTAGTTTACCACAATTGGTCAGACTGTCCGATGTTTGATGAAATTGTAGTGTCAAACGAATCTTCGTGCACAATGCATGCAGTACATTTTCACGAGGGTTTAGGAAAATTTCAAATCTGAACATGTGATTAGCGGATATTTGCTATGCTACATGGCGGTGAAGTGTATCTTCACCGCCATTTCGGTCTGCAACCGCCCTCTACATTTACTGAATGATCTGCATTTTGACAAGTACCTACCAATAGTTTAATAGTATTAATGGAAACTGTAACATTGATTCTACATTCTCTAGACAACTTACGGTACTGTTGAAAATGTTCCCTGAAGATGACTCAATCTATTAAACACTTGCCAATGGAAAAACACTTTAAAATTCTGGAGTGGATTCTTTTTTGTTTTTTTGTAAATTGTAGTTAGCGAAAAGTGAAAGATCCTTTACTCTTGTTTGATTAAAAAAGAGTTTTTCAAAAATATTTTACTTGGTATTATACATATTCGTAGTGTGCACGTTGGCCTTACCACTCAAAATGGCAGACCCGTGTTACAGTATTTGATAAATCGGGTTCAGACTTCCATGAACTCCAGTTATTGCTCAAACCACCAAGTCCACACCTGAGCTGGCCGAGTGTAATACTATCGTTATTCTAGCCTTTCACAGATTGTGTTGTTTATGTGCTTAGCCTGTGAACCCACTAAACACGAACATATTCTTGTCATATTTTAAAAATATTCGGCCGAATGTGTTTGTTATATTTCTAGGAAATATTTCAGAAATACTTTTGTTGAGTTGAAGTAATATTTCCAGACCATTTTTAGAAATAGTTCTGCTATATTTTAAAACCTTCTCACAACATTTCTAAAATATTGTTATTGCGTTCCAAAACTGTCACATCAACATGTCCAGCTCGTTTTAAAAAAATGTTACAAAAACATTTTTACCACATTTTCACGCTATCACTAAAATATTTTTAGGATGTTTTTGAAACGTCAGTGAAACATCATTGTTTGCTTTTAGTAGCTTTAATCAATCGTTAATTACATTTACACCTTTTGGTTAGCGTAGGCTAGGTTGGGATACAGAATTAGGGTAAGCCCCTAGGCTTAGGCTAGGCCTAGATGTAGGATCTGACTTAGGTCTAGAAGAAAACCTAGAAGACACTTTAAGCATGTTTGCAGAGGAGAGAAGCCACTCTTTTGGTAGCATTTGGTGCACTTAAAAGAGCCGTCGGTTTTAATCCGGATTCCTTCAACGCCTGTAGGGGTGTTTTCTTGGGGCTTTTTCAGTGCAGCAACCTGTCTTCCTCCTTCTTGGCAGATGACCCACGAAGTTTGTCTAGCAGCTTCTTTGGCCTCTTCAACTTCTGAAGTTGACTCTTAGTCCAGCTTTGCCCTCTTTTCCTTTTCAAGGAAGCGTTTACGTTACCTTTTCGCCTGGCTGGGTAGTTCCTGCCGCCAGACTTTGCAAAGACCCCTTCCCACTCAAAGGATCGCCCAGTGCCAAGACTCAGAGAATTTCTCAGAGCAGTTCAGAGACTTCGGAAGTCTGGGTGGGTTTCTGTGAACCCTCAGATGTTGAGGTACCGTCAGCTTCTCGATGTGTTTATCTAGAAATTTAATCTCTTCAGTCAGGGCGATGGTGGTGGCCTGGATTGTGCTAAGAGTATCAGCCTGCTGTCTGACTTTCTTGTAAATTTCTTCGTTTAGAAGAATTCTGGCCTTTTTAGGAGAGGGGAGTTCTCTGACCACAAGTTATTTTCTCTTCTTCAGAGTCTGTGGTGTCTTTAGGTGAGGAAGGTATACCCGGTATTAGATCCGCAATATCCATAGGTTCCATGCTCTGATAATGCGCTAGACCTCGTGAATTTTTTGTTTATATTTGTCTATTTGGACGTGAAAGAGAATACCCCAAATACTGGGTGCTGAATGAACAAACGTTTTAGGCTAAGATAAACCTTTTAGATCTCACACATATTTGTGCTAGTTTGCGGTCCTTTTCGACTGTTTTTCGGTGTTTAGGATCCCGTTTTGTGGGATGACAGGATGACGAGTATTTCCTTTCGGTATAAGTCAGAGATTCCGTCCGGAATTCCCAGCCCATCTAACCTGCGTCTCATTTTCCGAAGAAAAGAGAAGCAAAAACAAATGAAGGGGGGCCACCAAGTCGGTGAGCTGTTATATTTTTAGGGGAAAGTGTCCGATCATGTTAATGCAGGCGTCACACTGTCCCGAAGTTAACACAAGATGGACACACGAATATGAAATTTGAAATTTCGAGGGAAGATAGCCCCGAACCTCGGTCAACAGCCAATCAACAGCCGAAGTAAGTAAGATGCCTACAGAAGGTCACACGATGGCATCCGAACCACACACAAAGGCTACACGAACATGTTAATTTTATAGTAGTTTATACCCGAAGGACAGACGAAGGCGACCTGAAGGGCACACGAAAGCTACACGACGTCGTACTGAGAGTACGATGCGTTCGAACTAGGTCACGAAGGCGTAACGCGGTCACTTAAAATACCATTCGTGGTGTATTCTTGGGCGGACGAACGCAATCTAACAGTGGCATGGACGCACATGACAAGGGTTGCTGCTTCCCCCTCCCCCGCCAAAAAATAATAAAACAGCTTGGCCATCTCGTTCTCACTTCCCTTCAAAATTAAATTGACCTTCACTTCGAAAAATGTACGCAAAATTATATGAAGCATTGCTTAATTAGTAGGCCCATAGGTTATTACTTCTTTTGTTGATCATAAGTTAATTATCTCTCGAGTCACTTACTTGCCACCTAATTTTCAGCATGGTGCGTGAAATGTTGATATTTTCAAGAAAAAAAAATAAGCAACTCAGGGAATACCAACATTACAACTAGTCTTGAAAAACAAAACAAAAAAAAAAAGAAAAAAGACTGAAAAAACGATTAAACAAAAATACCTTCTGAATCTCTTCTTTGACATTTAAATTGACTCCACGTGCGTTTCTGCCTATTATTTTCCTTTCCTTCAAACTTAAGTACTGAATTCACAAGCGTACTGTGTTGGGTATTTGCGGGTAGTTCTACAGTTGCGTAGCCACGAGATGGGAAGGGAGAAGGGCTCAATTCCATAAGAGCCTAGTGTGGAACTTATGCCCCAAATCATAGCTTTCTTGGGAAACTTAAAATATGACTTCCTGACCAGCAGTACTACTCTCAAAGAAACGCCCTGAGGCGGGCAGTGGCGTCGCCAGACTTTTCGAAGGTGGAGGAGGGCACAATGTTCCACCAAAGGGGCACATCAATATGAAGCACTGAACGGCGTTAGAGGCATCACGGTGACGCTAAGCGCCAATTCCTTGTAGGTGTTGGGGTCGGGGCTTACCGTAGGGCCCCTTAAGGGGTTTAGGGACAACGTCCATCTGGGGTGTAGGGTGGCAAAAGCCCCCGAAAACTGTGGGGTATTTAAAAAATTGTGGCTATTAGAACCAAGCATTCAATTGCGATATCTCCAGGTATGCGACCCAGTGGAGGGGAGACCTCACATTACAGAACTGCAGTGATTAATTGTAATTGGAGATTTGGGAGTTATACACGCCTCTCTGCTGTGTAGAGTTGTTCAGGGCTGACTGAAAGTGTGACTAAGCTTTACAGGGTAGCGTCCGCTGGGTCCCACTAGACTGCACGTTCGAACAGTCGGTGTATTGACAGTTGATGCTCTGCATGGGGCTGACCTTTCATGTGTCCACGTGGTCCCATCTCGATGTCATCGTACTTTAATACTATGGCTACACGTGGGTATTGCGAGGGCTTCACGTAGTCGAGTTGCCTTCCAAAGACAGTCGTGCAGCTTCTTGTTGCCTTCGTAGAGTCTTCGCGAGGCGAAAAATGGATCACGAATTCAACACGAAAATGAGCCTTCGCAAGGTCCTTCGGCAATTTTTGGCATGCCAAAGATTTTGTCATCTCTCACGAATTTGCTCTCGAAGCCAGAGAAACTCCACCAGCGGTCATACGATGGCTTAAGATGCCCTCACGAATGTCACGATGTACTTACGATCAGAGCCGAATTTGAACATTTTCTTTATCTTGTGTCCATCTGGTGTCAACTTCGGGACAGTATGACGCCTGCATAAATATGATCCAAGCAAAAGCTTTAAATTATTTCAGTTTTTGGAGGAATGTAAGTCGTTCTTAGATTGACATATAAGAGGTTTTATGAAAACCAAGACCGGTTTCTGTTCTTCGCTCTATGGACAAAACTTCATCAGTTGTAGCTTTTGTGTACTGTAGTATAAAGGCAGGATTTTTCATGTTTTATAATGCAGCTATGAGTGCATCAAGGAAGATATCGTCATAACTTTCGTCTGTTTCGTTCGACTCCTGGTCTGGGGAAAACCTTGATTTTACAAGTAAATCTTTGAGATCTGGTGCCCTTTTATAGGATATAATAGGACAGTCGGGAAACAGACGGGACAGTTGCTGGTCACCTTCAATTATGTTCCAGTGCTTTACTAAAGCTTGCTTCAGGAATCCTCGTTTAAATGTTGAGAAGTGTAGTTTGTTTTGGAAACGAGTGGTGGCGCTGTTTTTGTTTACTTTTAGCCGCAAAGAGATTCAAGCTTTGTAAGTAATCAATGCCGTTAGTAGGTTAGTGGCTGAGGCTACCTCTTCGGGCGAAGTTTCTTGTGAGACGTTTCTCTGTAAAGGACTTTCCTTTCTCTAGAAAGTTGTTCTCATTACTGAAAATTCGAGCATATCTCAATACTTTACCCTTTCAGAAGCCTTTAAATGCGGATCTACTATTTTGCAGGCTGCAGGCTGCAGACTAGGATTTTGCAGAATAGATGTTGCAAACTGCAGAACGTAGTTATAAATTAAATAATGCAAATTCCGTCAAGGAAGCCTTCTGAGTACGATACCTAAAAAGAAGAAAAAAACTTATCAAAATCTTAAAATAAACATTTATTTAATCGGCGAGTATCTTTTCTTGTCCTGACTTAAGTTTTTTTTAGAATTACACCAGGTTTTCCTCTAGAGTGCAAACATGGTGAAATACATAAAAGTGGCTAGTGGGTGTGCAGAATTTCGATCGAGGTATTGAAAGGTTTCAGTGGGCTAAGTATACACTTCTGTGTCAAGAATGCAACTAGATTGAAATTTAGAATACCTTTGAAGATTTTTAGATCTAGGTACGTAACATCGTTGTCAGAGACTTTTATGGTGAATTTCAGAGAAGAATGAATTTCATTCATTTTAGCCACCAAATTAGAAAGTTCAAATATCGTTCTCTTGTACAGCAGTAAAATGTCATCCTTGTGGCAAAGCCATTTTAGAATGTTTGGATCTGTCGGTAGGATTTTATTGTCTAGTCTATGCATATCAATAGTGCAGATTTCACGTAAAAATTGGTTTCCCATAGTGCATCCAGTTTTTTGTAGGAAAAATTGGTCATTGAACTCAAAACAGTTTCTTTTAAAGACGAGTTTTATGAGAACACGAAGGGAAGTAGGGATAAAGGTTTTATCTCCTACAGGTTTTAGGTGCTTTTTCAATAATAAAAAAAAACTGAAGAAATGATTTATTGAAATGTCACCAGAATGTTTTATAAACATTATGAGAACATCATATGAACTTCAAGTAACATTATTACAATATCTAAGATCCAATAGGAAGATCGAATTTTTTTCTCTATCATCTGCCATAGCATGATAGTCTAATTACTGCATATCACTTCTAAGCTATTTTCAGTTCAAAGTTGGGTGTTATTATTGAACATTTTATTTTTATTTTTAAAGTGTTTCAGTGCAATATGCAAATAAAAATATCTTCAAAATATTTAAAAAACATTTCAACACAACAACATACATCACGAGCATTTTGAAGTGTTTTTACAGCTTTGGCGAGTCTTCTAGAAGCAGTAAGAATCGTATTTATGGGAAAACCCCTTTTTTTCGTTGTCAAGAAAATGTTTTGGTTATATTTCGAAAACATAACAAAAATATGTTGCTAAAATATCGCTCTATCATTTCAAAAATATTTTGCTTTAAAGTTTAATTGTTTTTTCACTTACATCCGTCTGTTTGTAACAATCCACACACCTTTTTACAAACTGAAATTGTTCACTTTTACTTCTTTTAGGGTTATAGAATGATACTTATGGAAATATTTCCGAAATATTTAAAAAACAATTGATTGAAATGTTACCAGAATGTTTTATAAACATTATGAAAACATCATAGGAGTATTTCTAGTAAAATTATTATAATATCCAGGATCCAATAAGAAAACAAATACAACATTTTTTTCTTTTTGATCTGATATTGTATGGTAGTCTAAGTACTGTGTAATACTTCGGGGCTACTTTTAATTCAAATCTGGGTGTTATTTTGAAACATTTTATTCATATTATTAACAGTGTTTAGTGTAACATGTAGATAAAATACCTTCAAAATATTTTAAAAAAATTTCAAAACAAACACATACACAACGAGCATTTTGAGATTTTTTTTACAGTTTTTGTGTTTTCTACAAGCACTAAGAATCATATTCATGAAAGAAACATTTTCTTTTGTTAATAAAGAAATATTTTAGTTATATTTTGCAAACAATAAAAAATATTTCAGTCAAAATATTTTTGAAATGTTTATATAACATTTGTGAAATATCTCAAAAACATTTTTCCTCCATATTTCTCTGTAGCAGTTAACGCCGTACAATAAATTTCAAAAATGTTTGATGTTTACTGGGCGTTCAACTGTTCTTTGAGTATTTTCATTTAGGTTATTCACAGTTCAGTAAATTTTTTGCCTTTCAAATATAATGAACTATTACCTTCCTTGCAGAGTTAGATACTTCTGGTTAATTGGCCATGAGTACATAAAGTACCTAGGGTGAATTCTTTTGGAAAAGGAAAGTGGATTATGGTTGCATAGGTGGCCAGTCGATACACACACTATGCAAGCAACATAAAGTAGACTCTAACCGAATCAATTATAGTTATTCAATGACAGGTGATTGGTATACCTAGGGTGAATTCTTTTAGGAAAGGGAAGTGGATTATGGTTGCATAGGTGGCCAGTCAATACCCATACTATGCAAACAACATAAAGTAGACTCTATCCGAATCAATTATAGTTATTCAATAACAGGTGATTGGTCTACCTAGGGTGAATTCTTTTAGAAAAGGGAAGTGGATTATGGTTGCATAGGTGGCCAGTCAATACCCACACTATGCAAACAACATAAAGTAGACTCTATCTGAATCAATTATAGTTATTCAATGACAGGTGATTGGTTTACCTTGAAGTTTTGATATTGTCCAAGTTTCTATACGTTGATATATTTTCCGCTTGGAGCTTATCTCTCAAATGAGGCTGCGGAGTAAATTGAGTTATGTCACTTACATTTATTTACAATGTATCATACGAAAGCAACTGACATGTCTTTTCACCTTAATTTCACTTTAACATCGTTTTATGGTTAGAAACTGAAACACACGCGTAACGTCCAATTGAAAGCACGGTTCTTATCATTAGGATGCCTTGCCATATGAGGTTTTTAATGACTACAACAAAAATGAGAAAACCTCAGGTTATGTTGGCGCACTCGACAATCTTTTGTCATCCAATAACTGTCCCTTTTTGTACATTTTCTACTGTTAAGTATAATTGGAGAACCATGTTAAGACTTCTGGGGTTGTATAACATTACTGTTCAGTAAACAATATTCGTCAGTTAAGTAATCATCGAGTCGAAATCGAATCTGGTTTGACTTGGAAACGTAAACACTCATTTATTCAGAATTCTGAAGGAGCTATCGGCTTGTATTATTTTAGGCTCGCATTACTTTTCAAAAGGTTTACTCTGCTAAACGCTGGCCGAGTACTTAGCAAGACTGTAAACCACGAGAAGACGTCATCATTGACATTGTAGCAATAAAGTGTAAAATATGTAGGAAGATGGTAGAACATGAAGCAACTTGGAAAAGTAAACACAATTACACAAGAAGTGTCTTAACCCCTTCAAAATAGCATTTGATCCACTTTTGGTGCCCAAAATAGAGATACCCCGAGGAAGTGTCAGACTAACCTAGTAATATTCAGATGGTCATAGTGATGTACTTAGTTTTGTGTTACAGATGTATTCTTTGTGGAAAATATGGATGTAGTTAAAAAGGTCACTTGCACTGATAATAATTGAATATTTACCCAAAAAGGTTCCTCTATAAGACATTGTATACTAACAATTTTATCTTTTACAATTTTTAACTCAATAATGATTCACTTATTGTCTCTTAATTCCTGAAAGATGATAACTGCATTCCATCTAACTCTTGCACAGAATAAACGATACACTAACTTTTTGTGCACATGTCTAAAAGAGCAAAACGTTTAAAAGAATAGTCTTGACCAAAATTTATTTTACGCGTGATGAATACAGTTTGGGTAAAACGGTGATGCACTTATCTGCATCACATTTTCCTTTGTGTTAACTACTCTTTTTTTATATCTCAGTTGGCGAATGACCTTGGATTCTATTGCCCAGGGCCAATGAAGGGTGAAACAATTAAAAAAAAATCAAAGCGTATAGTGCATTCATCCTAAAAACGCATCATTTTCTTATTCAAATTTTGCTAAAACAAAGTTCAAATAACGTTGAAAAGTGTTCAATTGGTCGTTAAAAATGTATTGACCTGATCAAGCACAATTTCATCCAACATTCTAAAATGCTTCGTTCTAAGCTCATATTTATTCGCAGTAATAAATCTCCAGAAAATTACATCGCCCAACAAACCCATTTTTAGCACAGCTGAAAGCTTTCAGCTGAGCTATTGCTTTCGTGCGCGCCCGGCCAACTTCTGTCACGTTTTGCTTTCGTGCTTATTTTACTGTTATTTTGTGATTCGTTGGTCGATTTAGCTGAAACTTGGATAGATATTTCTTGGAGTTAAGGATCCGTTGTGGCAATCGTATTTGATCAATTTAATCTTCATTTCAGGTCATTTTGAGTCATTTCTTGAAAACGCAAAAAAGCTTACTTTTCTCTCAGTTTTTGTTTATTTTTTGTCGTTGGCCGGGTGTGTGAAGTCAGACCTGTCGTGGACCAATCTTGTACCAATCGAATAAAATTATGGTTATTTGAGGGCCCAAATTTTGATAGTTTTCTGTGTTGTTACATATCATTGGCAGATCTACAACAGAGACAGTGAGAAAAGGTTATGGTTAGAATTCTTGAGAGTCGTTATAATGCATGATATCATGTTATGGATTGGGTGCCACTTTCCGATCTATTTTGATCTGTGTACCCGATCCTCGTAGCTTGTATAGTGTACTTACTGGTCCGTGCTCTTTAGGAGTAGCTTTTGGTTTTTACGAGCGAATAGTGAAGTATATGAGGCGTGTTTTAAACTTGCCACAGTCATTAAATCCCATATGGTGACATTTCTCTTGTCTTGTTCTATCCTGTACTTCTTGCACAATATTTTTTTTTTTTTAAACTAAAGTCTATGCAAGTTGAGTGACGAAAATAATATTGTAAATAACCTGAAGAAAAGAGTTATATGATTTTTTACTCCTGAGCGACTGGCCTAAGTCTAATTTGAAACTTCAAGGCCTCTCTGCCGTTTTCCAGACTGTTGTCCTAAACAAATTACTCACTCTCTCCAAGCAGTACAACTTTAGATGAAGAACTAAGCGATGATATCTAGGGACTAGTTTCAAAGGATCCAGTGAACACAAGTATAAGTTAATTAAATGAAATTAATGTAATCACAAAATAAGGGACTCCTTGCGAGTATCGTTTGATTTCGCCTCTTAGCTCTTTGCAAGGGAGTCTAAGGTACGTTGGGAAAAATAGTTTACTACAGGTATGTGTTCTTTTCAGCCAGTCTAGAACTGGACCAAGGCATCATGACAGACCAATGATGTGGAGGTCTAAAGATAGGGAGACTCAGTTTGAGTTGTTGTCATTTCGGGGACGTAGCTCTTTGAGGCGTAGAACTCCTTCGGGAGTAAAGTTCGGTTTTGCCCTTGACTCTTCGCCCCAGAGTTTAGGGGACTTTGGAAGAAACTACTTTAAAGCCTTTCGTATCTGCTCTTTTCAGCCAGTTTAGAACGGGGCACGTAAGGCAGACTCATGATGTAGAGGTCTGAAAATCGAGAGGTTGGTCAGTTAAGCTTGTTGTCTCCTCGGGGACGTAGCTCCTTTGGGAACAGAACTGCTTGGGAGTAACGTTTGGTTTCGCCACTTGGTTCTTCGCCAGAGAGTCAAGAGAACTTCGGAAAAAGTATTTTGCATGAAGTGTCTGTTCTTTTAAGCCAGTCTAGAACGAGACCATGGAATAACAGACTCATGATGTAGAGGTCTGAAAATCGAGAGGTTGGTCACGTTAAGTTAGTTGTCATTTCGGGGACGTAGCTCCTTGAGGAGAAGAACCCCTTCAAGAGTAACGTTTGGTTTTGCCCTTCGGCTCCTCTCCAGAGAGTTGAAGGGGCTTTAATTGGGAAAGCGTATCTTGCCGGCTTTTGTATTTGCTCTTTTAATTCCAGTTTAAAACAGGGCCACTTATGACAGACTCGTGATTTAGTATGAAGGTCAAGAAATTGGTCAGTGAAGTTTGCTGTCCCCTTTGGGGTACAGAACTGGTAGATCCTTTGGGTTACAGAACTGGTTGGGGGTAACGTTTGGTTTGGCTCCTTAGCTCTTCCCCAGAGAGTCGAGGGGACTTTAGGAAAATGAAATGTAGTTTTGTTTAGGTATCTGTTCTTATCAGCCGGTCTAGAACAGGACCAAGTCATCAGTACAGACTAATGACGTATTTTGTGTTTTGCCGGCTTTGCGTAAAAGCCATATAGCTCTGAAAAACATGATGGCACGGTAGATTCCTTAGGCCTGTTAAAATGAATGAAAAATATTAAAAAAATACTTGCTCTAAATACTGGTGATAGCTTGAATCAATTCAAAGTTATGCCGATGGGCCTTAAAAATCGTCATCGACATTTCAAAGATTGATGAAATGTGTATTGCATTTGTCCAAAGCCTAAGTATACAAAGATGGTGTTATAGTATTAGGCTAAAACTGCCAGGACAAAATAGGCAAGTTATGTTGTGTGTTCATACGACTACGTGATGCAAATGTCAAGTTTGGACCAAGTAAACGCAATGTCCTTCTTAGTCATCTTAGTCAACTTACTTAACTTTTTTCATCATGTGGCATCCAAGGATGGTGTGAAACCTTATCCTACAAAAATGTGGAGAAAATTATCCAGAGGATAAGTCCCAGTTAATTAATGGGATACAATCCTTTCACAATATGTATACCGTGAAAGATTTGATAAAAGAGCCTGGTCCCTTGCATTAGCTTCTAAAAAAAAAAAGAATACTCCTTTTAATTGGAGTGATACATGTGAAAAGCAGTCCAGTATTCTAAACAAGTGGTAGTTAATCAGGTTATCAGGTTATGCCATTTCCTAATTTTGATATGAAGTGTAAACTATACAATGATGCTTCTTACGTCACGACAGGTTAAGTTCCACATAACTGCAGGGTGTTAAGAAGTGGTGAGAAAAGGATTTATAGCCTATGCTAATAGCACTTTGTCTCAGTATCGACAGAGATGGTTCACCTTTGACCGTGATCTTTCGGCTATTGTTTGATCCAAATAAATGTCAAGCATAACCTCTTACCTTTTTTAAGATTTTATGACAGGTCACAAAGCTTTGAAAGGGCTTAAAGAATGATGGTACAGTTATAAGATCTAAGAGGATAGCTGAGTTAGATCCCTCAGACTGGTAAATAGTTTTTTGAGGAATGTACGTAGGCTCTGAATGCTGATGATATCGCACGCCTACCAGTTCCATAAGAGAATGACTTAGAGACCTCTCAGGACATTACTTATGTAATATTCAATGCTGACAAAGACCAGAGTTTCTTTAAAGTATTTCCTCTGTGACAACTACAACATTGACCAAACTCCAGTCAGATTGGTACACGTGGCGAAAAAGCAACAATGTGAACACAGTGCAGCAAAACACTGACATACACTCGATAGGTATGCTACCGCCCATAGATAGATCTGTTATACACAGATGTAACAGGCGCGTAACCAGAGAGTGCGGGCAAACCCCCCTTTCCCAACGAATATTCCCGTCACTTGAGCCAAACCCCTCCCCCATCTTTCCACAGTCGCAACCAATTTTACTGGAAATTTTTAGCCGCCTCGAGTGAACGGAGGTTCTCACTGCAAAGTGAAGCAGCCTTCATAAAATGCCAAGGAAAGGAGGAGGAGAGGTGGAGGGCGATGGTGTATATTACTTTATTACTATATTACTTTCCAAAACAAATGAAATGCTGTAATGGGTAGTTCTTACAGAGACATGGTCATGGGTGTCTGCAGTAAGAAATGCCACAGAAGCTATTTGTATTGGAGGCTGCATTTTCTAGAGGTATAGTCGACGAAGCCCTTAACCATGTGTGCTGAAGGCGCGAAGATGGAGGCTTGGGAGTGAGGGTACTCCCCGAGAATTTTTCCTAAATTTATAATTTGAAGTGCTTTTGAAATATACTTTGTTATCGTGATTGCAAATTTTAGACAGTGAACGTAGGACAATTTTTTGAGGAAGGTGACACTTGGTGGGAAACTGAACAGCAGGAGGGTTGCGACAGTTTTGAAATGGTAATTTACTCAAGCATTGATCCTGCAGGTAGTAATAACGTGGCAATTCCTTACAGTTCTACTACGAACAGCAGTATGCACGAAACACCTACTTATATTGAGCTCACGTGAAGCAGGCCAAAAAAAAATTATTGATAATTGCTCTTGTCTTTCCCCTGTTAAGTTGCTAAATTGTGCATGCATGGTGCGTGTAATGACGTACATCTAGTATTCTGAGTAACCCTTATTTCAAGGCTTTCACGTCATGAAAATTTGGCGGGTAGTCATTGCAGTAAAATATAGGCCTACATACGAATTGTACGAGAATGCTGGGGGCTAATAGGCAAGTGACATTGGGAATGGAGACTTTCGTTCCCAAAGTGATGTAAGAGCAGATTTGACATCTAGGTTTCTTACAGCCTGTCTTGCCCCTCCTGTTCCACGAGTGGTAGGGAGTCTTGAAGATGTGAACAAACTTTTGAGATTGGGGATTGTCGAAAGGCTGTTACAACCGATAATGTACATGCCAAATTCAGACCACATAAAGTTCTGATCGTTGCAAATTCGGATTTTTTTGCCAATTTGGATTCTCTGTGAGAACTCCGGTCACCCCTTTCCATTTGAATCTAACTAATCTTACTTGAATGACCACTAATTCCCTTTCAATTCATTGCTCATCCTCCCTCCGCAGTTGAACTGACCACAGCTGCTCCTTTTTTCGTTAGGTCTGATAGAACAAAAGTCCTATTGTGCTAATCTATACGTACACTCATGGAACACTCTAACAAAGAATTACGTCATAGGACTTTCTCTAAGCAATCTTGGGGAGTACAGCTTGTGAAGAGAACAGCCTGTTTCTACTCTTCTGCAGCAGAAGATGTGGTGAGTCATCACTTAAAAGGGCAATCTTGCGTGAAATGATGATTCAACTCGTGCTTGTGCTTCAACTTCTCATGAATGATTTGCTGAAAATATAACAACAACCTATAATGTAGCAAACGATTTACCGATTATGTAGTAATTCGACCTAACCAATATTATGGTAAAAATTTTCTGATAATGTAACACTTCATGTTTCCCAATAACGTAGTAAATGACTTACCGAATAATGTAGTAACGTAATGTTAACGCACGATTACTTTACAATTTCACACACTTACGTATGCACAGTACACGTTTATGTGTATATGAGTACGTACCGTATGTTCGTATACATGTGGAATGGACGCACATATGAATTTAAATTCATACTTACCCGATCAAGCGGCTTGAGTACGTACATATGTACGCAAATATTGATAAACGTGTGTGAGTGTGTAAGTTGGCAGTTGTTTTTCGTGTAAATCGGCGATATGAGCGTGTTTGTCTCCGGGCAAGTGTGGATACACCTACAAGTGGGGATATCCACAATTGCCAAATGCAAAATTTACCATGAAATTGGATTTTTCAACCATCAAATTTTGGAGTTTTCCCCATTTTCAGTGTTGTGAACCTATCATTGGGTAACACACCATGTGCTGGTACATAGGTGTGTGTGTGTCTATGTGCTTGTAGTACTTGTAAATCAGGGACATGAGCGTGTTTTTCCTAGTCAAGTGTGGATACACCCCAAGTAGGGATATCCACATTTACACTGTTAAAAACGTGTGTCCTCGATTGACACCGAAAACATGTATGAATGTGTGTAGGTGTGTGTGTCTGTGTGTGAACTTTTGCTATCAGACCGAGAAGATGAACATGGATTTCAGGTTCTCTGAAGGAAATTCAATAGATTTGTCAAGTTCTCGAAAGTTTGAACAATAGACAGTCTATTGTCAAGGTTAGGTTTAAGGAAGTAAACACAAAGGAAATAACAATGAGGTCCTCGGATTGTATTTAAAATCGACTAGTATGTGTGTGTGTGTAAACTAGCCAACTCGTCGGACCCACACTAAATCGAAAGTAATTAGATCCATCGATATTTTTGTAATAAAATTTGAGGTCCGGTTAGTATTTCACCAAGAAAGATTTCAGACTGAATTAGGCCTCTTTTCAGAAAGATATTACCTACTTATATGCTCTGCCTGTAGGTTGCCAACCAAGTCGTCCCTAGCAAATTCGTCCCTTATAAAGTCTCCGATATGGGGGCGCCATTCGAGAATTAACCCTTTGATACCACCTCCATCTGGAATTGTACTGCCTGGGACAGACTCAGTTGGTGCAAATAACACGAAATCTAATCCTTAGTTGCAAATGATCCACTCTGCTTTCTGTTGTTACTCTTCTGGTAGAAGTTACGTTATACACAGGCTTACATTTCAGACATGTGACCGTCGAATGTGATCTCAACGCCAACGGCATCGAAGCCATGGCAGTCTGACTAAAGGGCGGATTTTCAAATGCCCCGTTCGGACCACTGTGCTCCCCTTTGGAAATTCAATCGGAAATAAATTTCACTAGCTGTTAACATTGCCTCCGGCATGCCTCAAAGCAATTACTGACCAAAACTTAAAACGATCCCAAAAGGCGTTTAAAATGGAAGTAATTTGTTTCGTGTAACACTTTAATTTGTATAACTACACAAATTTTATTGCGCTTTTCGCGCTTTTACCTTCAATTTTATTTTGCTTTAACACACGCCGTTTGAAACAGGTTGGCTTTTTTCATTGGTCAAAGCTTCCACAATTATTGTTCTCCCGTGTAGGCCTAATGCTAGAGAAATAGATCACTGTATCGGTGCGAAATTCTGTCCTCTTTTCTATACCTTTTGACGAGTCTTAAGTCAGACTTGCTATCGTGGCAAATATATTTTGCAGAAATTTAAAAGTGTCTTAGGCCAGAGGTAGAGGAGGACATGGGACGTGGTCCTTCATCTGGATTTCTTGCTTTTGCTCTTAAGAAGGACAGATTCTTCAATAATCAACTGTCCTTCATAAAATCCAAAATGTTTAATTTTCTTCGGTAGGTCGGGACAAATGTTCGGCTCGCTTCGGGCGACTAAACTTTTGCATTCGCTCTCGTCGCGGACTCCTCTCGGGCAAATTCTGGTACTATCCCTGGCTGAGCATGCATGCAGGTCTTACCATGGTCAATAATTTTCATGCAAAATTTCGCGCTTCGTGTGCAATACTCACAATCGAAGTTGGATCACATATAACTACAATCATACCAGTGAAATATTCTGGCCATATTTATAAGAACACTCAAATTTAGAAGCCTGGGATCGTACCTTGCAAGCAGGTATCGAATATGCACACCTCTTTTGAAGTGCATATAAGTGCAGCTAATGTACCTGCAGGGGCAATACACGTCCGCCGGTCGGACAACCGGGTATCAAGGGGTTATCATGTTACAATTTAATGCCTCGAGTAACATTCGTAACAAGATGGCTTTACCATCTAAAGTTACATTTACTCGTAAAAGAAAAATCCAATGCGGCCTGAAGTGCTATACATTTTTATTTAACACATTTACAATTAAATTATCTTTCTAAATCTTACTAATTTAAGCATCTTCCCCTTTGATTTCACCTTCTTGCTTCTTGATCATTCTTTTGCAAGCTGTTCGTGCAGATTTTCGTTCAAAGTAAATATTCGATAATTTGAACTGAATTGTGAGCTGTGAAGAGTTTAGGGATGTGCTGACAGTGTCTTTCGGAGCCCCATACTAGTGTGCCTACTTTAAGAATGCCTCAGACTTTGAGGGGATTTTTTCTCTGGATCCCACTAAAATTATAGTAGACCACGACATGATCTAATGGCAGCCCATGGTCCCCTCAACGTTCGCAAAGCACTCACTCAACTCTGGAACTTCGCTTGCGGAGCTCAAGAAGTATCATCGTGGCCATAGCCTTCTTGTGGAACTTTTCACGTTTCTCCATCGCAAAAGGATAGTAAAAATACTATCAGGGAGGGGAAATTATTCGCGCGCATGTGCACACGTAGAATCGATTCCTTTATGCTTATTTTTGGTGGGCTTGAGATATTATCAGCCGTGGTTCTGGCAAATCGACATCATCTCTGGTGGCACGACTGGATACAAAAATGTTACGGTGCAGGTGACCCCTATGTCACAATTCCTGACTACGGTTCTGGTGTCAAATTGCTTGAAACTTCAAAAACGGTTCTGCGAGATATCGCTTTGTTGTTAAGAGCCTAGAAACGCTCGTTTCTGTGGAGTGGAGTGGACTAGTTGCAGGGACGGTTTAAACACAATTAAAGCTGCCTTGCTTATGTCCTCTACGCTAATAATTCACGCAAACAAAAATATGCATACTTGTATCAAAAATCGAAAGTTACCAAGAAAAAGAAAAATATCAATGAACGTGTACTTACTACATGACTATACCTGAAAGCAGTACACCTACCCTTTTTGTACCTCCATGGACCGACGCGTAAACTGGCCATGAAGCCATTTACTCTACATTCCTAACGGTGCCACTTAAATTACGTCTCTTGGAACTAGTGCTACCGTAGTCTTACCATTGTACAGAACTGCATGCATGTTAACTGCAGAGTGAAAACTTCTTCCTCGAAAGAAGCGCACAGTTCTTCCAATTCTCCCTTGTGTTTAATGTGATACTACTCAGGTTGCAACTTAATTGTATTTAAAGGAACGGCTTTGTAGAGACCGACGTTGTAAAGGGCACCTTTGGTAATGGATAGCATTATTCAAGGGCCACATTTGCAAGGGGAGCAACTTGACTGGCCCCAGTTATATACATTTCGATGCTCACTTACATACCTACATACGTACATACCAACATACATACACATTTCTACATATATACATAAACATCCACATCCACATTCATTAACAACATTTCAAGAAATGCGATTACTTAAGCTTACAGTAATGCAAGTTGAAATCTTTGGTTGTAAAATATTCTCAAAGTTTATTAAATCTTACTAAAAGTGTTACGATGGATGGTCATATTTTCAATTTAGGTGGAGTTACAGTTTTTTCGAGTTGACTTGGGACCAAGGTGCCTGAGACTTAAATGATTAAGGACCGAGTTGGCCTGTTTTCACACCCCACCCACCATGCCACCTACATACTTATATACACACATACGTACACCCACCTATAAACAGGCATTCGCACACATAGACACACCACCGTGACTACACTGATTCCTTCTGCCTTGGGCAAGCATGGCTTTAATTTGCTACTGCGTTGGTTCTGTATGCACAGAAATGTAATAATTGAGAAAAAAAGAGAGAAATTGGACTTTACTCAACTTCGTGGCCGGGGCAAAAATGTTTCATTAGCGCGTGTAAATAGCTGTATGAAACATTCCTATCAAGTTGTACCGGGAGATGGTTACTGAGTTATAGTTACTTGGCTGCGTGTACTACACTGTTAACAATTTAATGTAATTCTTACAGTAAATTACTGGCAGCAGAATGGCCAGTAGTGTACTGTATAGGTTTTACAGTAATACCTTCATTACTGTAAAATATATCTACAGTATACTACTATAAAATTTACAGTAATAATATCGGTTGCTGTAAACATGGATACTTTAAATGACTGTGAAGGATAAATGCTACTGTAAACTTTCAATTGTTAGATACTATAAAATTTAAAAGCAGTAAAACAGTAAAGCACTGTAATTTGCCTATTGTTTGAGTCCATCGACAACATTGTCATTAACAGTTATACCGATGCCCCCTACAGTCCTCTTGTTATGGCTATTACTGTTGTGTACAGGCAACGTACTAGCCTAACGTATTGCTAGTATTGAGTAGAAAAGTGTCAGTTGCATATAGCTTCTGCACTATTTTACGTTAGGCCATTGTAGGTGTACGTAGGCTGTCGTCGCAATTTGTAATTTTGAACCATATGTTTTGGGTGATTAAAGAGAATGCCAGTCAATGAATTGCTCAATATTGTTAAAAAAAGATATAAGTACTATTCTTACAACTGTTAATAAGTGCGAATTTAAAACATTGCGAACCAAGCAAATTTCAGCTGAAATAAGAACACGAATTTTACTCATTTGAGTTCTCGCCGCGTTGTCGATCGAAAGCGAAATGTTTAAGGTCAAAGTTAACGCAATGCATTGTGGGAATCGGACCAGACTACAGTAATTTACTGTAACGTAGTCACTCAGTGGAGTCAGGGCTTGTAAGGAAGAAAAAATATTCTAGATTACAGTAAAATACTGTGGACGCAGCACACAGTACGTTACAGTAGACAAAAATGTAATATACTGTCAATTTTAGAGCGATTTCTTACAGACTAGTGTAGAATCTCTGTGAATTTAATTGTAAACTTTTAGCATTACCATCGGCAAATCTTCAAGGTTAAGAGGGGGCTTAACCACTCTATTTAAAGAGTTTAGGATATCTTCTAGGGTAATTTTGGTCGTCTTAAGACAAAAATCCTTCAAAATGAAAATTACTTGGGGCAGGTAGCTCACATCCCTCAGCTCCACCCTGGCTCCGAAGACCCTGTTCATTTTTCATCCTTGCTATGAAACAATTTTTAGTTTAGTAAAATCCTCTCAAAAACTGTACATCGACAAATTTCAGGATACACTGACTTCGCCGAGCCCCTCTGGATGCGCCTTGTTAAGCTGTGTGAAATAAAATAACTTTTGCTACCATAATTATACATTGCGACATATTTTGCCCCCTGAAAAATATATCCCCATAGAAGTTATCTCGCTCCTTCAAAACATTGAAAACCTGGTTTAATTTCAACATGGGACAATAAGTATGTGGGTAGAGCTTCAAGTTCATTTCTTCATATGGTCTTAGTTTCTATAGTCAGTGCGTTCGCCGTTCCTTCCAGTGTTTTCCAAACATTTTGTGTGACCTGTTGGAGGATTTCAATCACCCATAAGTCCCACAAGACGGGACAGGCTACTTCAGTGTTCCTTGTTCGTGTGTTTGAAGGTTTGTTGAACATGGTCACATGTTGTCGAGATTCGGAGTGAATTAATGAAGCAGAACGATTTTCCTTTTAATGTCATTCGGATATTATTTCCTCTGAAAATCAAGTCCTTCCTAACAGTCCTTCCTATGGCGTGGAGTAGTTTCTCCAGATAAATACTGTCCGAAAGGCTTTATTTCCAGAAAAAACTTTGACCGGCCGGACAGTTTTTCCAGGGGCGACAATATTTCAATTTACTCCGAATTCACAAATGATGACAATCAAATATTTTTTTCAAAGTATTTATCATGTTATGCAACCTATGTAAGTTGTCAGAAGGGTAAAAATCTGTGTAATATAAGGATCAAGGGTGTCGGTTCATTTGCAATCAAAGTATAAACACAAAGAATTTCAATATTAATGACGAGAAGAGTTATTAGAAGTCCTCCTGAATGCTATTTTGATATAAAATACTGTAACGTACCGTCTTATGGCATGTTTCAATCAATCTATATGCCCAAACTTTTTACTTACCCGTAAGAATCATCATTCTCAAGAAAGTAGAACAAGGATCGAAGAAGATGTAAAATGTTTTTGTTTTGAAATTTATGGAGCCTTCCCTTTTGCTCCTGAAGATTAAAAAAAGTAACTTTATTTGTTGTCAAAAGGGACGCAGATAATTACCTTCGTGTGGCGTTGCCTGTTAGGTAAGGTTTTGTCTTCACAGTGTATACCCCCTTAACCCATCTGGAAGGGTAAAGTTTTTAGGTTGACACATTGCTTTACTAAGACTGTATTTTTCAGTTTAGTTAAAGCAAACGCTTACGGTAACAACTTTATAAATACCCATGTCACATGAAAAATCAAGTTTTTTATGGCTATATCAAACCTGATACAACTTTGTGAATGACATATAACCATATCAAGTGGTTAACGCCATATAAAAATTTTATAGGGCAACATCTCACCATCTTGTGTGGGTCGTGCAAGTACGAAAACAAACCCTTTTTAAATTAAGTACATCTGTGTTTAACGTGATGTATGAATGCCTCATAATAAGACATCCACTGGTTACAGCAGCACCTAAGTAGAAACAAATTATTCAGCGTGAGTATTGCTATAGTAACATTTTAGTTTACTCTTTTAAGTAAATATTGCATACACAGTCTTTTGTGCTTAAAACCAGCTGAGGTACATTTAAGCGACCTTTATGCCCCTCTACAAAAGCTGTTAATTAGATACTGCAGAGCACAAAAAATACTGTCAAGATATTCAGAATACAGGAGTCACCGGAAAGCTTTAGAGGCAAAGCCTGGAATTATAAAAACAAATAAGAAAAGTAACAGGAATCTAGCTAAACTCCAGGAAAATTAATCTATTCGCGTGTATACCGAAACCAGTATTTAAATCACATAAACGCTAATCATATTTTCTTTGGAAGCCCAGCTGCCATGGATCACCTCTAGGTGCATAAGGCAAAGCCTAACCTTTCATCCATACCTGGAAAATAGAACGTGAAAAAATAATGGACTTCTATATTACACCTACAATAAATGAAACGTACAACGGGAAAGCAAGCAGAGCGCTGTGTGGTAATTTTTCATATTCAGTCAGTATTTTTCAAATATAATTTAAGGCACATACGTTATGTACATTCAGTCGGGTAATCATCAAGAAGGGGGCAAGTTAGTTGAGGTTGCCGAAAAAAGAGTCAAAAAGAGAAGGGATAAATGTTATTCTTCACAAGCTAAAGAATATTAACTTTTTCAAGAGGTAGGGTTCTTAACAATAAGGTGCATTTTCACATACTTGCTACTTTGAACTCGGGCTCAAGAGGTGTGGGGATTTTCGATGTTTAAGCGGAACCATTTTATTATCTTTGTGAAACTATGGAAATATGTTATGAAATTTTCATTTCGAACTACGCAAAAAAAAAGATTCGTTACCAAAATTCCGGTTCTGCGGTTATTTCTATTTTGCTGTATTTTCTTTGAGTAGAATACAGATAGCTCGGAATGGAAATATGGGCATATTATGAGCTCAATGGACTTCTTTGAATCAAGTAATATCCTTTCGACAAAGAAGCATGCATTTAGAAAGTCGCATAGTTTTGATATTGGACCGGCGTCAGTTATTGAGGACTAGACTGGGCTTCATTACTAGATGCGAACAAGCAGAAGGATATGTTCATAATTGACTGAAAAGGCTTTTGACACTGTGCCTCATGAACTACTCAAAACCAAACTTTTTGTCTGAGTGTCTCTCAACAGATTCTTTAGTGGGTTGATGATTTTTCCTCTCATCGGTAACAGCTGTGGTAGTAAATGGCACTCGGTCTTCTTTAGATGATCTTGTGTCTGGTTTCCCTTAAGGGTCTGTCTTGGGACCTATTCTCTTTTTAGCGTCTGTTACCGAGTTATTGATAATGCTAGGAATTGTAAGCTCCAGGATTACATTAACAATCTAGGTCCCTGGGCCAATACTTGGGACATGAGTTTTTTTTTAGCATTTCAAATGTAATTTTATTACTTTTGCTAAGAAAAATAACCCTTTCTATTTCGATTATGCCGTAAACGGCGCCAAGTTCCTTGAGGTTGTACGTAGGGGTTGCACTTAGGGGGGAGTTGTACTCACTCGTGGTTCCAAAAACACTGATACGCTAGGTATACTTTAAAAGAATTTGTCGTTTTGCTGTAGCTATGTGAAGTTGACTGCCTACAAATGTCTTCTTCTGCCAGTGTTGGAGCACGCTAGCAGTTTCTGGGACCCACAAGTCTTTCAGGATACGCTAGAAAGTACTCATTGCCCGGCTTTTTAGTTCTTTAAACGAAAACCAGAGTCCATAACCTCTATTCTTAAGGATTTTGATGTTCCTTTGTTGGCTGACCGTTGTAGGCAGCATAGGCCGATTCTTTTTACTAAGAGTATCTTTGATGAGGTTCATGTCCCTATGAACAGACTTCGGTATCCCACCCATTGGACTCGTTTGATCCATAATCTACACTTTTGTCATGCCCAAACGATCAGACTGTAATTGTCTCCCTGTTTCTTTAATTGGGAACTTCTTACGTCATAAAGACCCAGCTAGTTTTATTGCTAACACATTAGAGATTAAGCACCTCTCGACGAATGCGTGGTGAGTTAATGTCACACTGAATGTTTCACCGTATCTCGAAAGAAGAAGAAGAAACCCTGGCCTAGGCATTTACCAGTCTAGGGACTAGGCCTACTTACACTTACTACAGTTAACCTAACAATAGTCCGTCTTAAATTAGATAAAGCTTCCGATTAAATTGAAAACTACCTGAAGTCAAAGAAACGACATTTTGGTAACTCCTACTTCACTAGAGCTGCAGCGTTAATTTTGGTTCTTTCAAAGAAATATTTTTCACAAATCGAGATTCTGTTGAAATGTATGTAGGTATGGTGCTCCCCTTAATCTTATACGAACAATCTGCAACAAAGAATACTTTTAATAATTACCTCTGTTTCTCACACTAAATTACACAAAAACTCACCTTGAACCCATGTTGGCATTTCTTGAGAAGACGATAGTTGATATTATTTGCCACGTGCACTTCAACCGTTTTATTTTCTTCAAGTGGCAAACCAGCAGTGCGCTGTGCGCAGGGCAAACACATAACTTGCCACCTGCAAAGTAAATTTTAACCTGTCTTGAGTATACGGGCGCCTTCTATTTTCCGCTTACCTAAAAGGGTCTCTTGGTAGCAATGTATGAAGGGATAAAAATTGAGCAGAATTAATGAGGTGTACTTTTCATGAAAAGAAGAGGCGTAAGGTGATGGGGGTTGCAGACGGAGAACGGATCCTTCCCCCACTTTGTTAAAAAAGCATTTCAATGATATCAAAACAGTCACGGAAGAAGACGCCTGAAATCGCGCCCATCCACCCTGCAAAAATGCGTCTTCCCTCTGGAAGCTGTCTACCACAACATAAAGATGTCTTTATCACCCATGACCTGACGAGAATACGAAGCAAGATAGTGAGATATTTGAAAGATGACGAGAAAATCAGTAAGGTTTGGACAATTGAAGGTAAAATACATTGTGTAATGTCTGTTGACGGGAAGGACCAGAAAATAAAGATCGACGACCTAGATGACGTACAGAAGCTAGGCTGGGATGAAGGTAAACTGGAAGATGTGGGATTATTCTTGGCCCTGTAGGACTTCCAGACGCCAGCCCATGACTCTAAGGGCCACACAGCTACCGTTGGCATTACGACTGACTTAGTGTCAACGGATTCATCAGCGTACATGCATGATCATACACTGTAAAAAATGTGCGTAGGTGCACGGAAAAGTTTGTTCACATATGATATATTTCCATCTGTATAAATAAAATCAGCTGTTTTTACATCGGTTGTGTATAAACTGAATTTTCCATCCCTGTAAGGTGTTTTGTTGTAAAGAAACATGTTTTGTTGTATTTCTACATATTTTATGGCTCGTACATGTACACTTTGAGAACCGAATTTATATTTCGATTCGAAAATATTCCAAAAGTAATATGACATTACTTTCTTGTAAATTTACACTAATTCAGCACTGTATAATTTGCAAAATTCTCTCTACGAATACTTTTGAGAACAAGTTTTTATGATTAAATAAAGTCATCGCTTGTACGTGGCTAGGCTGTACCAGGTTGGCGCTCACTCGATCAGCCCAGCAGGCGACTTTCTCCAAAATTTGCTTCGAAAGTAACTGGCTTCGATTGATACGGTAAGTTTTTAAAAATCTCATTTAGGAGTTATCAATCATTGATGAAAGTTATACAGCACAGGATTTTGCAATAGATAGTCATCTTTTTGAGCTTGAAGAGTAATATTTGGTGAACTATTAAAGTATGACTGTTTTTTGTTTTAGTGTAGGCTAGGATGTAATTTACTACCGTGCAGTACATTGTTCTAGCTTGCAATAACAAGCAGTAATACCCCAGGCGGTAACGCACGGTAAACTTCGCGAGCTTCTGTCAGTTTTAGGGGATTACTCCATAGAAATGGAAGGGTGCGTACTTTTCTGAACGCATTGAGTGTTGTTAAGAATACAGTTATTTTTTTACGAAAATATCTAGCTCGGTTTGAGATGCTCGTTCCTAAATTTTAGGACGGTACTATATGAAATTTTTCGACCTAATTGAATTACACAAGTGTCGACGATAGGCGATATGCACCTGTTTACGTACATACAAGTGACGTTGTACGTACGTGCGCACGTATGTATGTACTGATGTTAAGTGTGACGTTTGTGATCAGTATAACTGTGGTAAAGTCTGACGTCACAACGCGAATTTGGGATGAAAAAAAAGGAGTGTGACATCACAGTTACAAACCTCGTTATAAACACTTTTTAAAGCAAGCTACTGAGATAAGTTTATAGTTAATTTTTCTGGCTCAGCTACGAAAGCACTTAATAAAATTTAGTATGACACATCCTTCCAAAAACATCAAATTTATTCAAAAAGAAATTAATAAAAAAAATAGTAAATCAGTAAAGTAAATAAAAATCATAAGTTATTGCATTTGATTGGAGACATTCTTCAAAAACATCAAATTCATCCAAAATAAATTAAAAAAAAAGGTAATAAAGAAATGAAATAAAAAAAGTTTGATGAGTGAATGCATACATTTAATCTAGGATAATTGCATAGTCACATGATAAGTTAAAGGAGAAGACACATTTTTATGAAAGAAAAATTTTTTGTATGGGGTTGGTATACACTAAGTCCTGATGTCACATTGAACTTGCCAATAGGTAACAAAACCTAATAAGATCATTAAAATGGATATATATATATATATTTGAAATTTGTGGGCCACTTATTTAATCATATTTCTTTATGGAAACAAATTTATGGAAGAAGTAACAAACTATAATTCAGTGGTTGGAATGGACTTTCTCATAGTTACTTGGGCAGTTGTTGCATTTCATTTTTATTTTGCTTCCAGACAAACCATTAAAAGGGAAACTTAACATAGTAATACTCAAAGAAATTAGGAAGAGGTGCTTGGGAGCGGAAGGGAAGGGGTTTCTATTTCAGCTTCTGGCAAAACGTGCTATTTTAAAGCAAGTGTACAATTAAAATTTCACTGGCAGGCAAAAGAGTTACAGCCCCCCTCTCTCTGTCAATGAAAATAGTCCCATAGGCTTATGGTATTTTCTCTGTACATCATGACTCAAGATGCAAGGCCTATAGGCTAACTCACATTTGCAAAAACAATCATAGGGCAGTTTTTTAAAAGGGAAAATGACTGCAGCTTTTTATGTAATAGATACAAATAATTTTGATCAGACATTATGATCTGAAAAATGAAGGGAATAGCTCATCTACAAATTTAAAGTTAGAAAGTGTTTGATTCAGTATACTTTCTTACAATGCTCCACGTCCTCGTAAATTTCTTGTGGTAATTACCCTATAGACTGAAAGTTGCCGTGCTTCAGAGACAGAGGCAAAATAGTGAAATTATTTTTCAGAAGATTGCATTGTTGTTCATGAACTTGCTTTCCAGAATTTTGGTTCCTGAATAATACAACCATATAGTAAGGTATGAACTCTTCAAGATATTCCTCAACTTTTTTCTGGTATTCTAATAATTACATATGGTTGCAAGTTAGCAGTCAGCTCATATTTTTGCTAGGCATTAATGACTTCACAGTGTAATAGTTAATAGATGTTTCTTGTAAAATTTGTGTTTCAGGTAGCAACTTGCAGACTCAGGTTGGTAGAATATCTACAGCAAAGCAACGTCACATTCGTTTGCCTCTAGTATCGCCTGTATATCTACAGATATAGCATGGTAGGTATGTTTTAAGTATATGATAGTCAACTATAAATCCAGTCTTGAATGTGTGAGCAAAATTGAGAACTAATTTTTGTGTAGGTTACTATAAGATGTTTCAAGTCTAAGTTAGCATCACAATTGTTACAGGTAAATCATTTTAAATTTTGTAACATATGAAATATATTTTAGTTTTGTTTTTTAAAAGATTGCTTATAAATGGAAAATTAGAAACAGTCATGGGGTTGTCTGGGCATGGTCCCTATTGAGAATTTAGTGTTATTGTTTTGAGAAAAACAATAACCAAGTTCAGACAAAGGTTTTTCTTTAGTGTTGCTTTCACATACTAAAAAAATACAAAGTTTGGTCTTTATCATAAACTAAAAAATTATGGTGAAGCAATAATAGCACATGGCTAAGTGCATGTTCAGTTATTCTCTGGTGCTTTTAAAATATTTCAAAACAATTTTGTCGTCTGATTCACCTGACCTTTAAATTTTTTTGGAAAGGAATTAAAAACCATGTGAGTGACACATGACCAGTTTTAGTAGCACCTTTATTCTCCTTTCTAGCAAATCTGTGATATCTAGTTTCTAAGTGGAATATCAAATAGTTTTGAAAGCTGTAGTATATCTAGCTGCAGATACCAGATCTGCTAAAGAAGGCATACCAGTCATTTAAAAAACCCACCATTCTGTTTTCTAGGTGTGGTATGTAATTTTATCAGCTTCATGGCCTAAGGCTGTTGATATTACAAGGAGCTCTGAAATACATCTCTGTGGATCATGTTTCTGAAATTCCTGTCAGAAGTTGTCTTTGAATTCACTGCTTTACATGAAATTTACATCCATGTAGGAAAAAGTAGGACATTAGCTTGCTAACCATATTAGCTATAGGGAGGTGATTACCAGTGATGAATCTCAACATATCTTAGCATAGGAATATCCTGTGATGTTGAGAGGTTTAAATAGTGAGATTCACTTTTCAACCTTTGTAACCTTCTGTTTTTAAATTTCGAGTTCAGGAACACTTTTATATTCTTCAAATGACTCATATCTAATAGAAAAAATTTCATTCCTAAGAACCCTTTTATCATTCTTTCAACAGGACCTAACCGATTTCTGACACAAAGACTATTTCAGTACAGTAGACCACACCCCTACAACTTTCCTGACAAGCAGTCTTCCAGGGGTAAACTACTGTTCTATGACCTTGTATGTCTTTACCGGAGCCTATCCTGTACAGTTAAAGCAACTCTAGAGTACATCCAGAGGTACTCCTTTTTCATTCATGTTCCATTTAGTGAATAGGTCATACAGCATGTATACTGAAGTGATGGCCTTCGTTTCTGAGAAGAGCAAAATTCCCCCAATAGGTGAAACTGATGCAAATGTCTTTCCTCTTTGCAGATAAATAAAGACCGTGTCATGTCTTAAGTACTGTAGACTGCACTAAGCCATTCTGACAATGGTCATGTATGGTACGTTATGATGCTTCAGCACTGGCTCACAGTGAACATGCATTTGATCATTTTTACATAATGTGTTTTCACGTACTAGAAAACAGTGTGATGTGCTACCAGCCTCGTCTTGCTTTGTGGTAGCTTTGACAACACTGGATATGAATTTAATTTCATTACTTTAGGTAGAAGTATTTTTCAAGGGGGTCCCAAAAACTGTTGGGCTGCTAACAATGTAAAGCAGAACTTGTGGAATTGTGGAAAAGGTAACCAAAGGGGTGGCACACATGACCTATTTTCCTCTCGAATGGGGGCGGGGGATAGATTTCCAAGAAAGGTTGCATCTTCCCAACTGCATTAAAATAATGTTCAGTTAACTTGGCAAATTGCTGTGTTCAGACAGGTGAATGAAGAAGAAAAAATATTTCATGACTGGTACTTTCAATAAAAACACTGAAAGTACTTAATGTAAAGCAGAACAGATTTGTAATTTGCAATGTTTTATGTCTTTCTATTTATAGATTGTTCTTTGGCATGAACTCGGAGAGGAGAATGGAAGGCCAAAAATAATAACAGATGGAACATCAACCCCACAGTCTGTTCCTTCAGCGAAAAGCTGATAATATTTGAGTGGCACTAAAAGATTGGCAGGGACAACTGTAGCATCAGAACTGTTCATTTATGTGAATGAAAATTAAGCCAAGTATTTTACCATTTGGCTGTTAAGTTTTTACTCTGCTACGTTTGTAAAGGAGAAAGATCAATTGTATCGCATTTTATGCTAAAACCATTAAATTTTGCATTCAGTAATGGAACTTATCTGCAGTAGAGTTTTTGCTTACGGATTACTATAAAGATGAAGGGAGCTTGATATCTATCAATACCAAAATTATTTCCTACTATCAAAAACAACTGGGGAGAAAAATGAAAGAAATTTTCACAGTAACGAAGATAATGCATTAATGCAGTTTTAAATCATATTGGCATTTTTTGATTTTCTTTACTCTGAGTTGCTTAATAAATCTTGAAACTTATAAAGCCTACCATGAAACCACAGTTCAACTGAGTTGATGAAATAGTCATACAATTATCATGCAACCTAAGGCCAATGCATGTTGGAAAGAAGGGATGGTTGTTAATTATTGTTTGGACTCATTTTCCTTTACAGTTTTTTACATGTTTTTTAAAAGTGTTAAATAATTGAAAACATATTTATGCAGGTACCAGTGCATGCAGTTCCTTTAGTAGTATAAAATTTGGTTTTCTATCTTTGCTAGATCGGTGAAAAAGGGTATATAGAATAGCAGTAGTAATTATGCAAATTCTCTCTAAACCTCGTCAGTTTGATGTTCGGAGTGTGCAGGGAATAAAGATAAACAGTAACATTTCATGTTGATTGACGATTTTGAAGATTTTACTTGTTTAATGTACTACAAATCATTGTACAAAACAATGAAAAATTGGTAATATCCTATAGGTATATACATACTTTGAAAAAGATATGTTGTAGTGTATCAGTTCATGAGTGACGTTTTGTGACTTTGTTGCAAAGTCGTTTGCTGTTTAAGTCATTTGCCAGTTAATGGGGAAAGTTCTCTGCATTGTATTTGCTGTTAAATAAATTACTGTTAGATTCAAGTGTAGAGCTTTGGGCTCCAAATGACAGTTTTACTATTAAATGGAGAGATCCTGAAGACTGTATTGGACATACTAAATTGACTTTTATGATCCTATCTAATTTGTCATTGTTAAAATGAAATTATTTGAAATGAAAATTACATTCCTTCAACCACAGCTGAGTAATATTCTAACATTTACTATACAGCTTTTTATTGCACAGGCTTTTTTTAATTCTTGTATGACATTATGGATGATCATTGTTGTGAAATCAGTTTTTAGTTTTATAAACCTTCCTAAGCGTTAAAGTTCTTTTGTAGCTAGTAATCAAATAGCAGGGATGTAAAAAAGTTTGTAATTAAAATGGCCATGTTGGTTAACAAGAATCCTCTCACTTATCATTTATTTTTCTTTTGATGTATTTAGTGGGAGGTAAATCGGGGACTGAATGTAGGCCTACTACTATCTACTTGGAAATGCTCCAGTATCAGAGAACACATTGATAACACACAGATGGGAAAACAGCCACAATCCTAGGATACAGGGGAAGATACCATTTGAAAAAAAGCATATCTCTAGATACTTAAAGACTAGTTCTGTACCAAGACAAAATTTATCACTTTTTACATATAAAAAGATACACCACAAAATACGTTTGTTAGTCAATAAAATTGGAGTTGTAACAAGACACTTTTTCTTTTGTAAAAGAAAATGTGGTAGTTTTCCTATGTAAAAGGACTGTCAATATAGGAAAAAATCCCTAAACTTAAAGCACAAACTCTCCACCTACACAAAATTCTGATGTAATACTACAGAAGTTGATCTGTAGGAAAACAAAGCTTGTTGTTGATCTACGTCAAGGACTGTGTACTTACAAAATTCTTATGGAAACTAATTGACAGCACTTTTGTTGTAAATTTACAGAAGATTTTCTTACAGTGTACTTATAGTTACAGTATCCCCAAATATATCTATATGTGTGCCCTTAACACGTGTGGTGTACGTAAACAGCTTGAGTATGGAATCATACAAGATTTTGTTAAAAGTTTTGATATAGTTTGTCCTTCTGAAACGAAAACGGACTTGATAGATCCAGATGCATTTCCGGATTTCAAAGTTATATGCGCTAAAAAGCGCACAGGTTCCCATCGCTTTGGTGGTATTCATGGAATCGCAGTTCTACTTTCTAATAAATTGATGGCAAATTACCGGCAAATAGAGGACACTTGTTCAGACTCAGTCTTTTGGATAAAATTCGATCGGGAGGCATTTGGATACGAGTTCATACTTGGTGCACTCTACATACCACACGAGGGATCAAAATACCATTGCAACGATCTATTCGAAGACATACTTAGCGACTGTTCATCAGTTCAAGCCAAGTTTCGTGTCCCAATTTGTATCTTGGGTGATTTTAATTTTAGGACAGGCGTTCTAGATGACTTCGTTGATCTTGAAAAATTAGTATCACTTGAAACGGGCCTTGATGCTTCGTGCAATGATTTTAATGCCAGACAAGCCTCGGAATGTCTAGGACTTTGTAAGGTATAGTATGGACACTTCAACTAACAACAATGGTTTTAAATTGATTGAACTTTGTAAGACACTTGATTTACATATAGTGAATGGTCGAGTTGGTAGTGACAAAGGAATTGGTCAATTAGTATGTGAAAATAAGAGTGTTATTGATTATGCAATCGTTTCTGCAGATATGTTTCCACAAATCGTTGATTTTAATGTTGATGGCATGGATAAATTTCTGTCTGACAAGCACAGGGCGATCAGTATTAAGCTTAAATGTAAAGTTAATGTTCCCACAGATAATTCTCGATGTCAAACACCGAAAATAAATAACGCGCTTACAAAGATTAATTGGGATAATGACAAGACTAATGAATTTCTAAGTTCCTTCTGTGATCGAGATATTAATGGAATCATGGAAAAGCTGGATTCCTTGAATGTCCAGGATCTTACGCAATGTCAGCTTGATGATGTTATTTCGAATTTAAATAATGTGTTTCTAGAAACGGCGAGTAAGGTTGGAATTGTGCAAGGGGTACATATGAAAACTGTAAACAAAAGCTCTCCATTAAGAAAACCATGGTTTGATAAAAGTTGTAGAGAAATGAAAAAGAAATACGTAAAGGCCAAAAAAGTGTATAAATCGGTGAAAGATATTCACTCGTGGAATACGATGTGTACAATATCCAAACAATATATGCAGCATATGAGAAAGGTAAAACGCAACTATTTCGGTAAGTTCCATTCACATTCAAGGCGTCTTAATCGTAAGAATCCTAAGGAATACTGGAATATTATAAATAAAGCAAGTAATTCCTTGGGCAGTTGTAACAGTTTATCTCTGCAGACGTTTAGAAATCACTTTAAAGAGCTGAATGAAATAAAAACGCTTTCTGAGGAAGCAAGCAGATTTATTCCGGATTGTTTTTCTTCTGAAAAAAAAATGAACTTAACGAATGTATTGCTGTTGATGAAGTGAGAACTCAAATAAATAGGGAAAAAAATTATAAATCTGCTGGCGATGACCAAATGATTAATGAATTTTTGAAATACAGTAGCGATCATATGATAGTTCTTATAACTAAATTGTTTAACGTTGTTTTGTCCTCTTGTGTTGTCACAACTAGTTGGACTGTTGGGTTGATCATGCCAATTTATAAGAGTAAAGGTTCTCTTAATGATGTGAACAACTACCGTGGTATAACTCTGTTGAGCTGTTTGGTTAAGCTATACACATTGATCCTAAATGAACGTATAAGAACTTATCTTAGTAATACTGGTATGATTGGTAATGAGCAAGCAGGTTTTAGGAGTAATCATTCTACTCTGGATCATATATTCACACTTTATTCTATTGTAGACTTTTATTTTAGAAAGAAAAGGAGAATTTACTGTGCTTTTATTGATTATGAAAAGGCATTTGACTTGGTGGATAGAAATAGTTTGTGGTCTAAACTTATAGGTTGTACTGTTAATGGAAATTTACTTAAGGTGATCAATACTTTTTATGCAAACGCAAAATCGGCTGTCATCAAGGATGGAATAAAATCCGAATATTTTCAGTGCAACATAGGAGTAAGACAGGGTAAAAATTTGTCCCCGGTACTATTTACCATATTTTTAAACGACTTCGAACGTTTTATTAGTCGTTATTACAAAGGTTTGCATCATATGGCTTCTTCAATGAAGGAAGTCTTTAGTAAAGACGAGGTAGAAGTTTTTATTAAGCTGTTTACTTTGTTATACGCAGACGACGCTATTGTATTAGCTGAAACTGAAAATGAACTCCAGGATGCATTAAATGGTGTATATGACTATTGTAATGTTTGGCATATGAGGGTAAAAGCTAATAAAATTAAAGTAGTGATTATTTCAAAGGGTAAAATAAGGAAAAAGCCTAAGTTCAAATTTTGTGATACAAACATAGAAATTGTTGATGACTATACTTATCTAGGGGTCACCTTCAACTACAACAATAGATTTTGTAAAATTGTGAATGCACAAGTGAATCAGGCGAGACGGGCTCTATTTAGTATGCTGAATAAATCTTACAATCTTAGTCTCCCACCTGATATCCAGATTAAATTGTTTGATCAACTTGTCCTTCCTGTTCTTTTACATGGATGTGAAATATGGGGTTTCGAGAATACTAATCAAATTGAAAACCTTCATACTTAATTTTGTAAGAGTATTCTGAAGTTAAGTAAGTATACACCTAATTGCATGGTTTATAGCTGGGGCGACACAAAATTATGAAAACTGTTGAAGTGAGGATGGTCTCATTTTGGTGTGTGATAGCAGCTGGTAGAGGTCATAAACTGGCACATTTAATTTTTTAGTTTTTAAGAATTTTGCATGATACTAATGTTTACAGTTCGCCCTGGATTATTAAAGTGAAGAATATATTGGATAAATCGGGAATGTCATTTGTTGAGAAATTTATTACTTAAACCTTATTTTAGGAGAAGACCATCTTCTATTAAAATGGAAGAGCTTTTTCAAAGTAAAAATAGTAAAAATCTTTCAATTTGGTTAGGGTTTGCAAGATTATTATGGATACATTTTCAAATTGATATTCTGAGTAATCATTAGTGGCTGGTGTCAGTTTGTTTTTGTGATAGGTAATGCCAGTCTGTGTTGTTTACATTATTATTTTGTTTTTCTTTTATTTCGTTCTTTAATGTACTTTGGTGCTTTTTGCCATATATTAAGTATTTGTTCATGTATGTTTACTTTGTTAGTCTCTTGTGCCTTTTAAGGCGATACAGAGAATAAACTGAAACTGAAACTGAATCTCGTCCCTCTCCTTCAGTGCCTTGTCTTGCTACGGGTCCGGTCTATATATTCTTTGGATTTCTTGACAAGGTGGAATGGGAAGGAACATAAACGATTATAAACTTTAAATGTGTTAGTACAGAATTATATTAAAATTGTCTCTGAAGGAAAACAGAGTAGCAAACTGGCAAGTTTCATTAACGTTAATAATCCGTGCATTCATGACCATTAGACAAATAGTTTGTGGCGTAAAAAGTTTGAAAATATAGTTGCCTACATATTGTTTCAGGTTAAGTTACCATGTTGCAAACAGGACATTTTAGTTGCCGAGTCAGTTGAAGGGTTAATTTTGACCCTCGTCACCTTCAAATTAAAGTTGTTGGTGCAACATGCTCCGACTTCAAATAAGTTAGGTGTAAAGAGACGCATCCACTGTATATAATCATAATGGTTGGGAATAGAGTCGATATTGTGAGGATGTACCATAATTAGGATGTGTAATTGAAATTAAACTTTATAGCTGACCATGCAAATCTGGGGTTTGTGCGGAATATCACTGACCTCCCCTTCGGTGGCTGTGAGCTACAATCTTGGACAATCTCGTTAGAACACGCCTACACCCTCGCTTCCCCACACAATGTTTGAGATAATAAGGCCAACTGGGGTGCTCCATTTTCGCTTGGAAAAGCATTGCTGTGGGGTCAGAGGTGTACTGTACTGAGGGACGGGTGTACTGGAAGACACTGGTTTCGTAAATCGTGCAAGACATTATACATGAAACAACGGCGGGAGGTGTTCCAACAACTTTGTCCAACATTGTTAGTTGGAACTTTTGTAAGCCCAACAGCCTAGTATACCTACTATTAATTCCACGAATGATTTTGGAAGCCAAGTCCACTTTTAAAGAGATAGACTAAAAATACTGCCATAAAGGCTTCTCGATATTGGACTAAAAACTTTTTGTGATGCACTGAATGATGAAACCCTTTGAAGAAGATCATTATATAAGTCTTTTGGATACCCTTTCATCAAACCGTTTCAGATGTCTAACCCTTTGCAGAACCTTTAATAAAATCATTTGAATTTTCAAAACTCTTTGAGGGCCCTTTAGGTGTCAGTAACCGTCTAGAAACCAGTTAGAGAGTCTCCTTTACATTTCAGGTAACTCTTTGTTATATATACCATGGACCCTTTGAAAATACTTTGAAGCCCTGTAATATCCTTAAAAAACCCTTTTGCACCCTTTGAAATTTTTAAACGATTTTGGATTTTTGTAGCTGGGACTACATTAACTTTCTTGTGCACATGGGTCAAGACTTTGAGATACGAGAATGTAGTCGGAGGTTAAAAATTCCACATTAAATGGCACACAGGTATCACAAGATTTAAAAATTATACAAAATTGAATAAACGTGGGGAGACGACCTGAAGGAGGAATGGGATCTCAAGGTCAGGCCACCTTACAAAAAAAAAAGCATAATGAAAATACCACAGCATACAAACAAGAAATGGTACGCTAAGAGAAGAAAAAATGGGAGACGAGGGAACATGGCATCGCAGATCATTTCTGAGTTTGGTTGTTTTATTCTTAGTAAGCAGTTCCTGAAGGTAGTACCACGGTCTGTATACTTGCCAAATGTAAATTCTAAAGCGTGGGTATTGTTTACGGCCTTCTCAAAACAGTTGGTGACTCTTTTAGGATTTGCGCATCACTAAAAGAAATTTAGTGACTATTTCATCCCTTGGAGACTTGCAAAATATACATTTGACTTCATATCTTTATAAATAAATATGCAAATACATTTCAAATGTACAAGGGCTATCGTTATCGCCAAAAGGTCATAAAACTTAAAGTATTGGGTAAAAGTTGCCCAAATTCTTGCCCAATATTGAGTCTATATAACAATCTCATAACTATAGCAAGAATGACTAACTAAGTTGGGTATGCAATTATCTCAATTATTGTGCAATAAATTGACCATTTGACCATCATTGAGTAACTACGGAGCATTTCTTTCCCATGACCTTTGGGCAAATTTTTTACTCATTAGTTGTTGAAATTCGTTTAATTTATTAAAAAAGACATTAATTATTGCTTGGACAGTTTATCTTTCGATGTTTATTGTGCACTATACTGACGCATGATATCTTGCTATTACTAGTTTTGTGCTATAAATATAACAAATCAGTCTGAGTTAAATATGGTTTTTATATTTTATTTTACACCGTGATTTTTTTTTAATTCATGACAGTGGCCATTGGAAAACACGTAACAGAATGCACCTACACTGAGAGAAACATTTCAGGTTACGGAGGCCCAACTTTAAGGAAACTCTTTGTTATATTGCAGTTAATTGTCCAACAAGTTGGTAAAACGGAAATATGACCAACTGTTGAATGTAAGCTGTCGACAGTTTGATCAGTAATTGGATAATACACTAAGCCTTCATAGAGTCGTGGTTTTTACCATTACATTAGCAAAGTTTGACTAACATATCAACAATGAGTTTTGTTCATAAATTTTTGGCGGCACGTAAGCAATGAACATAGTTTTTGACTTTGCTAAATTCTGCGTTCTGCTGTGTGGTACAACCTGTAGCTGTATATTTTAAGGTCAATAACCAGACGAGTGTAGCCTTCCATGTTAGCAAATATTCCTAAACGATATCGAAACCTCACGTTTATATACAAGACTGTTTAAATAAAATTTATGACAGATGATGGCCTTGTAAAGACTATACGATATGAGCCGTACTTGTCTTTTGAAATAAATGTCCAACAATAGAAGCAACTGTTTGCCATATCCTATCATCTATTTAACTTGAACAATCTTTACGAGAGGTAGAAATATCAGCCTTATTTGCATTATGGCTTCATGTCTACTTGGGTTGTGGTGTAAAGCGATAAGCAATAATTTAAAGTTCACATTATTGACATTCCCCTGTCTTTCATTATGGAGGCACATCAAAGGGGAGTCATAATGAGTCATAATTCAGAAGAGTTTGCAGATGCTGGTATTGTCATAAAGTTACTAGTCATTGCTGTCTCAACATACTACTTGAACTAAAAGCTCTAACTAGCTCCATGTTTGAGGAAAGGCCCTAAGTACGTATTCAGCGAAATGATATATTTCCGCTGACGATGATTTCAAATTATACCTTTTGATCAAAGTCATACATCCAGTATGATTTCAAAGGGTGCTGCTAGTTGATGGGGTCCACTTAAAATGGACTAGGTGAGGAATTATGACAAAGGCGGGCTGTTCTCTGTTCCGACGTCTCTGTATTCCGAAGAGTCTACATGAACGTCAATGTTAGCATAAGGGTAAGGTTAGGGTTAGGTTAGGGTAAGAGGATCAGGGTTATGAGTGTCGGATCATAGAGACGTTGGAACAAAGAGGTGTAACTGTAACAAAGCTGTAGAACCTGGGGGAGGGATTTAAAAATGTGACTATTAGATGGCAGCTTCCAACTACCCACGAATATCAGAAAGTAACGATGAGACAATTCCTTTCAACTTATGTTGCAGAAATAGGTAATAGTAATACACGTATCTATTTTGGGTGCAAATGAAGGGCATCCATTTTGTTTTTAATTTTGAATTGCTTCTACGGTTAGGCTTCTGAAATATGTATACAAGCACCACTGCATGAACATGCTTTGTAAGCAAATTTACGAAGGCAAATTTTTCCGACAGTGATTCCCTTTGTAAGTTCTAACTACGCCTAATACTTGGAAGTTTATCAAAAATATGACCATAATTGTGTTGAGTATTGACAACAATTTGTGTAGATTGGAAGATAGACCAAACTTACAATCAAGGCTTATTAGAAACTGATGAACAGATAAAAGGGAATGATGTTTATTCACCTTTCATATGTACATACTCTGACTCTCTTTATACCTGTAACAATTTCACACCAACCTCATCCTGATCATGCAAAAGTGTGTTCTAAAGCTTATGCGTGCTTCATAAACCCTGTTGAGTCTTGACACTGAAAGATATTTGTCCCTTCGATATTTGTTGCACATTACACATTGCCCAGTTAAACAGTAAGTACGAGATTATTTGCTGACGTGTTGGCTGTGCTCGAAAAATGCAGATCGATAGTACAAACTGTTGCAGGTTTAAAATATAATTTTCATAATTCCTAAGTGTAAATTAAATTGCTCTCTTGAAAGGGTGAAGAATACCCCTGTGCTGGAAAGCTTTGTGATCATTATGTTAGAACTATACCAAACTCGCTTCTCTAACAACATGCTTTTGCAAACGCAACTGCTGCTTTGAAATATGTAGCTCCCAGCAACCAGCTATTGGACTTATTGTGTATGAAACAGTTAGTGGTCAAATAATGTCGCAATTTTATGTATGTTTTGAGTTTCACCTTGTTGTAGAATGAAGTGGCATAAGTGAGAACATAGGTGTCTCAAACGTTAAACTCTATGTAAGCACTGTAGTGGTGTTTATTCCGATGTGATAGAAGTGGGTGACGTTATCTCACTATTCAAAGAGATGGATGTGCTCTGACGGAGAATTACGGACAGTTCAGATGACTGCATTGCCTTAAAAACTGCTGCAGTGTATAATTGATAAAAAAATCCTTGAAAGTATTTTGTTAATCATACCTTACAAAAAACATGTGAAATGCCACATTTGAACACACTTAGCCACATGTGGCAGGGCATATGAAAATGCATAAGGAAAAAAGGGTGGTCTTGAGAGGAGACAAATGTGGTATTGGAACCAACCTGACACACAGGACCACACTTTTCCTTGCATGATTGTCTCACCTTGAAATCCGGGTCAAATTCAGGAAAGCTGTGTCAAATTGATGCATGTGGAAAACCAGCGCAATGTGTGACAAACAAGGCCAGTGAAAGAAAACAAATCATTGAATTATCTTTACCTAGCACCACACCTCTCCACACACTTCCACACTTTACCTACTTAACACCAGTTTGCCACACGTTACCTGTGTCAAAACGTGGTTTTTAGTTTTTCATACATTGCCCTATGTCCACTCTGTGGAAATGCAGGTCAATGCATGGCACTTTGGAAATGTGTGTCGACCGTTTCTTAATGACACACATTGCCATACCAACATTAACCACTTTTTACAATCCACCATAGTTTTCCATAGTCTGACACAGTAGTTCACAAGTAGTATTGAAACTTTTGCCACACAATTTCTTGTAAGGGTAGTAACAGTTGATACCATTTTCAATTTGAAATTAAATAGTGTCATTAATATTAAATTTATTGTTAGAACCACATATTTCTAATCGTTTTCAGCTTGATGATGGTAGTAATATTATACGTCTATTCTTTGACCTCAAGAAAGATTCTGAAAACGTTGATCAGAATATACTTTTATTGTTACAGTGTCTGTAGCACTGCACAAGGCATCATGTAAACATATTTATGTAACAAAATTCAATGTTTATGTAAGTGGTGGGTATTCCAAGTATGCATGCTATATGTCTTAACATAAGTGCCCATCAAGCTTCCATATAACGGTCTTTATTGTTTCTAATCTACATGAATGGTGTACATATTGCTGTTCATATAGTGTTTAATGGATTGTTAGGGGGGATACAAACGTTTTGTTTATTCGTTACATTGATATTAGTTTTCAGGGATTCTGAGACACTCAATCATCTCAAAAATTTTGTTTGTTCATAATATGCCTAGCATACCTAAGATTTATTATAGTGTTTTTTGTAGCACTTTTCATGCTAGACTAAGAGATTGATCACTCCTGTAAATGACATTTTGTATTGAAGGATATTAACATCACTTGGGCAAGTCGTACTAAATATTTTAGATTAGTCGGTGACAACATACGTAAGTGGATGGACCATATCAGCGATCTTTGCAACTCTCTGATCGAGTTTACTTAACGTTTTTTTTTCATTAAGGATGCCCTTTCTAAAGTCAATGCTATTCAGGTGTGTTATTAATTCATCTACTCCACTCTAAAATCTTAACACTCTTTTAAGGAGTTTAGTGTGGGAACACTCTTTCAAGAGTGAATTTCACTCTTTCAAAAGAGTTAACTGCTTTACTCCTGCAAAGAGTGAATTTACACTCCACCAAAGAGTGAACTATTTACTCCAACAAATCAGAGAACCACCCTTACAAAAAACGTGTTACATGCCACGCCCACATAGCATCATATCCGTTAGAACACACATGTGGCAGGGCATATGAAAATTCATAAACAAAAAGTGTGGTCATGAGTGGTGACACATGTGGTATTATGTCCGCAATTAATTTATTGTCTGTAAAACGGAAATTCGTTTCACAATGGATGTTAAAACAAAATTACAATAACAGCTCAAGTAAAAATTACCAAGTAACAAGAACAAACAATTCAAATATACGGTAATTGGACAAAAATGTACGTACACCCAAATAAAAATGCCCTGTACACATCAGCAACATGTCATCCACCCCCCTACGGTAAATGCACATGATTATCTTGTAACTTTACGATTAAAGAAGTGAATGGAGTCCAGAACAAATGACTGCCTATAACGAGCTGTGTTCATAGGCACAACCTTGATCTGTTGAAGTTATAGTGGCTGTTTAATGGGTGCATTGTATCTTTCATGATGTTTTGACCTTAGAACATGTTCTATCTTTGTATAATTTTTCGACAGTGGGAAAATCTAGACCAATTATTTTCTGTGCAGTCTTACGAGGCCGATCAATTTTGGTTCTTTTTGCTTTCGTGAGAATACCATAACAACAAAGCGAATTAAATGTGGGTATTGACTGAATAATTTATAAAAAAGGAACAAAGGGTGTTGTCCAAGTATTTTTTTCATTTGTCGAATGAAAAGCATGCGTTGATTAGCTTTTTTTTTCGTGCAGCAATTGTATTGCTTGACCAGTCAAGGTTGCTGGTGATTCTAGTACCCAAATAATTATATTCGGTGACCTGTTCAACAACACTACCATGCATGACAATAGGCGCATTTTCACTTGCTTTGTTTTTACAGGAATCCATGATTATCTCTTTTGTTTTCATTACGTTCAACTGCAAAAAATGTGAATCACACATTCAACAAACCTATCAATGGCAGAGAAGTAGCAGTCTGCACCCTTATCCCCTGAGAGGTACCTTGTGATCACTGTGTAATCGGCGTATTTAATGACTGAACATTCATCATCCGTACTTACACATCACTGGTGACAATACGCACCCCTGTGGGACACCGGTGTTAATTGTACGGATATCTGAAAGAGTTTGACCCATCTTGATCCTTTGTGGCCTACCTAATAGGAAGTCATGAATCACCAATAATATATGTGCGTTAAAATTCAATTGCTCCAATTTGTGGATCAAACAATGCGGCACAAGTGTATTAAAGCAGGGAGGTGTTACCTTGACAGGAGATCCAACAAAACATAGTAATTCATTCTAATCCTGTTTGATCCAATTAAGAGAGAGGAGATAATCATTTAATGACAGATCATAGGACTTCAGAACCTTCAGTTCTTTTGTCTAATACTTACAATTAGTATTAATTCCTGTCCCAGTCAACCTTTGTTAACGACTCTACTACTCTGACAATAAGATTATCAGGAACAATGGTGTGATGTTTAGCAAGTTACCGACAGCCTAGTGAGCACCAATGTTTTAAAGTTCAAAACGACTGTTTGTCGCTACTAAGCCTAAAGATCCTTGTGGTGAAAACACTGCTTATGCTATTGCAAATGCAAAAAAAGAGGTATGAGGCTATAAGTTACTGTTTATTTTTCATCAATTTGCGCATTATTTCGCAACTTGAAGGTGATGTATTCGTGTTCAAAATGTAACACTAGATGACAATGGAATATTTTTGAAAGTGGCACAACGCGCCATAAAGGCGCAAATTAATGTGCAACTTGAACAACTGGCAATGTAAAATAAATGGACAAATATTCATCTGCCGCTCTTCAAGATTTAGCAGACGACGTGAACCTTTGGGTTTAGTTTCTTAAGTACCTTTAAGCCTATTATATATGGAAGATTACTACAAAGAAGGAATTACAGTCGGCAACTAGCACGGACAGTTCAAAGAAAGGATTGAAGATGTGTCTCCTGTCAAGGTAACACCTCCCTGATTAAAGGCACTACAAAAATCAATTAAGGTTGATCTTACATACGTTTTGGCTGTATCGAAGTGAGAGAGGGCCCGTTGCAAATACAGTGTTTTCAACAACCCCCCCCCCTCTGTTTTCACAATATGCAAATTGCATGGGGTCTAAATGTGTATTGATCTGTTTCAACAAATGACAGAACTTTCTCAAAGCATTTCGTCACACTAGAAGTGGGCTTCTGGTCTAAAGTCATTCAAATCAAAGGTGTCTTCACTTTTGGAAGAGGCACAATTAATGAAATTTTCCACAATTCAGGAACTCTTCCACAATTGGAAACAATGTGACAAACAGGACCATGCTTTTCCGAGAATGATTGTCAAACCTGGGTCAAAGTGGGGAGAGCTGTGTCAAGTGAACAGATGTCGTCAACTAGGGCAAAGTGTAACAAACAAAGCCGGTGGAAGAAATCGAATTATTTAGTTTACCTTACTTAGCACCACACCTCTCCAAACATATCCCCTCAATACCTACCTTATCCTAGTTTACCACATGTTAACTGTGTTTAACCATGTTTCTTGGTTTCCACACATTGCCTGATGTCCAGTCTATGGAAATGTAGGACAGTGCATGGCACTTTGGAAAGGTGTGTCAAATCTATGTTACAGAGAAACATTGCCATGCAAAAAAACACAGACACTTCAAGCCTCTTTCCACCCCACCATAGTTTTCCACAGTTTGACACTTTCTTCCACGTGAAGTATTGGATCTTTTGCCACATAGCATTTTTGTAAGGGCATACAGTAGATCTAGATACTAAAATTACGACAATCTTACAAAGTTAAAACAATTAAAGGTGTAAATACAAGAACTTCACTTAACCAAATCATGCAACACACACAGCACATACTAGGTGTTTAAACACATTTACAACAGAAGCCTTGTATGGGTACATATTTCCTACATGGAGCCTACTGTATACTCTTTTGAATTATAAACCAGAAATGGTTAAGGTATGTTGTTATCAAAGACCAGAACAGGGTAAGTTCTGCATTCATCTTATGGAGGTATTCAGTAGGGATGCATGGGATCCAAATATTTGGGTCTGGTAGGAACCACATTTTGCCGGAGAGTGTCTCAAATCCTGCTAGAACCGGGTTTTTTCACTTGTAAAGAGAAACATTAAGAATAGCACTGTAGGCAAAGGACATGGTGTCAAGGGAGGGGAACTGATGGTTGACTTTGTGGTAGTAGACAGAGAATAAAATGACAAGGTAAAATTATTCAAATGACATACTGCAAAGTTCTTTTACAAAATTAATTGATGGTCAGACAATAAATTTAAATGAAAGTACGTTTTGATCAATGTGACTCAAATTGTGCATATTGCCAAAGAATGGTAGACAGAGATTTAAAATATTGAATATTAAATCATCGTTTGTATTCATACACTGTGAAGTTTGCAAACGTGTTTCCTGTGAGATAACTGGACAAAGGCTAACTTTGAATTTGTCAACATTGTTAGCTACACTACTTTTGGACATTTGAATAAAGGTTACTCTAATCCTACGAAGTGGATGTTGTGTAACTGTTAGTGCCACAATGAACTAGGACCACCTAAGCTACACACTTTAATGAGTCAATTTCTCCTATGTAACATGGACAGAAAATATGCAAAGGTGTTAAACTCATCTGTGAGACTACCCCTATTTCTAAATGATGGGGTTATTCTGGCTATAATTTGAGAAAAATTCGGTCGGATTTTTCCAAACATCTGGCCCAAACCGGAACCGGATAACTTTTCACTCTCCGGACGGAAAATCTGGCCAGACCGGATATCCCGTGCATCCTTAGTATTCAGGGGAAGGAAACAGCTCCTTTTCTCTTTGTGAAATTGTTTTTTATGCCAGTTAGCTTACAGACAAAATGTTGCAGTCTTAGGCAAACGTTTGCTTGAAAATATTTTTTGTCAGACAATCCCATACTTTTTGCCTTAGGGTAATAGAGATCCATGGTGGTGAGGGAGGAGGAGGTTGTATTTACGTCACTTGTTCTATGTGAATATACCTGCTCGTCTAACATAAAAAGTACAACTTATTCCTAGCTTTTAAACAGATCCAATGAGAGCAGGTAAATGTACTTTCTGCTTGTCACTGGTCCAGCTATACATCCCTGGGCTACCTTGTTTAGTATCACGACAGTTACAAAAACTTTTCCTTCAAACAAGCCAATAATCTGTCATAAAAGGCCATGTAAAACATCAATGGGTTTGCTATGTGCATCAACAACACAGCAATGCCTAAGCAAGTATCCAGTCCCATCTTTATAAACTTCCACCAAGACACTCATCATCAACTTGTTTTGATAGAGGGCCCAAAATCTTCACCATAGTAACTGGGAATTCATAATACTGGTGTATTTTCTTGTCTTTACTTAATAGAAAAGTTACCTTCTTGAGAAAGTTTTCTTCCCATACTATTTAGCTTGAAAGCGCCACGGCTTAAATTTGGCCCCTAGTTACAGAGAAATGTGCTAGCACTCTAGCAGTCTTGACTAGGGTCCTGTACTAGGTACAAATGGTATAGATTAATAGCATAAAACTGCTGGAGCTATCAACCTATATATGCATAGTCTCTGTTTGCCCCTTTGATGCTACTGCAGTCGACTTACACATGGAGGCAGCATTACCACATAAAACAACTGGAAAATGCCAAATTCTTGGTAAACTGGATAAGAAACGGATCAAAATTTGCATTCCATCTTGCTCAGCCTCCTTGTCTGACGTAACGTCTTTTGTACAGTTATACTAATGAATAATTATTGCCCAAATTGCCACAGTGCTGTGCGCTTTGGTCCAGTTAGATTTATGTACACAGTAAAAAAAAACACGTAACTTTACGCTCGATTTTCACCGTAAATAAAACGGCGGGAGGCCGTTTTTACAAAAAAAAAAAACGGAAAAATGTTGGTTAAATAACAGAACAGTTGTAATTTAACATGGTTTTACTTTGTTATATTACGAGATGAAATGTTCCTTCTACTTAACGTTACCGTTACCGTTAAAAAACGACACAAAGTTAAAAACCAGTCAGTCCGCAGCTGCTCGAAAAGAGCTTCTTTCTCTTACATTTTATGCATGACGTTTCGTGACGTCATACGGCTGTGAATAGTAAATAAGCTAAAGATACGAATTTCGAAGCCTAATACCTTAATAATTAGGAGCTAATAAATCGTCAAAACTATGAAATCTACTGGAAAAGACATAAGCGGTACTTTTGGTGTCCAGTTTAGAGTACAAGCGCACGTAAAAAGTGTGAATTTCAATCGATTTATGAAACGTCTTAAATGTGTTTCCAAAGCTCCGTAAAATTGCCCATTATTAATTTGATTCATTGTAAAACCACTCAGTTTTTACTCATATGGAGGCAAAATTTTGTATTCTATCCAGTGATATCACTTTTGCACCATAAAACCTCGTCCATGAGTCAGGTACACGGCAAATTCCACTACGAATTTACTGGGGCGCCTCTAGCCTATACACGTATCGTAGGCCTACTTACGCGAAATGGTGGCTGGGCAAGATCTACGACGGCCTTCTGCGCTGCACATTAAACGCATTCAGTGCAATTCCCCTGTACCTATAGGTTGTTTTATCAGCACAGAGTATTGTTTCATTTTCTGCTTCATGAATTTTCGAAGCAAATTAAACCTATACTAATGACACCTCCATACGTAAGGAAATAGTGTACACTTGCAGGGTAAATCCACTTGCACCAACACAGTGTGGAAAGTGTACACATGTCACTGGCTATACTCGGTGTCAGCTGTGCTGACACAAATGTGTCTTTCTCTTTGCAATAGGCCTAATGTAAGAGAACTGGGCCCCAATTATTTGGAAATGGTACAGACTGTTGGAAATTATATATCAAATTCAAAGTCACATATGCTTGTTCAACTTTCTCCATATTGGCATACTTTATACTAGTAGACCCCTCAGTACAGCCAAGTGACTGGGCTGTGCCAAACACTGTACTTGACTGATGAGCAGGGACTCAGGTGGGTACAGTGAGACCTGTAACTCCATGCTGGGACAGGCAAGGGTCAAGGAAAGAACAGCAGTAATAAAGATGGGTACGTAATATCGGAAACACCACATGGGTTCTAATATAATGGTTTGTACAGCCCCAATCAGTCAGTGTTTTCCACCATTGCAGGTGCTAGCCCCCTTTGCAAGCAGCTGTATTTAGTAATACCGTATCTTGGTAATGCCACGGCATCACATTTCAATGGATTTCCCTCATGGGGACGGGTTGATAACCAAGGTATGTTCCATTATTAGTAGGCCTACTCTAGGCATGTGGTCCTGGCCTGGGGTCAGCAATCCATCTCCACCATGTATTAATTGGTAAATTTCACAGTTATATGTACTACCATGACTCTGTTTGGAGATAAGTTTTGGTATGAAATCTATATATTCATTCCCATCCATGGGGCTTCTTGTAATGTACTGGGGTCCTTAGGATCATACCACCAGACTATAATAGCTTGGGCAAATCAAGCAGAATGAGGCCAATGTTATCACAAGTTTTCATGATGTGCCTCTTGGATAGGCCTGCAGTGAAATTGATATGACCCTGAAAAGCAATGAATGCAGTGCAGCCTATGAATTACACTCTTGACTATAGTTCCTCTTACTCCTCTCCCCACACCTTATCTCAGACTAGACATAGTATAATATATGGTTATACTGCCTCATTGGATATTCTTGCCCGATTGTTGCTAGACTGCTAAGAAATAGTAAATTTATCTATCACATGCCTACAGTCCCAGTGTAAACTGTTGGGATATTCCCATCTTCGTTGCAAGAGTTTGTTTGTCCTCATATTCAAAAAAAGAAATAACACAGCAAAGTAAGAAATTCAATGCTGCCCAACAAGCTTGTTAGCCTCCTGAACATCAGAAAGATTGGCCAGTTCATTGAAGACACAATTCACAAATTTCTGGGAATGCATTTACAGGATTTTTACTTTACCTGTAGAGAAGAGAATGTTAAAACTCCTCAGGTAGTAACATGAGAGATTGCTAGAAAATCATAACATACAGCCACTTCCTGATAATCAGTAGTTGCCACTCTAGCACCACGTTGAGGTCAGCTTTTGGGACTTCAAGCCAGAGTAATTGTTAAGAAGCAAAGTGCAAGGAATTGTGAATTTGATTGTTCTCGGCACAGAAGCCTGGATACCAGTCCATTGAGCGGACAAAATGTTCCAATCAAGTACATTTCTTACATGCACTGCTGTATGTAAAGTCCAAACAAAATGAAACACGGTACTAAATGTTAAAATTTTCCATGGCATTTTTTGTTCACTTCAGTGCAATAAGCTTCCAAAGAGAGAAAAAAAAACAAGATTTGTTTTATTAACTTTATTTGCTAGTGATACACATGAAAACAAGCATATAGGGTGCCTAGTGCTAATGCACAAAAACATGCTGGCGAGTTTGAATGAAAACAAATCATGATTAAATTACTGGAATTATTCTGGGCCAGCATACTTGAAATAGTTTCAACCTAGTTCAAAAACAGAAATGATTAACTGCATAATCCCACTTGTAAACAACTTGTAAACAACAAAACAAGTGAGAGACTGAGTGAAATAACCCTACAGTACATGACTGGCAAGAAGTATTCAACATATTGTAGACAGTTGGAAGGTTGGCAAACAGAAAGACTTTGGAAGAGTCCAGTGAATGTATATCTCAAACTAAAAATCAGGTTTTTTATGCTAATGTGATTATTAATTCTTATAGTGCCTTGGGCCCGGAAATGAAGATGCTGATTAGCCTACAGTATATACAATACAGGGTGAAAGGGGAAGGGTTAGGGTGTTAAGGTGGTATTGGAGGTTCTTTGAGTTAAGGAGTCTTAATAATTTTGACTGTATCTAAATCTATGTACCCGTACTAACTAAAATCAGTGATTATTTCTATGTATGGTATAAATTGTTTATACACTATATTTGAGAATTGTAACTAAAATGGCAAGCAGTCACACAATTAAGAGGCACATCCTAACTTAAACTTTATCAGAAGGGTTGCCACTGCATGAAAAATGTATGGCACTGACAATGTGCACTCAGAGTACATTATAAACAGATGTTGAGTAACAAACTCATGTTACCACCATCACTAAAGTTACACATGCATTTATTGCAAATATAGTTTTTGTAACGTAACGTTACTACAGTACTACAAGTGGACCCTAAATAGCCTTGCACTGCTTGCACTGTTAGGTTCAAAAATATATTTCTTGTTTGCCCCTTGACTCGTTTAACATAATTTTGCAAAACATTCGAAAAGCAATTATCCTAAAATGAAAGTATGGTAGACCTACGAAACCCACGATAACGCGTAGCACTAAAGCACATTATAAGCCTATAGGCCTAGTATAACGCGTACATACGTGCACGACACACATTATGCATACATGTTGTACAGTAAATATCGCTACAGGTTTAACGGTTGTTTACAGTTCACTCCATAAATTAAACTACGTGATTTTGGTATTGGCAGAAAGCCTATGTTCTAATCTCCAAACATCGATAGAAAAACATCAAACTGCATCACTCCATGAGTCAGGTACTCGCAAAGTTTGACACCACCTTTTAACACATGAGAATTCACTGCATCTTTCTGAGAGCGTATTTTTGAAAAATATAATAGAAAAACCTAAAAAATCTTTGATTTCCAAGAGGAAGGAAGATCAAAGATTCACTTACCAACACCAAGATAGGAAGGTGTACGCCTACTTTTGCATTATTCAACAAAAGGTGGACCACACTTGCCAGTCACAGTTCCGCGAAATTTCATTCGCCCAGATTTACCAGTAGGCGGGAATGCTAGAGAAGTGGTCACGTGACTTCATTAACTCGGTAGTTGCGGACAGACTGAAACAGAACGTTTTTTCACGCTCTATTTTCCGTAAAGAAAATGGCTGGAACCCGTTTTTCCAAAAAACGGAACAATGTTGTTAAAATAACAAAATTGCGTGATTTTACATCGTTACATTACGAAATGAAACGTACCTTTACGTTGCCATGACCTTAGGAAAACGACACAAAGGGAAAAAAGGTTATTTTACACTCGGTTTCACCGTTAAAAGAACTGCAGGAAAATGTTGGTGAAATTACAAAACAGTGTAATTTTACATGCTTTTACTACATTACATTACAAGATGGAACGTTGCGTCCATACTTAACGTAACAATATTTACGGCTGGAAAAGACCGAAATTTTAACGTCTTTTTACGCCACCACCCCCAAGTTTTTCTGTGGTTGTTGGTCTATATATGTCTATGCTATGTTAGCCTGGTGTCGTGGAATGAGCCTGCACAGCATTTTCATCCCATGAGGGAGCTTAAGTCTTCTAAGTGATTTCTCTGTGTAGTATCAGAAGTGGACTTCTGGAGACCCGGTGAGCTCATCCCTGTCCGCCAATTTGAATGAATAAAAGAAAAACCCGCCTATTAAACTTCGAATCATGTTTAATGCAATGACATACTTTCCCTCTAGTCAGACTATGTTTTACTTGAATTGGTTGGGTAAAGAAATTTTTATTTTAGGAAATGGGGTCCCTCAAAAATTGAAGTTGTACACTTAACCAACTTGTTCACTGGACTGCAGGTACGAGGTTTGGAACTCAGCCCCAAAATTATGCCAAATAATCAGGTTTATCTAGGGAAGCCAATGTCACGCGGCGGGATTCCTTGCACCAATACCCATATGATGGCACATATACCCTTGATCAGGGTAACATCAGAGACGCAATACGTGCGTTATTCCTTTGATGGCAGTCACCTACCGAAGATAGTCAGTGGCACCCTGCCGCGAGGGACTGTTTTTAGGCTTACATTTTCCCTTACCTTTTCGTCGAGGGAGAATAGCCTTAGTGAAAAGAACAAAACTAACTACGTTCTTCGCGCAGGGCCCTTGACTGCGTTCGAGGTATCCGTATCCGTGAAGAGCCAAGCAACGCACGGCTCATTACAGTGGTAGAAGTTACCCTGACTAGCCTCCCTCCTCCGCGCCCCCTCCCCCCTCCGGCTTACCCCTCCCTTTCCCGCACACACATACGGCCCCCATAAATAGCGTAATTATGGTTCCCAAATACAGATTCGTCTATTAGTAAAGCGGCTAAGGGAAACAATTGTGCACTTTTTGACAAAAGCATGAACATTTCCTCATGGGTACTTTCAAGTATGCTGATTCATATTATGCTCGGTTACTATCGTTATCATCACGTGACCGGCCGCCACTTTAAATTTAAAAATGGCCGCCATTGGAATCTATTAACTAAGGTTTCTCAGCGTCTAGACAACATACTAATGTGATTTAAATATCGATTACTACATTTGTAGCATGTGACAATTCATTTTCGTGACTTAAAATATCAACCGACGGTCGGAAGGAAATCAAATCAAAATGGCTGCCATATATGTATTTCATTCGGCTGAGGGAAAAATTGTGAACTTTTTGACTAAAACATGAATGTTTGCTAACAGGTACTTTCAATTATGCTGATTCATATTATACTTGGTACCAATCGCTACCATCACGTGACTGACAACCATTTTGAATTTAAAAATGGCGGCCAAGAATCTCTCAACTAGGTTATCTCAGCGTTCAGAAAACAGATACATGTAATTGAAATGTCGATACCTACATTTTTAGAGCGTGTGAATTTACTTTTGTGATTAAGAATAATACTCAAAGGTCAGAAGGGGCCAAACGACGGCCATTTTGATTTCAAAATGGCGGCCATGCACTATGTATTTTATTCGGCTGAGAGGAAAATTGTAAACTTTTTGACTTAATCATGAAAGTTTGCTAATACGTAGGATACTTTTGAGTAGGTTGATTCAAATAAAGCAAAGTACCTTTTGCTGCCATCACTCGACTGGTTGCAATTTTAAATTTTAAAATGGCCGCCATTGGAGTTAGAGTTAGATGAGGTTTTTCGGCCCAGTTTCTAACCAACTGGTTTAAGTCGGGCCGGCTACGGCCTTTTTTCCAGTTATGGCTCACTGGCTTGTTTTCTCTACTCCATTGCTAATGCTGAGCACCAAGCGCATTGGCTGTAGGTTCCTTTTTTAAAGTCTTTGATATGACCCGACCAGGAGTCAAACCCCAGACCTTCCGACTGAATGTCGGATGCTTAACCACCATGCAACCGCCACTGGAATCTATTAACTAGGGTATCTCAGCTTCTAGACAACATGCACATGTAATTAAAATAACAATATTTGTAGAATACTAGAATCCATCTTTGTGATTAAGAATAATGTCCAACGGTTGGAACAGGGTCAAACGACGGCTATTTTGAATTCAAAATCGTCCTTATACATGTAATATTTGTAACCATGATTGTAAAAGCATTACAATGATTTGATCTGAAAAGGTTATTGTTCAACATTATGCTAGACCAAATAGTTATTTCCTAAGATGAAATAAATCTATCACTTAGTCACCATATTTTGGTTCAGGATTGCCATCATAAGCTAGCCATAGCATACCCCAATATAGTCAATTAAGTCAAACTTGAAACTCTGAATCCCAAAGGTTAAGTAGCCTTTGCAACTTTGTAGAAGTTTTCGTCAGAAACAAACAGTTCTCTCTCAAGACAAACAACAAGTTTGCCATATCACGGCAGTTCAATTTATCACACAATGACCGAGACGTTTTTCCAGCCAGAAGGCACAAACTTTTCTTATCCTCGACCAGGTCTCATCACTAAATCAAAGCTTTATATTCTGCCGCTAGATTCTAAACATATAATTTCTTCAAAATTGCTTCAACTGACCTCATTTTCGCAACGATGCCTCGTCTTTCCTTCCTGTATATTAACATTACCAAAGATTATTCGTTTGGTAACATACCTAAAAATTGTCCAAATGTGTCCTCTTGTGGAAAATTATGAAGGAGCACAAGTTAATGCATTCCTAACCGTACAAAATGTGTTACCTTAAGATTTTATTAATTTTCATACTGTTTCTGCGCTGCCAATGCACTAATTAAGGTATGAATGGCGTTATATGTATTAAATAATTTATTTTACTATGACGAATGTGAGGTCAGTACTCCCAAATGATGAGAATAATGTTGCATGAAGCCTGCAACTCTAACAGTTGCACGGAACCCATGTCTGTAGATGCAATGATTGCCCAATTGGAGACATAGTTTGACCAGGGAGTTGTTATTCAACTCCGTGGTTGGACGTATACCGTTATGTAGCGAACAGCGAACACTAACCTTACACTTAACTGCAACTAAAGATTTTAAATACAAACAGGGTCCCCAGCACTCCTTAATCTATAGTGTTCCTCCCATGTGCTTTATGTCATACATAACACCTGGAAATGACCAAACAATTACGGGCCAAGCTTGCAAGATCCAGAGGAAAAACTATTTTGCCTCCTAAACTACTTCCTCTGCCACATTAGGAAAATTACTTCAATAATCTAACCTTCTAGGGCCATAAATATTTATATAACACATTATACCATCGGCAAAGGTGGGAGGGTGCCCAAAGGGCAGAGACAGATACTCATTACTGGTTCCGCTAAATCCAGGTGAGCAGTTAAGTCCTGGGCAGTACTTCTACAGTAGCAGCCCGAAACAGCAAAAGCAGATGTCATAAACACAACCAGGAGAAGTCTTGAGAGGCCTCTCTGTGCGACCTTGTTGAAGTTGACAAAAACAATAGAGGAAGAACTTCTGGAGCATTTTTGAATGACTTCAGTTTCATGTTATTCCTCAAAGAAGAGTGACTCCAAGAGCAGGCCACTAGATATCACCAGGGCCTGCACCTTGAAGAACCTGGATGGAAGCACCATACTGGGAAAGCTTTGTCTTTACTTGCCAAATACGGAACCACTGGCCCGCAAGTGGCATTATGACTATCAATATGACCCTTTAGCGGAAAATAATTCCCTACTCATGCATTAGATGAGATAACTGCTGGATTGAACTCCACATTGTATCCATCTAGTCTGACATCCAAAAACTAAGAGTCCCTTCTGACAATTTTCCAGCCATCTCCAAACACTCGCATTTTTCTTCAATGTAAGACAATTGATCTGGGAAAACAGCAAGCACAGAGCCAACTAGCTATGCGCCTAATGCCACTCCCAAAATAGTACTTGTAAAAGTGAATCTTTTGAAGGCCAGTGAAGTTATGCTACTTATTTCGCAGAACTACTACCTATAGGAAAGCTTCTTGCTGTAATTTTACACGGCAATATGCAATTAAATGTAACAGTAGAATTGTTCTGATGGAGGAAAATATTTTCTAACTTCTAGATTTTGTAAAGTAAATTAAAGCAATATGACATAGTCTATGTTTACAGTTATAAGAGTAGGCCCCTCTGTCCGAATTGATACTTCGTTGTCCAGCGGAATATTCCAAACATGTTGCAGTGTTGTAAAGAGTCACTAGAGTCGAGTCATTTACTACTTTCAATGTAACTCGAGTCGAGTCAGTGGCTCGAGTCATTGCATTATTTCCATAAGGAAAATTATGATACAATTTCTCGAGTCATTTTCCTTTTGAAAATTTAAAAAAAAATGACTCAAGTCATGACTCGTTACAACACTGACATGTTGTTCCCTATCCAGACAAGGCGGCTGTCTAGCTAAGCACCTGTTGTTGGCTAAGCGGTACACTCTTATGATATATGTGACGGTGTATTTTAAGCTTGTTTGAATACGCCATGTAGAATAACGAGATTGCGGTCTGGACCCCCATATGGATAGGAAAACACTAGTGTCTGGTTCTCTTTGACCCCTTTTCAGGGATGGGGATTTAAACCTAGTCGGTCGTTTCTACAGATCCTTGGTACTTTCATAGACAAAATAGCTATCTTTTTTATTGAAATGGAGATTGTAACCGCGCAGGTTCTCTTTTCTACAAATCCCCATGGTCTGTTTTTAATGTCAGCCCTACTCCATACCTACCTAAGGAAGCTCCCTGAGCAAAACATATGAACTACTTACATAGTGACGCAGTGAGGGGTGAGGTTGTAACTAGCCCTGTCCCTCGGTCACTCCGGACCCTTCCTTTAAGTTAGTGGTAATGTACACCAACCAAGATAACCATGGAAAAGAGCCACAAAATGAACATGGTCAAACCTTGGTTAATAAGTCATAATGCACAAACTCTGGGATAGCCTGATTACTGAATTCAAATGTCAGCCATTTTTAAATTTGGAATGTCGGCCAGTCACGTGATGGTAGCGATGGGTACTTCGCTCTATTTGAATCAACGCACTCAATAATATCCTACCTGTTAGCCAACTTTCATGATTTTGTCAAAAAGTTCACAATTTTTCTCTCAGCCGAATGAAATACATGTTGTATGGCGACCATTTTGAAATCAAAATGGCCGTCCATTGATCCCCTTCTGACCGTCGAGTAATATTCTTAATCACAAAATATTATTCACGAATTCTAAAAATGTAGGTATCGACATTTCAGTCACATGTATCTGTTGTCTGAACGCTGAGATACCCTAGTTCAGAGATTCATGGCGGCCATTTTTAAAATTCAAAATGGCTGTCAGTCACGTGATTCCAGCGATGGGTACCACGTATAATATGAATCAGCATTCTTGAAAGTACCTGTTCGCAAACATTCATGATTTAGTCAAAAAGTTCACATTTTTTCCCTCAGCCGAATGAAATACATGTATGGCGGCCATTTTGATTTCAAAATGGCGGCCGTTTGATCTCCTTCCGACCGTTGAGTGATATTTTAAGTCACAGAAATGGATTTTCACATGCTACAAATGTAGGTATCGAGATTTAAATGACATTTGTATGTTGTTTAGACGCTGAGAAACCTTAATAGATTCCAAAGGCGGCCATTTTTAAATTCAAAATGGCGGCCGGTCACGTGATGATAGCGATGGGTACCAAGCATAATATGAATCAGCGTACTTGAAAGTACCTATGAGGAAATTTTCATGCTTTTGTCAAAAAGTGCACAATTCATCCAAAATTTGCCCCTTAGCCGCTGAACTATATCAGTCAAGCTACTTTCGAAGTTCGTTCTGTTGCTTTCCATTGTCTTGTTGAACTATTTCCTTGATAGAAAAATGCCGCCATAATTAATATGAGTTGCGATCAGGGAGACTAAGTGAACCAAAAAGCCTATGGGTTACACACAGTGTACACTGCAGTCCAGGCTATCTCAATCAAGGAGGACTAGATCATATGCATAAAGATCATGCACTGTGTGGAGGCCATAGGTTAGTTAGTTAGATGAAGTTTAACGTCCCAGTTTCCAACCAATTGGTTCAAGTCGAGACGACCACGGCCTTTTTTTTCCAGTTGTGGCTCACTGGCTTGTTTACTAGGCCATAGGAACCTCCCGCTCTATATGGTAAATCTCAGTGGCTTTTACTTGGTCTGTAAAGTACATTTACAAAGTTGCTTCTTCCGGAAGGAAATGGCGGTAAAACGGTGATCATGTTTCCACATTGTTATTTGAAGAGTAATATTACATAAATAATTTTTATTTTCCTTGCCTATATCTTTATTGCATAACATGTTCTTTTAAACCGTAGACTTTGAAAATTTCAATGAACGTGATTCTTTTAGTACACATATTTAGAATTTCGGATGAAGTTAATTTCCTTTGGATTTTTCATGGAGTGGCTCCTTCGACTTTTAGGATATCAACTGTTGGATATTGGAATGTAAATATAGACCTACAGCTTGAACTAATTGCATGCAATCATGCAGTCATATCATCCAATGCTCGTATAATTATCAGGCGACTGTACATGTGACACATTGTTTAGACCGGACTTTCTTCTCATTCATTCAAAACTTTGGCGGCACTCATCTCATCATTTTAAAATTTCCAAGTGGTTAGCGAAATGTGTATAATTTTCGATCAATTTGGTAGAGGGAATAAACAAAAATCTAACTTTGTAAGGTCCTAGGCTATATTATTAACTTCACGGTGAATAAGATTATCATGTAGGCTAGGCCTGCCTATTATACTAAGGGTAAGCCTAGGCCTACATGGACTACCTAACTGGACAGGCCTAGGCCTAGTCTAGGCTAATGAACGTTCGGTCTAAACCTTTGGCCTAACATTAGTAACTTTACTTAGCATAGGCCTACGTTACAGTTAAACCTTACTTTTGCTGGCATTCGGCCAACGCTAGGCTGTGGGGTTTAGGCTGTAGCCTATGGTGTTGTTGTTGGACTAGCCATAAACAGATAAACCTTAGGCCTACCATTTTTTATCACAACTAGCCTAGGCCTAGCCTGAGTTACACCAAGATATAGATAAAAGTTAAAGGTAACATATATACAAGTGATAAATAAGACTTTCATAAATGACAATAAATTCATGCAAGCTTGGGAAAGAGTGCAGGGTGCATACTTGCAAGCCTCGGCTACATTAGTAGGCCTAGCCTATGCATCAGTCTAACTTTGCCTAGCCTAACATTAAATCTAGTCCAGTCTAGGCCTACCATACAATCAGCACATGTGATCACCATTTGCGCTCAGAAGACTGGCCAGTACATTATACATGGTACAATTGTCACTGGGTGTAGTTTTGAATGCATAGGCTAGCCTAGGCTTTGCCATTAAGATGTATCAAGCCAAAGCTTTCACTAGGCTACAGCATGATAGGATAGAAAGGGAAAAACTAGTAACGGTCAAGATATATGACACTGTTGTTCCCTTTTGTAAATTGTATCCCATCTGCCTCTCAATTGAGAATAACAATATTGCCTATTACTGGTAGCAACCTCAGCTGTCCAGTGCAGTTAATCAGGATCTAGTAGCTTATCTATAGCATCTAGGTCTTAAGCCCAAAGGTTACACATATTACATGGGCAGTTGCTGTGAACTACACATACAGTGTGTCAGAATTGAGGTTGGTGCTAGAAGTGAGAGGCCTAAACCTCTTTGCTTGCTATGCAACATAAGATTTGAAAGTATAAAGAAATATGTGCAGCACTGTAGAACTCACAGACATGATAGAAATGTTACATTCCCATGTTACATAGAAGGATGTGATCAGACTTGCAATTCCTATAGAGGCCTTATATCCCACGTCTCAAGGCAACACAATGACATGTCAAAAGTAGCAAACAGGTATCAGAGCTGTGATACTAGCTTTAGGTGTACATTAAATTTTTGCCAGCATGGTTGTGCAGACTTTCAGGGACTGATGGCTCACCTGAGACAGCATATAGACGGCGGTCTCAAAGTCACTTGCCAGTTTTAAGATTGCATTAGACAGTTTCACATTAAGTCTTCATTTACTAAATTACAAAAATTATACTGCTCATAACATAGACTCTCAATATGTCATCAATCAGGAAACTTTAAGTCATTGCCTGAATGAAGACATTTCTTCACCATCCAGTGTGATGTGTGACAGTGTGCTTGGGCCAGATATATTTAGTAATGATAAGGATACCTGCACTGAAAGTCCTGTGGCACAATTTACCAAATCCATAGCCCTTTTTCTTTTGAAACTGCAGTCAAAAAATCTTTTACCAGAGTCAACAATTCAAAAAATTGAGAGTTTATTTGTACCTGCTAAATCAAATGACTTACAAAACCTTTGAAAAGTGTTTGAAAGCAAAACTAGAACAGTTGGAAATACTTAACAATGAGGAGAAAGCCAAACGTATTCAAGAAATCATTTCTGATGAAATGTCCATGTTGTGGTGCTCTCTTGCTCCTAGTCTAATAATGCCAAACTTGCAATTTCCAGAACTTCCTATATGCGGAGTTATATTTTACTCCTGAATTTAATGTTATTTGCCCCATTGCAATACCACTAGTAGAAAGTGACTCTGTTAGAGGGCAGTTTTGTCATTATGTACCAATACTTGAAAGTCTAAAATGCTTTGGGAAGATAACTCGGTACAAAGAAATATCAACCACACTTTCTGTAATAGTGAAGAAGACAGTTCATATTCTGATATCCAAAGTGGATGTGTATTCCAGCAGAATGACTTTTTCCGTAAATTTCCAAATGTCTTACAGATAATACTATTTCAGGACAGTTTTGAGTTTGTAAAGTGAACCCACTTGGGTCAGTCAAAACAAAACATAAGGTGTTAGCAGTGTATTACACAATTGGTAATTTGGACCCAACATGTAGGTCAATAATTGACCCAATTCAGTTAGTCCCGCTTTGTAAAGGGAAGTTAATCAAGCAATGTGGACAGGAAATGGTGTTTTCGAGGTTTATAGAAGACCTGAAATATTTAGAAGAAACAGGCATACTATTAGATACTGGGGAGTTTCTTAAAGGCACTCTTGTTTCAATTACAGGTGATAACGTGGGGTCTCATTTTATTGGCGGTCTCTGTGAAGGATTCAATGCACAATATTCTTGCCGTTATTGCAGTTTATCAAAAAGTGAAATATGTGAAGTTAAATATTACAAAGAAGGCCTTTATTGCACAAAAGAAAGACACATGGACGTTATCCAGATGCTAGAAGAGAGTGATAGTGATCACATAGAGGGTTTTAAGTTCAAGTCAGTGTTTAATTCTCTTGTACACTTCCATGTAGTTTTCCCAGGATTGCCACCATGCCTTGGTCATGATCTCTTTGAAGGCCTTGTGGACTATTACTTAGCCTTGTTTACAGATTATTTTGTGCAACAAAAGTGGTTTACATATGAGCCATTAAATAAAAACCTTAACAAGTTTTCATTTTGTAACCCTGATGCCACTAACATGTTGAAAGCTATTTCAAAGGGCAAGAAAATTTGAGGACAAGCAGTACAAAATTGGTGGTTCATCAGATTTTTTCCACTTGTCATTTTCAACAATATAAAGGATACAAAAGATGCATTGTGGCAAATGAGTATTAAGTCGAATGAAATAGTGGAAATGGTTGTTAGTCCACGTATTCATGCATCTCAGATTGCTTATCTCAAAGTTCTTGTTGAGGAATATCTGGAGGAACGAACATATTTGTTTCCAAATGTTTCTTTACGCCCTAAATATAATTTCCTGAGTCACTTCCATTGGCTCATTACAATGTTTGGCCCATTGATAAGATTATGGACAATGCGTTTTGATAGCAAGGATTCTTTCTTTAAGCGGTGTGCAAGATATAGTCAAAACTTTATCAATATCACCTCCACTTTAACAGAGAAGCATCAGCTCTTGCAAGGTTTTTATTCTAATGGTCAGTTGTTTCCAGAGAAAATGAAACTTTTGAAAGGAATTCCATTTCATTTAGATCTGTAGTCATCACAGATTAGGCAGACGGTGTCAGAAAACCAGATGGAAACAGATGATTGCTTAGTTTCTGATGAAGTTTTGATATTTGGCACAAGATACAAAAAGGGATGTTCGTTTTAGTAGCAGGTGAGAGTGTGAATATTGAATTTGTTACAGTGATGTTAGTTATTTTGTCACAAGGATGTGTACATTTTGTTGTTAGGCACCACTCTAGCCATTATTTCTCTGATTATGGAATTTATGAAGTTGATAGTTCCCTCTGTGAGTCAGATGCTGTTGCCTGCGTATCATTTGATTCCATTCTTGATCACTATCCTTTATCAGGTCAAAGATTTTACAGACATGTAAAGATAGTATGAAAAGCAGTTCATCATTTTTCTGATGGGTGCCGCCAAGTAACTTACTCACTTTTGGACCTTAATTTTAGTGTAAAAGGGGCCAGACAGTATGCAATCAGACAACTCAGTTAATAGTAATAGTACTCAATTTTGCTTGTGCTCCCGATAATAGGGGCAGCAAAACTTGGTAAACTAGTTGAGACCTCGGTGGATCCCCAGAAAATTGGGTGGCTTTAGCATCAGATCCTTGGTTTGTTGTAGAGGGTGATATTAGACATCTCCTCTTAGCAATCGAAGTCAGAAAACTGATCATCGGTTGGAAAAACTCAGGTAAGTTATAGTTTAAAATTTTCCTTTCTGAAGGTTAAAGTGTGTAATATTTTCGTAGTATAAAAGCCCTCATCTTTTGCTCTTAGATACAGTTTGTGCGAATAGTCGGTATATATAAAAAGTAGACCGTCCACACTCCTGCAAAGTGTCCCACAGATGATGCTCTGGTAGTAATACATAAAATAGACATTAGAACTGTTCATTGCGTACCCAGTTATACCATGAAACTTTATGGTACAAGACATTGCTACTGCAGGATGAGCCTTCTGATAATTATTCTTTGGGACTTCATGTTATTATGAATACACATTTTAGAATTGGTTCCTTTGCTCACAGTAATGTGAAATATCAAAACAAGCTTTAATCAACTGTGTCAATGAAATATTTGAGTCACTGGACCCACTTGGAATCTTTTGGTTATGGACAAGAGGCTAGTTTTTGGAGTTGTGGTTTTGGTAAAACTTTAAGAGAACAGCCTTTTAAATCACTTGTGGGGGGGGGGTGGGAGTAAGAAACGATACTCCTTTAACAAAATTGAATGAATCGATGACTGATTTGTCATAAAATTTAACGATGTTTCAAACTACTGTAAGCAAAGGTCATCAGCTGAAAATACCTTTAAACAGCACTACAATTCCTGGGGTTTCTGGTCTGGTATGGTGATATTTATCCATTTTTGGAAATGCCATCTTCCACCAGGTTACTGTATGTACCTTAATTCAGGGAAAAATGGTTTCATTTTTGGATTTTATCCACATTTCATGATTTTTATTTATGATATCCAATACAGAATCCTTTGCAGTCGTGGTCGTATGTCTGGGTCTTTATACCTCTGTGTGTGTGTGTGTTAGTACTTGACGCTTGATGTGTACATACAGTAATTGGCAGAGCATTGCAACCAAAATCAGTCACTGTATATCAAGGTTGTGGGTCAACTCGTTGCAAATCCTACTGTGTAAATGTGGATGAATTCAGACTTAGTATGTAACTCTAAATGAGGAGTTAGGCCTCTACATTAAAACTTTATTGATTGCCCGGGGTAGGCAAAAATTTTTCAGGACAAGCTATCTCAATTTCCAACTTGCCCAAGTGGGCAAGTGGTAACTCCTAGATATCAAAATTTGAAGTGGAAAGAAATACTGCTTTTCTTACAGTAAGAAGGAAAAACATGTAAAAATCTCAACTAGAGGACTCTTGAACAAAGGGTCCCATGAATCTCGGGTTTAGAACCCTTTAATGAAAACACTGTTCATGACTTTAATGTGTAATGGCTTTTTCATCTCCAAAGATTGAAGGTCAAAATTTGGTAATTGTGAAGACTAATTTCAAGGAGTGTTGTCCCATACGTGACAGTATGAAACCAATGTGGGATGTCAATATTTGTCTGCCTTACCAGAGGGGCAGAAGGGCAAGTGGAAAAATGCCAGGGGCAGTGAATTTGATTGGTTGCTTGCCTAACTTAGTAAGCCAGCTTGAAGTAAGTGTAGAGCCCTGGGAGTGAGTTTTATGGGGTTCAATGGGCATTTGAAATCAACAGAGGGCAAGCAGTGATAATCATTACATTAACCATAGTCAGATGGTAGCTTTAGCTCCACTGTTACAGGATTATTGCGGTAAACAATTATTTAACTTTTATCACATGATAACACGAAAGTTTCCAAAGTGCATTATTCATTTAAATTCAAATAAAAACTTGCCAATTCTCTGGAATCAAGGTATGATTTTAAATAAAACTCATGGTTACTGTTTTGTGATGTTGCTAAAAAGCGGAATTACATACTTTTGGGAACAGGTGTGAAGATTGTGAGTCAGACAATGGAGGAGAAAACTGTGATACAAAGTTCATCACCATCATCCTCTCTCTGAGTCTTCTGTTGATCTTGAGAATGATGATGAGGGGATGCCATCTTGGGACACACCATGGAACAAAATGCCACAGCAGTTGATGGAATCACTGGCCAGAAAAGAGCGTCCAACTCCAAGACTAAGAAAAGAAATGGCCAAAATAATAATTGATCATTTCCACAAAAGACCTTCTTCTCTACCTCGTAAAAAGCAGCTAACATTGTGGCCCAAAAAGTAGTTGCAGAGCACCCTAAGTCATTCAAAGATGAAATTGGAACTGGCTTTGACAGTTCGTTGACACAGTTAGTTAACAGAGTTGATAACTTGTCCAGACAGCCTGGTGGCCATGTCTTCAAAGAAGTTATCAGAGCAATGATAGTATTACCCCCAAAAAGAGAAAGACAGCTATGGTTGCATTAACTGGCAACCTGAGACTTTTCCTGCTGGGGAAAATGAAGAAACATTACAACAAAAAATGAAAGATTTGCAGACCTATTATACATCAGGTCAGCATGATGCCAATATCAAGGAACTAATGGATCTGACTTACATTAGCCACAGAATCATGAGTCATAGTAAGGACTGTATTCTTATTGACCTCATGGAACAGTGGCCATGCCTCTTTAAGGAAGCCTATCTGCTTGATCATTTTAATACATTAGTTGGAATAAACTTGAAGAACAAAGTAGAGGAGTGTGCAAAAACTAAAATACCAAGACTCTATAGGTTCTTAGAGCAGGAGGCATCTCACAATCAGAGATTGAGGCAAACTTTGCATTCCATCAAGGAGGCAATGGAAGCTAATGGTCACAGTTTACCAAAGGTTATTGGGACTTTGCTTCTTTTGTGCAGATACTTTGATGAGGACACAGAAGTAATTGCTATAGAAGTTAGTGCAAATTCTTCATAAGTTATCAAACTGTGAGCTGAGAGAGATAATTGTACTTGTTTACATTTTAGTATGCCCTTACAAAATTGCCTGTGTCAGTTGTTTTATATCCATATGAAATCATGAGTGTCCGCCACAGGTACAGTAGTCACAGGTATTTTGTCTGTTAAAAACTTTTTTTTATTGGTGAAACAGAGTTGACAAGTTACGACACTTTGTCTTGGTTCTGGCGCAGGTTACACATGCGGAAATCTGTATTAGACCTGTGTTTTACTGGTCAAGAGTGTTGCAAATACACAGGTTTGTTACTTGTTTCCACCCATGGAAACATGACATTGTTTCTAATTCACAGGCATAACGTACATGATCAGAGGCACAGGTTGATATGCACATTTTTCTGTAAGAGTGACCATGAATTTAGTATTATTCATGCTCAGTCATCACAATGTGAATAGTTTTGGCCAGTCTTCCATTTTACAGGTAAACAACAAAAACCAACTAAGGAGGGTTTTAAACCTAGAAATCAGTGGATTTTATTATTTCCAAGTGAAACTTTACCTCATGTTTTAGTTACCCTTTCCAACCTTGTGTGGACTCCAAACGTTTTTACTCAAATTCTGAACAGCAAGCACATTAAACTGCATATCACTAGCATTACAGGAGCTCAGCAGAGTACATATCTAGAGGTATGTATACACCATGGTCCAGAAAGCAAATTTTGAAAATACAGTAGGTTGATGTAAAGTCAAATGAGAGGTGAAAACTGCCTGAGAAAATTTATGAGTCTGCTGTACACCATACGGAACATTAACTGTAAACAGCAGAAAAGTGAGATTCCTTCATCTCCCAGTCCTCAGATGAACCTAGACCCTACAGTATCTTCTAATAAAATGCTTTCTCTGTAGGTACTAGTACTTCAGAGGTACTGAAATTATTTTCACTCAAGGACTGGTTCCTTCACAATTGTAGATCCTTTAGGATGGGGGCCCCTGTGGGCTGGGGGTTGTAGAATATGCCCACGGTATTTCCCGCCTGTAGTAAGAGGCTACTAAAGGGAAGGACTGGCACCGTGTTTAACTTTGCTTGACACTATATGACACGTTTGTGTTGGTGTGTCGTTAAATCTCATCTAACTAACTTTGGGATGGGGTTTATACCACCCTTTCCCCATTTTGAAATAGGGGTATCCACACCCCTTAAGATGGGAAAAACTATGTTATTAGTGTACAGAAATGAAGGGATTAAAAGCCACATAAGGTATTCATTCCTGGAAAAGAAGTCAGCCAGAACACCATGTAGAGTAAGTCCAAGGTGCACCCAAAGTGTACTCATTAAGTCCAAACTCCCCCTCAAAAAGAAAGAAACAGATCCCCAGAGTTATGCATGATTTAGGTCACTTGAGTTTGGAACAACCCCCCCCCCCCTCATCTAGGTGTATGCCAGTATGTTTTTTATTTTACTCTTGAAACCTGTATTACCATAGTACTGTGCCCAGAAGTTTTAAAAAATCCTATTTTTAAATTTCAGGATCCCGGATGTCAAGGTTCAGAAAAAGTTAATCTGCCTGGTACTCCTTGTGTTGTTACAGCTGGTAAGTGACTCTGATGTAAAGGGGATGACCATCAAATTTAATTTGATGTGTTGCTACTGTAACTTTGACTATGTAGATGTTCTACTGTAAACTGGTCACTGAAATTTTCTGTGATCATGGAGATCTTTCACTGAAAGTTTTGCCATGCTCCAATGAATCGGAGCCTAATGTATGAGAACGGTAATCTTTAGAAATCTCACTTGGCATGTAAGCACCCCTTATTGGGTATATAATCGCTATTATTTTTGGTGGAGGTCAAGGGTCACTTGGGGACATCAGAGTTGGAAATCTGAAAACCTTGTAAACAAGATATCTCAAGAAAGAAACTTTAGTAACTCTCATAGTTTGTCAGTGGGTGTTCCATATTGTGTCGAAGATGCTTTTTTTGCGGTGGAGGTAAAAGGTTATTTAGGGTCGCTGCTGGTAAACACAACATTTTAACATTGGTAGCCTTGGGGCTCTAATACACTGCATGTGGATTCCCTTCATAGAATGGATGATACCAATTGGGTGTGGTGGTCAAAGGTCAGTTGATGTCATCTGAGGTCATACTGCAAAAATGTTGTAAAGATGATGTTGCAAAAAGCAAAATTTACATGAAACCCTCATTTAGCGTGTGGGCACACATGCACCATTGTTACTCTGATCTGTATTAATTTTGATATATATATATATATATATATCATGGCCATATGAGGTCACCACAAGTCAATATGTAAAAACATATCAAGTATGAAATGTGTGCAAACCTAATATCTGGCTTGCAGTGCCCAAAATTGCAAGCAAGAAGCTGATGTTAGACCATGTTGTCATTGTATGAATCTGTTTGATCTTTGCCCCATAATTTTTAACTTTAAGCAGTATCTTCACAATGAATCTGTGATATATTGAAACCACATTTCAGAAATAACCATTTGGTAAGAAAACACTTAGCCTTTGGACTTTCTGGTTGTTTTCCTTTTGTTTCAGGTAAACCATGGGAAGCAAACAGGTTTCAAATAGCTGTTGGTGGACAGATCACCACAACTGTATACAACCCAATAGGAGCACTGTCTGTATGGTTTTCTTCATTTTACATATTCAACTTGGAATACCCACCCAAGGCATCTGCTACAGTTGAATTTTTTCAAGGGTTGTTTGGTCTTCCAAATTTAAAACATTTGGGGAACAACGGGGGGGGGGGGGGGGAGGGCATCGACAGTGAGGGACCGTAATTTCTCAAGATGGGAACCTTTTTCAAACCATACTTTTTATGGGGTCAAAATATTAAAAACGGAAGAAAAAGTATTCGTTGGAACCATTGTAGGAAGTTTGTCTCCCGTGTGCTTTGAGCTATATTTTACTGTTTGCATTGTGATTAAAATTACTGTGTACGAAGGAATACTAATAGAACTATTTCTTAAAAAGAGTGTGGTGTGCCCCCAGATGTAACAATACTTTGGTGTAAATGGTACATAGCATTCCTGCATCCAGGAAAGGTCACAAAATTTCATACGCCTTTTCCAGGCAAGAAAAAGTCATGGAAATTTGTAAGGACTGTGAGACTTCTTTTATATGCATTTGCAATGCATATTTTAAGCCCGGGTTTTGGAACGAAACCTACCCCAGGTTATGAATTTTTCATGATTTGGTCGTTGTTATGGAATTGTATTGGCTGCAAAGTGCAGGAACCCAGTGTTGGTCACTAGAGTAGCCAGGGTAAAAAACCTTCCAAGTGAGGTAAAATTGTTCATTCTTAAAATATCAGTTAAAGGTTCTAGGGGCTTTTGGATGCTCCCATATCAAGATGCTTTGCAGGAATTCGCTAGCAGTCAGAGCCGGTGTGCTTAGACATTTACAGTCTTACATAGCTGATGTTAATTTGCCATCAAGCATGAGGCAGTCTTAACTTTCAGGTGATCACCAAATCTTCTTTCAAAAGTGTGTGGAGTGAGGGAGTTATTTGCCCCCTGAAGTTACAAACTCACTTGTTTGAAAAATGTCACGTGGTGAAAAGAAATAGAAATAAAAGACATATCTCTCTGGGCTTAGACTCATGTACAGTCCTTGACCAAAATAAAACTTCCACCCCAAACAACACATAGTAATTTTCATTTTTGTAAAATGTCTTAAAACAATCTGTACATTTATTTCATACAGTAAAATAGTACAAGATATTAGAAGAAATGCATAGCTGATACGTGGGGGGCTTTAGTTTTATGGCTATCTTTTTTGGGCAGAAATGTGCACATAGCAACGTTGGGTGCATGGATACAAGTCTGGTTTGAAAGACTAAAAAAAAGAAACCCTTGCAAACTTCAAAACAGCCTCTGTGATCCAAACTATAGCTTTTTTTGAATGTCTCAGCATTGTCTCCCCCCACCCCCACAAAAAACAGCCCTCATTCAAAATGTTATTTTTAGCCTTGTGCTGCACTCTTACTTAATTGCTAATGCTTGCCATTGTTTTAGATTAGATGCATTATTTTTGTGAGGAGTTAAACATATTACCACTTAATTGACTCTATTCAATATTAACGATGTATTTACAACCAGCCTAATACAGTGGTAGATGATGTATCAGGGTGCTTCTGGTAGATTGCCACTGCAAGGCATTGTCACTGCAAGGCATTGTCACAAAATGGGTAGGTAAACCATCATTTTTCGTGACAGTGTAAAAAAATCTTCCATTGCAGTCATTATGCATAGAACAGCTAGTGATTGTATATTTTTATCAGGTTCTGTAGGTATGCATAAATCATTTTTTTTCTTAACCAGGTGTATTGCTGGAATCAATCCACCAGATGGAAGGGGCAAATCAACAAAACCTAAAGTAAAATCCATCCACCCACTCGTTTTGAAGTTAAGTAACAAGTTGAAGCACCTTGAAAGCGAATGGAGCTTGTAAAGAACTGTTGAAAAAGGAACATATAAGCCCGTACTTCTACTGAAACTTGTCTGCCTGGTATTAAAGACATTATTGCTCCCAGAGCATGCCATTAACCTTTTTTTAAAAATCTCCTAAGCCAAACATGTGTTCGAGATTGTTTGGATATTTGTGCAAAGTTTGCCATTTACTGAGTAGTTTATTGGTCTGTTACATTTAGTTATCTGCAAGGTGTAAAACCATTTTGTCATTATGTCACAGTGAGTCATGAAAACAAAATGTAAACTTTGTAGAAAAGGGGCGAACACTCAAGACCCCTGCTATGCTTAATGTGTTTGACAAAATGTGCATATAAAATGTTGTTTGGCTATTGCGCCGATAGTTCGACAGATTTTTATAACCAGAGGCATAGAATTTCAAATGCACAGTACAAAACAAATCCGCAGACAAACGAAGGGGTTATCTTGGTGTGGTGTGTGCAAATGCCCAGAGGTTTACCCTACATTGTGTCATAAATGTCGATGGGACTTTGAGAAAAATACTTTTTCATTTTCAGTGACTGGAAAATCAGGGGCATTATAACTATGGTGTTCAGTAGTGGTACTGCTCATAGAAGGAACTGAGCATTTCTGTGCACTATCATCAAATCAGAAGGGACATTACTGAAGTTAAGTAATACCACAAATATACAGATTTGCAGTGACTGTACTCATGGGGAGAGGAGGAACATCCCTACGTCATTCCTTTTCCACAACCCACTCAATGCATTGATACGTCTGGATGAGTTTCATTTGCTTTTGTAATAAGTACCTTAGCTGACACACACATTTGTGCCATTTGCATAGCTTTTCTTTTCTTTGTGGTACTTGTCCATCTTTGCAATGGGTGAGAGACATTGATTAATAACATTTTGTGAACACCTCTTTTTATGTTAATTCTAAGTTTCCGAGTAAGTGATAAGTACAGTAATGGATATTTTACTATCTTACAACTATTTTCTTCATGAATAGTTTTATTATTCTTGTGCAGGTTAATTATGTTATGGCATTGATTGCTTCCTCATGTCTTTACTAATTATTGCCTTGAATAGTACTTAATACTTATTTACTGAAAGCACACGCCTGTTTTGCCTCAGTAAAGTTGTTGCTCAGGTCTTGATTGACTTGAAATTGCACATGAAAGATGATCTTGCATGTTATCAGATATTCCACAGCATTTGTCCAAGTTTATCAGCAGATTATTTGTATCATGTTTGTTTTAATATGAAGAAAACAGGAATCTGTCAGTTCTAAAAAGGAAAAATTTTATTCTGAAAGGAACTGAACTTCAAACAGAACGAGCTTTTCGTTGAAGGTCATTCCTGTAATGACACTGTCGGCCTGTCTTACCTTAGCAGAAAGCCCATTGGTTAAAAACAATCATATCATAACTTCTAAATATGTAAAAGTTTTTCTTATTTTTCTTGTGAGACACATTATATCATTTCACTTGCCAAGTTTCAGTTATGCAAAGAGGCGCAAGATTCTATCCCAAAAGGAATTAACTTATTCATAAAACCTTTTGACTTTGGTTTTTCTTTTTTGTAGAGATAATTTCTTCAATGGTACTGTACAGTATTGTCTTATTGGTTGGTATTCCCATTAGTTACCACCCAAAAGAATCAATTAAGTGTAGAAAACCAACTTTTTCTAAGTTTAACAAAAGAGAGAATGACCTTTTTTCTATTTTTCCTGTTGATCACATTATCTTACTTGCCAAAAGTTTTCATCATCAGCCTAACATTGTTTATCGAAAAGATACCATAGAAGTTGTTAATGAAAAGGTTGAATTAGAACAGATGTTTTTATGTATTCTTTTCAACTGTGGTACAGACCGTTAAATAACAGTACGTAGGGTGCATGTTATTTTAAAGAATGCACGGGCGTCCTGGCTGCCAGTACTTTTGCCGTTTTACTACGTTACACTCTTAAAAGAGCCGGATGAAATTTTTGATCCGGATACCTGATAAAAATATTCTCATCCGTTTTGGGATAAAATTCATCCATTTCCGGATAAACTTAACCATATTTTCATCCTGTTCGGGATAAAATTGATACATTTCCGAATAACCCAACCACGTCTGTAACGTGATTGGCTGGTCTGCATCAGGTGACATTATGTGACGTAATACTCGCTACGATTTTCAACTTGGTTGCAGCAGGGAGGTGGTTGCAGGAAACGTTCGTTATTTCGCATTTCAAGACAAATCACCTTCAAGATGATCTTGTAGTGAAAGAGCTGCTTAAATGAGGGTAAGAAAAATGAGCCAAATATGTTAAGAAATTGAAGGGTTGGATATTATTCTCTCTTCATGTCATTTAGTGGACTGACTCAAACGTCGGTTAACTTACAGTACTTAGTGCGTAAGCCTATATTATTATAGCATAATATACTGTGCCGTAGTGTAGGCTAGGCCTATGGACGATATTACTGTGAACAGCGTAATGTTAATTTGTTATGCATGATTCAGACTGTGTTACTGTTAGTGTTACTAAAGGCTACTGTAGTCTATGTAGAGATGGTATTTAAGCCTATTGAAATCACTGTACAGTGAGTTACTGGCAAACAGTCACGGCCACTTTACGAATTATCGTTGTCTAAGGGGAGTCAGTGTCTGCACAAGCTAAAAAATGTCAATATCATTTCATAGGCCTAGACCAAATGTACATTCTAATCTGAATTAGGCCTAGCGTACTGTAGTGTAGGCAAGGCCTGAATAAAATAAGGCGGCAGGTCCAGTTCAGTAAGTTGTAACTTTACTGGTTAGGCCTGTTGTAGGGCCCTAAATTGGAAGTCATTGCTGCTCAGAGAAGTGGTTGTCAAAATCAAAGTTGTCATTGTAAACCTGAAGTGTAAGAGTACAGTATGAGTACAAATTTTATAGTGCGAAACCAGTTAAAGTATGCTTACCAATGTCTCTGTGTTGTATAACAATTTATTGTACGGTTATTCCAATGTTATCTGAAAGACTGTGTCTTTATTCAGAGGTTAGTAGCGACAGATACAGTACAACCGCTTTGATAAGCTCTGAAGAATGCAATTCTAATATGTTCCGGCACTATTGGTACACATACTGTAGACAAGGTCTGTTATGTCGCCCCTCCTCAGAGCATTAAAGTTTGTGCACAAGCCTATAATATAATCCAAGCTTTTTGGCAAAAACTGCTAATGTGTGGCGGTGCTAAGATTGAGTGTTCCAGATGTCTAATTTGTGCTGCAAAGGTTAGCCTACATCAAAATATCAGCTATAAAACTTTCTGACATGTACAGTACTTCTACTGAATTCTAAGGAGTTATAGAAAACCCAGCACTGGTCTGCTGGCATGTGAAAGCTGATGCTTTGGCATCGCAAGGCTTCACAATACATAGGATACCCTAGAGCTACACTACAGTATCAGGGTGAGGGAAATTTACGAGTTGAAGTGCCCCAGTAAAAGAGGACCAATAATACCTGTAAACCTAGCATTGCATGCATAGTTAGTGTACACCTTGACACAATCGGTAAGCTGAATCGGTCATTTCTTTCAAGACATGTGCCACATACAATACATTGCATACAACACCTTTTAAGGGAAAGACGTCAGAAACAGTGTATACTGTACATGCTGTCATAAAAATGCACAGGTGGTCCGTTGTATTTCGTGTCACTGCCATATTGAACATGTTAGTTGCAAATTCAGTGTTCTTTCCAGTGATCAGGTCTGCATTTCTCTTCATCCCTATGGTTTCATGATGAATGAGATCTATAGCCCATACATTTGTCAAAGTAAGTTTAGCCATGGAGGTTAAAACATTGACTTTGTTCCGTGAACCCTGTTGGCCTAATATACTTTGGTTGTAAGACATTAAATACTACTTTCTTTCCTTAATGTTAGGTTAAGGTAGTATGTAGCAGAGCTCACTACTGTACTACAGTATGTAATAGAGTTACTGTAGCACATTAATGTACAGTTCAGTACTGTACTGTATCTATCTGTCAAGGAAATTGCAGTAAACACCCGTTAATGTAGTTACAGTCCTGCACTGTAAATGTCATTGCTATGCTAGTAACTAGTCTGATTTGCCTTTTTTATTCAGAGCACCAGGGAAATATGACTGGAGCTGCAATGAAGGAGATATGGAAGATGGTTCATCACATGTCACAACAGAATCTGTGAGGGCTTTGTTTTCTCATCTGATAGATCATTAAATCCTAAACAGTAAGTAATTATCCTGACTGAATATAAAAATTAGAATAAGTATGGTATTTAAACAAGACTCATAGCCACAAGAGAAGGTTGTGGCCCACTCTTACTGTACGGTATGTAACCCAAGTTTACAGTAGTCACAAAAAGAAAAACTACAGTACATGTAGTTCAACAATTCATCTCTGGCATGTACAGTACAGTGTCATTTTTGAGCATGAGTGTTTTTTAATACCATACATGCATAATTTTTAATTGCAATCAATACTTATACCAAGGTCATGGTACATTATCAAAATGTCAAAGTGTCATTTCTTCAGCTTGTGTTGAACACTTTCTTGCAATTTCCACCTGGACAATTACTGAACAAATTTTCTAGTGAGGAAAGTTGTGTGAGTTGTCATGGGTATAGTTTGTGATATAGATTAGTGTTTTGTACGCACAACTGTCTGGTAATTTCTGCAGATCTAAGTATATCGAATTATTCCTCAAAAAACTATTTTTGGACCATTTGGGAGTGGACTTGATATCCTTTGATTTTGTGCTTTCTGTTGGTATGATTGTTGAATGTTGTAGCAAAGTGTGTAGTTAGATTTGACATGGAAGGGTTCTGAATGTTGTTAATTTGACAAATATGATCAACACATATTTTTGGAACATTTGGTTACTCTAGGTACTGTACTGTGTATCATTCTCCACCTCAAAAACAGGACTTACAGTATGTTAATTTTTTTTCAGCTAACAGAGTGAAGATACCTTTACTGTAAGATTGCCATGGTTGAGTTCATCATTGCAGAATTTCCTTTCTTTGACAAAGAAGAGAAAGATAGACATGTAATGTAAGTACTTTACGTATTGTTGTTTCCTGGACTTTTTGTGTTGTAACGCTTAATAATTTCTATTAGAGCAGAGGGCCATTCAGTTCATGTGCAGGTCCTTTTTAACTTCAAACATTGGACTGCACTTGGCACATGTTCCATTATATTGCAGCGCACCAAACAGATATCTCCAAATTTTGTGGAAAATTGAGATTGTAACATGGATTACCATGTTCATTTGAACAGGGTCTTGCTACATCCCTCCATTGCCCAGCAGTGCACATTGCGACCACCCCTCCCCCCTTCAAGGGTCGAGGAAGTAACACTCTCTATTAAGATCTTGTCTAAGTTTTACTAAATCTTATGCAACAATTTTTTAGCCCATTTTTCTGAAAAATGACAATACCCCAATTATAAATTTGGTCATCACTTTCCTTACATGTGTAAAGAACCTAATTGGGACTCAGGTTGTTACAAAATAATACAACTTGAAATCAAATCTGAAAATAGATACTTGTTTGTGAAAGGAACATCATGCTTGGGTGAATACCTCGCCCACAAGTTCAGAGTAAAAATATAGTTACTCGGTCTAATGTAGTGCTCGGTAGTGTAGTCTGTTGGGCAAGTCCCTATTGCCTTCAATATAGCCGGTGAAAAACGAATATTGTTAGCAATACCTGTTGTTACAATCACAAAATTCACCATTAATACTGCACCCTTGTCTTGGACAGTGCAGCAATGAGTGTCTTTTATAATTTCCATGTAGGTTTGGTTAGATGAAGTTTTACGACCCAGTTTCCAACCTATTGGTTCAATGCGAGCCGGCCACAGCCTTTTTTCCAGTTGTGGCTCACTGTAGGCTTGTATTGAGCAAATTGATATTCAAGGGGGTAAGTGGGTTTAACAAAAAGCTGAACTTGCATGTACTAAAAAATGAACTAGTTGAAGCCTGAGCTTACAGGCTTTATATGTTTACTGTGCATGGGGGGGGGGGGGGTTAAATCTCTTTTGTTGTTGTTCTTGCTGTTTTTTTATACATATATTGATGAGGAGTATAAGTGGAATAGTAATGTAAGTGAAATCTTGTAGATCACTTTAAAATGTTTTAGACATTTGTTTGACATAATACGTATTTCTGATCACAGGTCATTATGAAGCAACAAGCTACTGCACCTTGAAAACTGGTTCGTGTAAGGAGGACTAGACCACAACTGAGAAACCTAGAGTAGAAGTCCTTATCCATCAAAGTTTGTTTACACAATAGTTTTGGAACTGACACCGACCAGGTAGGAAACTTTTTTAATTTTCCTTGTAGCTTTGTTTCATCAGCATTTTAAATAGGACATCTTGCAGGATGCAGTGGGGGGGGGGGGGTGGGTTGTCAAGCAACCTACTGTTCTATGGAAATTGTTATGCATATTTTTAAACCAGCTCCACACTTTTTTATCTTTTATGATTCAAGGCAGGACAATATTGCTGATCTTATGTAACCCTACCACTGAGGTTATTTCATGCCTAGAATTGCATGATCTAAATTGAGCTGTGGGTGTTATACTCTCTGCATGCCTTTGTGCCTTAACTGTGCTATGCACTTAGTCTATTTTATTGGGGGTTTTCCTTCAGGATATCACTTCCCTGGTGTAATTGCACATTGAATTGTAGTGGAGTTGGGTAGTTTGCAGTTAGCTTCAATCACATCCATCAATTAGGGAGATGTAGGGAGAGTGCATTTGGTTGAAATCACACCATTGAGTTCAAGACATAGTTTACATTAAGTTTAGTGTAACTTTAGACTCTTTGCAAGCAGCTACAATATCGAGATATCGAGCAGTGCACTTGCCAAAGTAGCTTCTTACTTGTTCCAGACAGTTGGGAGGGGATTCCTCAAAGCCTACCAGTGTTAATTTTCTATCACTTAGCTACTTGGATTGTCTGTAGTTACAAACACATATATTGAAAAAGATGTTGCAAACGTTGAAACATGAATGTTATTTGTCCAGCTGCCATCTTCAAAGGTGATTTTTGTTAAAGTACATATGAAAGTGAAAATTAATAATTTTCTACCCCTTCTGCATGTTAAATAATAAATTAGCAGAGTAACTTTAAGCTATTGATAATTTGTTCTTGCAGATGACCATTAATGAAAGTGTTGCAGATCTTGAAACTGCTGAAAAATACTTCTTGTAACCAAGGTATTCATATTTTAAAAACTTGATGAAAAACTTTTTGAGTGCATTTTATGGATTTCCACCAACACCTTACTTCCTGGAAGAGGTGCAGCAGACACAGCCTTTTGTTTTGGATTTAAGACCAGAAAAACAACTGAAGTAGGTGTATATTACTGTGTAGAAAGGGGCTTACAATGAACAGGACTATTTTGCAGGGAGCTGAAATTTGCTTTCAGTTATTTTATGTCTTGAACATAAATTACGCATGGCAGTTTCAATAGACATGGGACTTTTTGAAAATGCAGTATCCCTTGTCCCATCTTGAAAGAGGTAGATCTGAGGAGGATAAATCCATTTCAACAGGAAGCCTAGGTCACAGTTTTTAACCATACAGACTGAATGAAGAGTATGCACTGCATGTATTTATGCTAGTGTTATGGTCTACTGTGTGATGTAGCTACTGAAATGCTACTTTGAAACTAAATGTATCATACAGTATAAGTATTGCATGCTATTTTCACTATGAGTCTGCAAGTTGCCATGGTTTCTTTCTCATATTTAACTCCTTAATACTAAGAGGGAGTTACTACAGAATTGTTATGCTTCTAATTTTACTTAATTGTGTGGGGAAACAGGTCAGGCATTACCTGAAAATGAATGAAGGGCTTTAAAATGGAAGTTCATGTTTAAAATTAAAGGGAAATACCTTTGCCACTGGAGGTGCAAATTTTGTTTTCATGTTATCAAACTTTTCAATCTTTCAGACAAATTCTGCAAGTGCCATCAGTGACCCCCTTAACTCTCCCCACTCCCATCCCAGTGACCCCCACCCTGGCAAAACATATAACAAGTACTTTACCTCCATAAATGGACAAGTCATCACACTGGTTTTGCAGAGTTCCATATAGTTTTAATCCAGCTATAACTAAATAATAGTAATCAATGCTTGGTAATTGCTTTTGACCAACCCAATCCTACATGCAAACCAGCATGTGTTCGATAGAGTGTTACGTAAGAATGTAATTTCCACTGTTACTTAAGAGCCTAGGATAGGATTTATAACCGCATAGTAGTGCTTCCCCCATTCCCTGCTCCCCCCCCCCCCCAACTGCCTTGTTTCTGAATCCCATGCCAGTGGATGAAAAATAATGAAGTTAGGTTCATTTTTTTATTGTTTCTGTATTGTATGCTCTTTATATCTTATTCACTTTCCTTACAATTAAGTAAATATCAAGTAGGCCTACAGTATGCAACAGGGTTTCATGTTTTGTAAGGGCATAATACACATAACCACTTTTTTATATAACTCTGCTAGCTGTTACTACAGTTACTGGATCAGAAATGAGTAACCTTGAATACCTTTTCCTTCAATGACTATTTTTAAGCAGCTTTCAAAGACTTTTATCAACGTAAAATGAAAGGCTAATTATGAAGTAAGAGGCCAACAGTAGGCATCTGTGAAATGTGAAATGTACTCATAATTAAAAAAGTACTAAATAGATCAATTGTGTGCTGTAAGCCATACCATAACTGTACTTTCAATGTTACATGTATCAACATTGCTGTCTCGATAAAGGTCGTGCTTTTGGTCATTCCATCATTTTAAGATTTTACATTTATCAACATTGCTGTCTCTTTAAGTTTTTTCTCTCCATAACATCGTTTAAAGACCATATGTAAACATGTCTAGTGTATGACACATTGAAGCTTTGAACTGCTGCTGCTTTCGATGTAGCAGATTTTTTGTTGTTGGAAATAGGTCATTTGTTTTGCAGTGTGCTCCAAAATACATAGTCAACTCAACTAATATTTGTAGCTATTATTGTTTCTTATTTTCACCATTGAACTTTCTATTTTCGAGGCTTACTAAATTTTGTGACCTTATCATTCATGCTCTAAGTGGAGAGACTGAGCATTGCCACCTTGTTTCCTTCAGAGAAAATTGAGTGAGAATGTGAATTTAATCCAGAACAGGTTCTCTTTATTGAGAAAGCAACAGTGCAGATCAATTAGGTGCTCCGGGTTTCCAGGTGGCATCCATTCAGATTTGAACCCGAATGGGGTCATTGGTTTACTATCCGGAATTCATTCGTTTTTATCTGGATGGAATAGGTGCCTTTGAGATCCGGAATTGGGATCAGATTTGATCCAGAATGGGGTCATTTGTTTTTTATCCGGAATTCCCAGTCATTTTTATCCAGACTGGGTGGGTGCCCTGGGAAACGGAATCCGGATCAGAATTGATCCAGAATGGGGTCATTTGTTTTTTATCCGGAATTCCGAGTCATTTTCATCCGGACCGGATAGGTGCCCATGGGAAACGGAATCCGGATCAGATTTGATCCGAAATGGGGTCATTTGTTTTTTATCCGGAATTCCGATTCATTTTCATCCGGAACGGATAGGTGCCCCTGGGAAACGGAATCCGGATCAAATTTGATCCGGATTGGATCAAATTTCATCCGGCTCTTTTAAGAGTGTACGGTATGAAGAAACCGTTAAATAACATATTTCTCTTGTTAAAAAACGACTACTTTTTCAGTGAAATAACGGCTTTACACTGCTAAATTCTGATCGTCAAATAACAGTACACCTTAAAATGACGTTGCACTTCCCTGTAAAAATACAGTGTTGACACTGTAGTTTTACCGTGAAATAACAGTTTGCGTCGTAAGTTTCAGACCGTTAAATAACGGTGCGGTGTCACGGTTTTATTTCATCACGGCAAAGAAACTGTTATTTTACAGAGTAGCACCGGCGTCCCAGCTGCCAGTATTTTTACCGTTAAATTACGGTTTTTTAACTGTGTAGACACAGGAAAAAGAGGATGAAGAAAAGTGTATCCAATATTTTATATTCTCCGAAACTCTCATACGGATCCTGATGTACTTGCTGAACTTTTTTGTCTCATAGGATAGACCTTATTTTCTTTTACCACAATGCATAATGCTACACAATGTCATCAAATTGCCAAACAATTGCAAGCATGTCAGCAGTTTTTGTGGTAACCTGAACATTTTCACAGATTTTACTGTCTTGATTAAAACAAATCAATAATCCTCAAAATTTAATTGCGCAATAAAAACTATTCCTTGTCAACAGGCTTTGTGTCCCAATTATAGATCATTGAACTAATGCCTTAAAATCGCTGATCACAAATTGTAGTGCATATAGCCAAATGTATTTGGCATACCCTCATTCATTCAGAGAAATTTTTCTTTGATTGTGCCACCATTACCTATGGAAATGCCAGTGGCAATGCCTTTTGGATGTGGTTCCATCCCTGTGGAACAAGCATTCCCCAACATTAAGTTCAGGGCCGTAGCGAGCGGGGGGTGTGGGGATGTCACACCCCCCAATATTTGGTCGTCCGTCGGCAAATTTTCGGTCTGTCGGTAAAAAGAGGAGAGGGAAAGGAAAAGAAAAGGAAAAGAGGAGAGGAGGAAAAGAAGAGAGAAGAGTAAGAAAAGAAGAGAAAGAAAGGAAGGGAGGGAAAGGGAAGACGGAGAATGAAAAGAAAAAAGAGAAAGAGAGAACGGGCCAGTCTGTTATCGGCTTTTTTGATTTTTGGCTCTTCATCTAATTGGCCCATTGGAGGCCCGTCGGCAAATTGATTATGCATGTAACGGCCTTATACGGCCGTATCAAGGGCCGTCGGTGTAATTAGACGAGTGACTAAGTCCGTCGGCGACTCGGGAAAGAAAGGGAATTAACGGCTTTCGTATAGGTTCACTTTTTCGGGTCATGTGACATTCTTGAAAAACCACTTTCTTCACATTATTCCTCACTTTTATCATCACCATGGGGGGCAGCACCCGATTACCCATGGAGAGGGTATCCTTAGCCCGTCTTCTAAACCCTACCCTTGACTTCAAACACATTTTGCAAACCTCTGAGGATCTGGTTTACCCACAAACATCCTGGGAAAAAAATAATGCGTGTCGCGCGTGTCTTCCCTTTACTGCAATCTCAGGCTTTTAACTTTTAAACACCGAAATGAAACAGATACAGAACCCATCTTTAGATTCTGGCGTTCAAAGCATATTTTGAACGCTTGTGTAAGATTCTGAAATTTTTTCTCTCTTTTTGAACGTCGGACGCCAATCCACTTATCGTATTTGAACGCCTGACGCGTCTAGTATTCAAATGCTGAACACTTAGTGTTCCAATTCTGAACGACATGTTCAGCTCCTGAACTATAGTGGAATGACGGGAAGAATAGCCTAACTCATTAGAATTAACCGGAATCTTTGTATTGGATAATGCATTATGAACTAAAATGTACCAATCCTGCATGAGACTTAATTTTTTACCAAGAGATTATGCTAAAATCCTCAGAGCTTCCGGGGGCGAAGCCCCCACGGACGCCGACCAGGGGCCCTAAGGCCGGCCCAGTGTTTAAGCCAGCCCCTATTTGTGGGACAATGTCGCATTAACACATTCTGACAAGAAAAATCTACCCTGGTGTAAATTTTGAGGTTCCTCATTAGGGCAGAAATCCACTCAAATATTGCACCATTTGCGATCTAGGCACCTTTAAAATTCCAAAAATTTCAAAGGGGGACACCTCTCCCCTTAGACCCCTCCCCCAGGCCACAGATCAGTAAATGTTGCATTGAGAAAACGTCCTAGCTAAAGCACTGGCGGGCCTCTGGATCCCAACCGCTTAAAACTATAGAGGCGTGACGAGAGGGATAGCCTAATGCATTAAAATTAGTGGGGAACTAGTTTGCATTTGATAATGCATTATGAACCAAAATATATCCATCATGACACTTAATTTTTCACCCATAGATATACTTAAACCTCAGAGCTTCCAGGGGCTTCGCCCTCCGGAATCCACAGGGGCCCTAAGACGGGTCCAATGTTTTAGCCAGCCCCTATTTGTGCTACAATGTCGCATAAACGGAGACAAATGTCGCACAAAAAATCTGACAAGCAAATTCTACCCTGGTATAAATTTGGAGGTTCCTCATTAGGGCAAAAATCCACTCAAATATTGCACAATTTGCGATCCAGGCACCTTTCAAATTCCGAAACTTTCCAAAGAGGAGGGGGACACCCCCTCTCCTTAGATCCTCCCCCCAGGCCACAGATCAGTAAATGTCGCATTGAGAAAACGTCCTAGCTAATTTGCACTGGCAGGCCTTTTTTCACCCAGAGATATACTTAAACCTCAGAGCTTCCGTGGCTGCGCCCCTGGACCCACCAGGGGTCCTTAGGCGGGGTCCTGGACCCTACCCGCTAAAGCTCATATTCGCACTACGCATTGCCAGATCCGTCGGCAAAACATAATCTCCACACCCCTCTAAAGATAACACCTTCGCTATGGGTGGCGGCAGAATTTTCTAACAGGGGGCCGGGCCATGTCAGCTACCCCAAGTTCCGACATTCCCTATTTCGAGGGTATGATGAGAAGGGCAATTGTGGGAGCCTCATTATCCCATGTAATTGCAGGCATATTTTGTATTATATCACTTAATACTTCCTGATCCGAGTTGCGCACTGATAGTGCTCTTTGAATCTGGATCGTGAAATTGAAAAGAGCGCGAAGCGGGTGAAATTTTTTGATAGGCTTACACATAAATCATATGACGAAACGAAATAAAGAGCTGTAGGGTTTGTAGACCGTATCGGTTGTAACATACATTGTATCGAAAACACCTGGACTACTCGATGAAATAGCCAAACTTTGATCCGTAAGTCGCTCACCAACTGACTGTACCGCATGACACACACAAGAGAACACCAACTAGGCTTTGCGATATGGGATGAAAGTTACGACCTTTACATAAAATATGTATTCTGCCCATATGTTACTTGGTAAGGTGGGCAGGACTTGTGCTATCCTAGTATGTGAAATGGAACTATTGAAAAAAATAGAGTGACTCTACAGCGCGCGTAGCGCGCCGGAAATTTTGGGTTCTTATTACAGAAATTATCCTCTTGAGGGCAAAAAACAGGTAAACCGTCGATTAGTTGTCGTCGGAGGCTGCGTACTTTCGACTAAGACTCCCCTACGAAACTGTTAAACTTCTTCAACAGGGGGCCAGCCTTCCCAGACGAGGGGCATGAACCCTTCCCCCACCTGGCACCATGCACCGCTATCTCGACTGAGAGAGGAGGTTAAAATACTGTATGTTGTGTTCCCTATAAAGTTGCGGCGCAACTGTCAAAAACACTGTCAGAACAGATGACTGAAGTCGAATGTTTGCTTTTCATTTGCGACAGCAAACCGGTCATCGGTCCAAAGACGTCCAAAAAATTGAACCGACTGACATGGAGTTGTTTGACCTGGTGGTGATTTTATATAGTAATTTTAAAATCAAACAAACACCGATTCGTCTATTGTGACTTCTGTTCAACTCTTGGCTGTGGACTTTACCTAAGACTGGCTTTTTATTCCCATCACTAGGTCAACACTATAAAAGAAGAGAGTAATTCCAGACTATAAACATCCTAGCGAAACATATTTACCTACTCTCTTTTGTTCACGAGAGTATTGATACTAGAGGGTGGAGGGAAGGTTTCGTAGATGTAGCGTTTAGGGAGTGTGAACAGATCATTATTTTGTAAGACCAAAAGACTGACTAGCAATGACCTTTTGGAATCAATATTAAAACCCAATAGTAATACGTTGCATAAAGCAATAGCTAGTGAGTATGACGTAATATCTGAATGCCCAAGCACGCCACACGTGGTTCCAAGCGAAAAGTGATTGGAATGCCTGATTGTCACGCAGACATACTGTAGTCACATTCTCTGTAAAACGATTGCACTGTTCGGGTTTCGAGGCGGCCAATATAGGCTACCGTAGTCAAATATATTGCCGAAAGTTTCTGCGATACATGGCTAGACTAGTGAATTGGTCGATACTGGATGGGGGGGGGGGGGGGGGGCTCGGAATTGGACAACACTGTCATTACCTGTGAAACTGTCTCTTTTTTTTTGGCTAGTGTGAAAAAAAAAACATTATTTGAAAAAGGGCACATTGGAAAATTTGAGGGGGGGGTCCGGACGCCGGCGACCCCCCTGTCCGCCACTGGATACCTCTGTTACAGGTACGCCCTCACCTCAAACTCCTCAACCTTCAAGCAGAGCATCGGCTGACGCAGATCAAGATAGCATAAAATAGTCCAGAGATCGCAGAAACCGCATATCTACAGTGAGCCTACATTTATCTGATATGATGGATACTTTTTTGACCTAAGGGTGAAACTTTCTCGAAAGCATGGAGAAGGAATTAATTCACCCACTAAGCCTGACCACCACAATAGCATGATCTTGCTTGTTCCCTTAAAAAGTGGAAGCATTCTCTGAGTCTACCTCTGTTGAGAGGGTTACCACTTTGATAAAATTTGATTTTTGGCCAATTGATTAACCAATTGAGAAAAATAGAATAATTGAAGTAAATCAGTGATGGAATAATTGAACAAAATGCAGCAGTTATATGAAGGAGAACTATTGTACTCGAGTACAAGCACGAGTACAAGACATGTCGAGTACGAGTATGAGTACGAGTACGCAGATCCAGAGTACGAGTACGAGTACGCGGTACCGGAGTTCGAGTACGAGTACTGAGGCCAGGTACTCGAGTACGAGTTACTGTTAGGAACAGGTTCCATTTTCAAAATGGATTTTCTACCTCTATCTGGACAGCTCTTTTTTGCAAAACGTCTTGCCAAACCTTTGACAAAATTACGGCCAAATACGACATTCTGATATGATTTTCCATGGGAAACGGAATGACACCTTGTCGCATGTGTTACAAGAAGTCAGGGATTATTGGCAAAAATGGCATTCTCTCAGACAAGGACACACTCCTTGTCGCACGTGCAACAAGTAGTTAGGATGCACGGACTGACTACTTGCCACACGTGCGACAAACAGTCGGGGGCTATTGGAAAAGTGACACTCTGTGGGTATCCTCGGCATGAATCCCAAAGGAAACCGACATATTTCATGAAAAAGATGAACAAACATGGAATTTAAAATCAATTTTGAAATTGGAACTTATTTAGATGAGGTTTTACGGCCCAGTTTCTAACCAATGGGTTTAATTTGGGCCGACCACGGCCTTTTTTCCAGTTGTGGCTCACTGGCTTGTTTACCCTACTCCATTGCTTATGCTGAGCACCAAGCACAATGGCAGTAGGTTCCATTTTTGAAGTCTTTGGTATGACCCGGCCAGGAGTAACGGCAACTGCCGCTAGGGCAATTGTGTAAAGGAGTGGTCATTTTTACTTTGTTACAATGATCATAAAATTTCATCTTGAGCATTAGCTCATTGCATGTTAGGGTTAAGAATCTACTATGCTCACTACATGAGGTGCAAGATTGCACAAGTAACGCCTAGCATCTTCAATTTTAGTTAAGTTTGTTGCAACAGTAGAGTACAAACGTTCCTGTGTGATCGAACGTTCTATTTACAGTGAATAGTCTATGTTGTGTCATTTCTACAACACTAAGCCTAACGTACTCTTATTGTCTTCGGCATGAACTGCTTGGAAGATAACCATGCCTTTTCTAGAGTATTCTCTCTCGCCCACCAATCATTTGTGTACTTACTTTGTTTGTACAAATCTCCTCAGATGATTCCCCTATTTTTATCCAACAATAATACATCCTGCACTCCGCGAACTGTTCGATCCTTCCATACTTTTCCATACGTTTTAACGGTTCCAGCTCTACCTTGAGTACGTTCGAACTTACGTAAGTACATAGTGTAGTAACAGTGTCGTACTATGTACGCGGCGTACTTACGTAGTAGCTATGCATTGTGAAAGCCTGACTTAGCCAATCAGAACACTTTTAACAAATACACACTAGTGAAAATGTGTCTATGACAAGTTTGACTTGTTATTAGTAGAGATCTTGCTGTGCTGTACCGTACTGTTTGTTTTCCACTCTGAGCAAGTCGTAATTTGGCCACTCTAATAATTCTAGAAATATTTTAATTTAAGGCTTCTTACGACGACAGTTTATGCTTTTGTTTGTCCATTGCAAACACGGAGTTTTTACGTTCTCATAGATATAAAGGACCTGTCTATGGAAATTTAGGATTCTGAAGCCAATGAGTGGCTTAGAACTCTCTATCAAACTCGGAACTGATTACTGCCACTCCGTTTAATGCGTTGTACATGGATTTCATATAATAAGAAGTACGTGGCGTTTCACTACTGTGCACTGTCCTTGGTCCGTGAGAAGCAACCGTCCACAACTCCACTTATGACGTCATACATTAGTTCGGCATTCGGAGCCCTTCGGAACTGATCGTTACAGATTCTAGGCCTCTTCGGTATCTATGGGAAAATTTGGTTTTTCTTCATATTTCCGTGTAATTATTTGTGGGGGGAATATTTAACCACCAAAAAAGTGGAAATATGAGCCTTTTAATCATTAGTGGGTGATAAGCTTGCCTGTAATACTTGATCTTTAAACATAAGGTTTTAGTGGTTGCACTTTCGAAGTCAACAGAGCTTACATTCCGCCAACTAGTGGCCTCTTCAGAAATTAAATTGTTTCCAACATTCGTGATAGTTCTTGAAGAGTTATATCCAGACAACAAAAATCGGAAAGATTACCTAATTTTTCCTTTGTTTCTCATTTCTTTGATGTCAAGGGCAGGTCAATTTTCCATGGCTCTGTGTCATCGTGCACTATTTTAAGTTTACGTAATTGGACCATCTATTTTGTCTCATATTGCCTGTTCCATTCCTTGCTTATTTCTATCCCATGTTTGCATTTAATAGTACCATAAATGTAAGCAGCTTATGTTGTACAGCTATTGGGGGATCAGGTCATGTGTACTGGACTATATTGTGACGTCACAAGTCTGCTACCAACATGAAAAGAAAGTGCACCCGTCGTCAACTAAAGGTTTCTAAGATGAGCTACATCACGTACGTCAAGTTACCCCCGTGAGCAGAATTCTACACACCCCTCACCTCCCATAATATACTTTATCTCACATTTTTTTCACATCCACGTTGTATTTAATCATATTAGCTTCTTCATTACTGATATCCACTCTCTGTTCCTCCTTGTAAATTCTCAGAGACTGATCTAGCTGTATCCATATCCACTTTCTCTTATTATGTGTGGATTTCCAAAGCTTTTACCTTCAGGACCCGTTCCACTTTGTTCCAGTGACATCTGGGTACCTTCACACTTAATGTTGCTCCTACTGGTCACGGGTGTTCTGTCAACTGCATATCAGCCGGTCCTTTCCACATCTTATAACTTATCATAAAAACTGTCTCAGTACTGTAGACTCAGACTTAATCATTCTTGGACTGTGTGTAGGAGTCGTTTGAATTTTAGCGTTCTAATTTGCGATCGGCTTTTCGGATTATCGATTACTATCCTTACCGCCGAACTTAAGTTCGAATTTTACGCAATCGACGACCCGTAGACACAGGTTACACCGACCACCGCCGAACACGTAAGATTAGGTTAATTTTTACTTAGTCTGGTGCCTTAAGATTTAAATCAACTTGTTTCTTTGTAGTTATTCTTGTACGTAATACATGCATATTATTTACATGACAGGTAGATATAGGTCAATATTTATACCCGATAATACTTCCATTCCGATCTTCTATTTATCTCAAACCTTGCGTACTGACAACTTCGAAATCTTCCTGCCTGGTTTCGATTTATTTCTCTTCAATTCCTTAACACTTTCACGTATGGGCCGTTTTACCTTCCGTACATAACTTTGACACAGTAGAGGGCGACATGCTTGGAGTAAAGTCCGTGAATGACATGTATTTGTACCGCCGATTAAAGTCAATAGCTTGTGGCATAAAATATAAGGTTTCTTCACAGTCGTGTCTACGCCAAACACAGAAAATTGTTCATGGGAAATCGTTCACCTAGCTCAGGAGAGTTACGACTAGAAGACTAACTGTTACCTTGTTAAACTCTATTTTCCATCAGAGATCCAAAATGTTGAACTTAGAACAAGATAATCAAAATGGTCAACGTACTAAACCGGTGACAGCTTTATCGATATTAAACGATTTTGCTGGAAAAACCTCAGCTCACGCAGTTCCTGAAGTAGTTTTGAATCCCAGAATTGTTGCAAAGCTATTCTGGTCACTGTTGCTCATGGTTGCGTTTGTTATTTTCTGTATTCAAACATCGAGGTTATTGTCTAATTATTACACCTATCGCACTAGCCTGGATTTGATAAACAGTGAAGAAGTAGAATTTCCAGCCGTGACCATCTGCAATTTCAACAGAATGAAGAGGTCAAAGCTGGTAAGTAACAAGTGGTGGTATTTGAGTCCAACTACAAAGGTAAATTTTTCGTTTCTTTGCGAAGTATTCCCCACATTTATATGGTTAATACAAAATGTACTCAGGAAGGAATAAATTCTATCCTATCCAGATGCACAAAGAACATGGGGGTGAAAGAAGAAGCAAGAAAGAAATGCTCTGCTTTATATCGGTATTCAGTCCACTTCGATCGTTCCAACTTTATTTCAATCTTACACAACGTATAACACAAACAGGTCTACAAACAATCAATTTTTGCAGTAGTATAAATAAAAGGTTGTGCGTAGCTTGAGAAGTTTTTGTATGGTCCCATAACAGAAAGCTCAGAAATCTCAAATAATTATAGTTAAATAACATGACTATAAGGTGAGAAGCAGTAAAATACATAGGCCTTAGAGATAAGATACAAAAAATTCACAAATACAATACGAAATAACGAAATCTTATTCTACAAGCATCATTACCAACTAACAAATGTTTAAATGAATTTGAAAACATTTAAGACTGAGTGTGCATGTTTTCTTGGTAGAGAGTGTACTATCGAAGCTTTGGCCACTCTTATGTAGATAAAAAGAAACTACCATGGTGATATCACTACCTTGCGTAGTCGAATAATTACAAATGCGTTTCAGTTCACAGAAAGATGTTGAAGTGGAGCAAACCAGGTATTATATTCATAGGTGAACGTTGCTTGTAGATAGGTAGAAATGTAGACAGGGTGTGATAATGAAAGTTGGGGCAATTGAGAAAAAATAATGAAACGCTGAAAATTTCACTGTCCAAATTATGATTTCAAGGCCCCCCAAACCTGGGAAATCGCATATAGGGGTTGCTCTTTCCCCAAATTTCCGCAAAGTGATCCCCACCCCCAAGCCGTGGTTGCGTCCTCCTGTGGGTTTCTCTTCTTGATGAATGAACCCTTTTTCTGCTAAAAGATATAACGTTTGAATACATTACCATATACGCTGCTAAAGATAAAATATCCTATGATTACCTTTAATTACTAGCTAAACTCAATGAGCTTGTAAAGTCATATCGAAAAGTTTGTTGCATCTTGCTGAACGCTTGGCTTTTCGCCGTGTAAACTAACAGATTGCGCCATATGACACTGTGTGGTGTCGATAAAAGAGGCTTAATTTAATTTGCTATAACTAGTCTCATGACACAACTCCTTGCCAAATAAAAATAATTTTATTACAGAAATTACATTGCTCTTTTGTCTTCAAAAAGCCATTTCATTCCTTCATAGCTAGATTTTCTGCCATTCTGTAGTAAAAATATCACAGTAACGCATAACTCTCAATTCATTCAGTTACTTTCTGTGTAAACATCAATATATTTATAAAGCAAATCTAGTTCTGGCACAGTCTACAGTCGTCATGCTTATCGAGTTGTGTAGCTGTCCCTTTAAGAATTCGACCAATAAAAGTAGAAACAGTATTTGAATGTGTCACCAATCATACTCTGCAATAATTAGTTTGATTGCCTGGATAGATTTCTGGCCAAAGTGACTGACATCTGGGATGTTTTAGACACTAACAATGAACGTGAGAGATTCTAACTTTATTAATGTGGATTCGCTCTGTATTTGACTTTGAATTATGCGAACATTTTTTATGAAAAAATAAGAACGTTTATGATGAAAAGATCTTTTATAAAGAAGAAATTTTTGTGATCATAGAATATTACAAACTTTGAAGTAAAACTTGCTTTAATAAATATATCCTGTATTACAATGGTATAACCCAACCAACACGCCAGGTTTACATGCAACAAATGATGTGAAACTTTTTGATATGGCTTTGAATTTAAAGGGCATAAGCAGTGGCCGCAAACTTATTTTGAAAAAACAGCTAAATCTTACACAAATCCTCTTTTTTTAACTTTAAGTATGTTTCATGATATGTTAAAACATAAATATTGCATATTCAAGGTAAGCCAAGAAGTTAATCTATACGTCAATTTCACAGTTTAGTGAAAAACATACTGTCACATGATTTTCAACAGCCATTTATGAGATAGGATACTCGGATTCACTAATTTAAATTGGTGGACTGCATTTTCCCTTTTAATCAAATTTGACTTTTCTTCTTGAAATCTAAATTTGTTTCTAAAGGATGAAATTTAAAAGTAAAGAATGTTTAGCTGCAATTTTAAGTTCTTACATGTGTCCTTTCCCCCATCTTGGAGACATTTCGACAGAAAATTTTCTTGTAAAGCCTACGCTACGGCTACGCGACAACCAATGGTAGCTCACTCAGTGCAAAGAGCACTAGGGAGAAGACTGCACCGGGTACCAGCCTTGCAAAAGTACCATGCCACAGGCAAAATTCACGAATTTGGATCTATGAAAACTAGAAAATAGAGTATACCCCGCTAACACAAAACGTTTTTAAAACGTGTCAAGTGGTGTTAGAAAACGTTTTATTACACCACTTTACACTTTTTAAAAACTGATAAGGCAACATTCCTTCAATTACACCCTTCTAATATAGAAACAAATCACTAAATAATGAGGATTAATTAACATATAACCAATTCAAAGATTGAGGAAGCTTTATCAAAGATAGCATCATTTTGTATCCAAGCTACCACCCATAGATACACATGGATAATAGTTTCTCCAAGAGTACAAACTGCACTTTCGTCCCCTCCTCTTAGGAACCACCTCTTGCCTAACGCCCAGCCAAACACTAGGAAGAATATCACTAAATAATGGCAATTTGTAAACTTAAGATAAAATCAGTTCAAAGCCTATTCAACGATAGCACAATTTTGCACCTAAGCCAGGGCCTAGCCTAGAAAGGCACCCGTGCACAGGGGAAAATGAAGGGTCCGCTCGGATGTCAACTATCTGTAGGCACTCCATTTAAAGCTCTGCCTAGATATTAGTATCATGAGCTGCCCCGTACAGACTTTGCCCAGGCTGCTGCCCTGATGGAGCACTGTTTAAATATTTAAATGTTACAAGAGTGAGCAGAAATGGCATGAATGTTTAAAAATATACTGGACAATTCGTTTTAAAAATAAGGACATGACCATTTCAAGTGGGAAATATGAGCCCCCAAAAAATGTAACTGCATCTAAAGGATTAGAAGACTGATTGTCTCATAATTTGATGGTGGAGCTTTGTAGGTAATACCTTGTTCTGTACTTAATTGTTACACCTTTGGAGATTTTGCTACACAGAGCCACAATATGAAGTAACTCTGAAGATAACTGTCATTGATGATATCGAGACACTTTTTAGATTGGCAAAGAGGAAAAACACACACCTGTAAAGTAAGTTCGTTATCATGCAGTTAATAAAAGTGTTTTGATGATGAAATAGCAATGGTAACTGTTATTTTCACCTTAAAGTAAAGTCGTTCACTAAAACACAATTGACATCACTGGAGAGTGCAGTATTTCGTAATTAGGCTGCCTGCGTTTCTCCCATTATGAAATACTTCTGTCCTCCATTGGCGTACGAGGGGGGGGGGGTATGTTTCCCCGTATTCAAGCCTTAGGACAAAACCGGTTATTTGTTCTATCTGTAAAAACGTTATAACTATAGTAATTTCCTTAAAATATGCACAAAATTGTATCTAAGGACCCTTACTTGTTCATAGTATTCCCCAAAGGGAAGGAGGCACCCTAACCTGAGATCTCCAAGGGAGGCAGGTCCCAAACAACATTCAGCCCCAACACTGAAATAAAGCTTCCTACGCCTATGTAATCGTCTTACGTAGTGTTAATTAAGTTTGCACAACGATCATTAAGGTAAACAATAAAAAATAAGACATGGAGCATTTAACCCTGGGGTACACCAAGCTTTAGAATCCCCTGTGTAGAAAAAGTGTTCGAGAATTATCAAACGAGGAGCGCCGGACTAGCTAATCGATATACCACTTGTGAGCGGTACTATTAATGTCTTAGTAATCAAGTATCGATTAAGTATCAAATGATCAAGTAAAATATAAAACAAGTTGAAAAGGGGCTTACAGATATCAACAACGACAGAACAAGCAAAATTAAGTTGTTTTCAAAACTATTGATATTATAAGGTCTGCGACATGAGTGACAGCATGTACCTCTGACTTGCTTGATTGAAACTCATACTTTTGCTTTATGAGAATATTATTTTTTGAAAGAAAATTATTCAAATTGAAAAAAGGAAAGACTACCGAGACGAAATATAAACACACTGAACACTCCAAACTAAAGTTTGTTATAATTTTTGTTTGCCAAATTACGGAACAGATTAAGTACCCAATAAAGTTTCGTTCATGTGACTTAGGCAAAAGAACCCACTCTTAGAGCCCTAAACAATTCCAATATTGAAAAAAATAACAGAAAATTGCAGTTTAATTCAAGCTGATGGAAGTATGTTAAGACTTACTTAAAGGTCTTCGTATCAGGCTCCTCTGCAGTTATTGGCACGAAATGTAACACTCGATGTATTCTACAGAATTTCTTACATGTGAAAAACTATACAGTGCAAGAGATTTTTGAGATGTAAAATGAACTCATATGGGCTTAAGGCTATGGGCTTGAGACTGAAACAAACGTAAATGTCTTGTTTACTTATGAAGTAGCTCTTTACAGAAATAAATTGACTTTTAATACAGTTCCCTGCAGATCTACTCTGTTAACGCCTGTGCAGAATTTTATTCCAGAAATGAGACAATAATCATAAAGACTTAACTACCATGAAAACCACTAACATTGTTAATATAGGCTATAACAATGGCGGAGCTAGGAAATTCGGTCAGAGGGGCGAGAATGGCATGTAGGGGCGCTTTGAGATAGTCAGATACCCCATGCCTCAACACAATCTCAGTCATGGCTTTTCAACCTTGTTTTGAGATTTCCCCACCTGGTAGAAAACTGCTTCCCATTCCTCTGCCCCAAGTATTTCTATTAAAACATGTTTCTATTTTCAATCCCTTCCTTTCACATTCTAGTATGGAGGCGACCATTTAAATACCCTTAACGGTCATGTTTTTGTCAGGTCCAGATTCATGTTTTACGTAAAAACGGACTTACTTTGTGAGGATAAAATTAAATCTACTAGAGCCAAAGTCAAGAAACCTAAGGAAGGGGAGGGGGACAATTCTGAGAAATTAATCGCTGAAATAGATATGGATATGAGTTTGCTAGAGGAATGTAAAGTGTGTTAACCTCCATGCCTGATCACATTTACACAAGAAAAATATGACATTCAAAAAGGGATGATTAGTCGTAAAAAGAAAATACATAAATAAAAACGGTGTTGATGAAAGTTAGGGTATAACAACACATGTGCTTGCTTGTAGTTCGGCATGGTTGAAACTATGAAGACTTCTTTTCCTAATACCTAGAGAATCCAAAACAGGAAGTAGAATGCAAATGTCAGCAGAATGCTTAAGTGGAGTGTTCTTCTATTTTCTAATATATCAAACCTTTTTATGTCTAGACCAGTCTTTCAAAATAGTTCACACCTTTGCACTCTCCACACCAGTCTACCTATTTTTGTTTGCTGCAATGATACCCAAATGTCTTCAATCATAGTCATAGAAGCTGCTTCTGTGAGAAAAACAAAATATTTCTGTTACAAGAACTGAGCTAACATTCTCGATACTAACACCATTTGCTATGCATGGAATTTGGTGATCTTCAAAATGAACAAAATTCATTTGCTAGTCTGTTTTGGTTTTGGTTTATGTGTAAAGCCATAATCTTGCCTTTTTTCAGAGACCACTAGCAGTCTGGCACACAGTCCCACACAGCATGTATACAGTATGTAGGTTGAAACTGACCACTATTCAATATGTCATTAAAAGAGTCATTACAACTTTGAAAACAATTAAAGTCAATGAAATCTGAGTGCTTACTCTTCCGGGTTTTGCAGCCTTTAGGCACGGGTTACACAACCGAAATTATACCCTACTACAAGTTTGAAAATTCTGACCAGTTTGCTATGTAGCGTGTAAAAGGACACTCAGTTTCATTTACTGTACAAAGAATATTTTGTTGCTGCACCATAATACCAGTTTCTTTTAAATGTTATGATGTAACAGAAACATCTACTGACTGTTAGGTAGTTAGTTAGTTAGTTAGATGAAATTTAACGACCCACCACCACAAATGTGTGATATAGTGTCAAGCAAAGTTTAAATACAGTTCAAGTCCTTCCCTTTAGTCGCCTCTTACGACAGGCGGGAAATACCGTGGGCATATTCTACAATCCCCAGCCCACAGAGGGGAAACATCGTCTGAACCTTTTTCCAATTGAGTAACAACTCATTCAACAAGCAAATTCAGACATCTTTTATATTTGTAGTCAACATTCTGGAAATGTAACAAGTGGTGTTTTAAATGATGAGGCAAAGCTCTCTCCAATGTAGTTTCTCACTGTCTAAAATATATTACAGTAAATGATATTATTTCTCTAAGTTACAGTAACGAATATAGTCAACCATTTTAATAACCTGTTAAAGCAACCTTCTGCACTCAAACTGCTTTTAGCACTTGTCTCTTTTGCTGCCAGGACACAAGCAACAAGTTTACGAAGAAGTTCGCAGGATTCTTCAGCAATAAATCCCAACTAGGATCAGATCACATAATTTTTAACTTTCATGCTAATTCATCATGGCTTGTTTAATGATCTGAAGAATTCCACCTCTAACATCCATCTTGTGGCCCGTATGGCCACTTCAAGTATTACAACCATAGTTGTTTCCCTTTTCTGTTTCGTTACACCCCCCCCCCCCAGACAACTGAAAAATATTTGAGAAAACTTTTATAAGATGAGGCAATCTAAACTAACACTCCCCTTACCTCGAACAAAACACGTCAGTTATCCATAGAAGCCCTCTTACCAGTTTACAGAACTTTGGAGGATTACATTTATGTGATCTAAGCCGCAAAGCCTCGAAAAAATTCAACCAGGTAAGTAAAGAGTCACTTGAATTTCTAATATTTAGAGAACTTTGTGCAATGAAAAGGTAATCATATGATGACAAACCCGTGAAGGCTGATCTAACTCAATACCCATGGTGTTGATAGCAAACTCTAACTTAAATTTAAAGCACATCTGACCCGGTAAATGGGCACTAACTTCAAACGTTCTATCTGTCCTTTGCTCCATGGTGCAAACTTAATGTAAGTCTCAAAACAAAGAGAAGGTTCTTTCTCATGATATATTTGAGGAGGCTATGTAGAAGACGTTTATGCAAAGATGGGGTGAATCTTCATTTATATTCAAAGTTTGACAAATTTCTACCCAAATCCCTGGCCCGAGACGGAAAAAATGCTGTGGAAGCAAGCCCCCAACCAAAACGGATCTCACATGGTTTTACCCTGGGATTCATGGGCAAATATGGGCGTAGGATTCCTGCATGGTCCGCACGGTTCCCATGCTGGTAGACGGTGTTTGTAAACGGGCGAATGTAATTAGGTTGTCACATTTACAAATATTTACCTGATATAATTTGGACTAAAGGTAATTGGATACGCTTTTGTAGACAGCAACAGTCAATGTGTGTAAGGGATGCTCAAATAGGCTCCATCTGGGACCCATCTTCTCGTTAAATATGAGCTCATGCCGTGTTTTTACCAGTACTCAAATCCACTCCAATATCGGCCACTCGGCGGACTTTTTCAGAACTGTACACTGCAAAAACCACAAAGTTAGATAAGACTTTCCTGTTCCTCACTTCCCTACTCTGCACATCTTGTGTAAACAAATTCTCTCAAGCGTAAACAGACTACTCTGTAAAAATAAATGGCTAGGCAAACATCTACTGCAAGACTATTTCATGGTCAAGTGAACAGTTTGCTGACCACACAGAAATAAATGACAGTTAGTTTAATATATTATACTTGATTTAGCAGATGTGCGGAGGCAAACAAAAGGTGCGAACATAGTCCCCTTCTGGAGAAACGCCTCATGAGGTTTTCAGTTCGGATCACATGTGCGTTGCTATAATGTGGATAACTTTCATTTATCAATATCATATCAAACATGACATGTTCACGTTGCATATTCATGTCTTTATTGTCTTTTATTCGACTGAACTCCACTCAAACATCAAATTGCCCGCTTTTTCCGTTAAATTCGCATTTCTGGCCATTAAACCCTCTTCACAACGAAATCCTTTTCTTTAAAATCTGTATCATCGTTACAGTTATTCTTCTTTGTGGGCAAGAGCCTGATCACTATACCTGCTTTAACTGCAGAAAATAAACGGGTATCCAGACAGAAAAATATGAAAAGTGGATTTTTTTTAAGCAAAACAGTTGTTTGTTTGCTGTAGCTGTATGATGTTTTTACTTTGTGCCAGTCGGCCAGTGTTCTTACATGAAAAAATTTCCTTTCGCCTTAGCAGTAAATTTAATTGTATGTATATAGTTGGGAACTGTACTAGTTGATGTACTCAACTTGACTAAAAAAATTAACTGAAATTCGAACCATTGATGCATGAACCAAGGTGGTCATGCTGGGAAGTCTTCGTATAGCCCAACTATAATCTCCAGGCAGGAAGTTCATAATTGCAACTGACCAGTGAAGCCTTTTGAGCAACAAGGAGCTTTTCAAAAGTGCACTCTCTATAGGCCTGCAGTGGCTGTGTGAAGCTCTTGTTTGCAGTCTACTTTAATGTAGGCCTATGGGCAGTAAGCACATCGTGTATTTTGCTTTTTGCGCATAAGGACAGTAAGGATAATGTAGCAAACTACAAGGTCTGCAGTAGAGTTGTACCGATATTCCAAGTAGCCGACATGCCAAGATGATTCCACAGAACTGACGGTCGTCAGAGTTGGCAATGAATTAATAAAGTGTGGCAATTAATTGGGAGATTTGTCCTTCACTGCTTCTTTATTTTATTGACTTCTCAAGGTTGACTGGTACTGGGTGTCTTAAAACACAGAACTTTCTTCAAAACAACTCATTTGGCAATAATTTCATCGAAAAAATCAGATTCTATGGAAAATTTACACCTTTCTTGATATGAATTTTGTCAAGTTCAAGTCACCAGAATGTTATAATTAAAAGAAAAAAAAAACAAGAGATCAAGTTATCTGTACAATAACTTGACACCTGTTGGATAGCCACTGAACTTTCTCCCCGAGTCGGCACACGTGTCAACGTGTTTTGCAGACTGAATATTTGTAACAAGATCTGGTAGGTCAATAAAACTCAAGTGAGGGAGTGGGTGCAGCTAGGGAACAGCTCACTTATTGACTCTGATTTATGACTAGATAGCTTTTGGGCTGACGGTTGTTTTATTGCTCTGTACGACTGTGTCTACTGAGGATTCAACTTCTCATGGATGGTACCGATACAGATATTGCAGTTCTCACTATCGGCCGATACCGATCCGATACCGATATTTAAGGAATGAGCAAAATACACACTACACCATAGGCCTTTGGCCACTGCCACTAAGTGTCGTGTCATTAATTTTTAATATTAAAGTGTTTGCAAGGAGCAGTGTGTACCGCCCGATGTTCTGTTACACCGTTCACGATTTAGCCAACTACTGCGATTCTTAAAATGTTGTAAGAGAAGAACATTATTCCCTACCTATCATTTCCCCAGATAAATTGATAGTTAAAACCAGTCATGCTTTTTGTGCAATGCCAAGTGAGAAAGAATATAAATCACAAAGTTAATCATTTTAGACTAGAGTTTTTTAGCTCAGCTGAAAGCTTTCAGCTGAGCTATTGCTGTCGTGCACGGCAAACGTCTGTCACCATAACATTTGCGTTTAAGTGCCTGACATTTCACTGGTTTTCGTTAGATTTGGCTGAAATTTATTAGAGATGTTAGCAAAAGTGATATCTGTATGCTGCGATTCTTTTGGATTAATTTGACCGCTGTTTGACCTCGGGAGGGGGCTTTGTTTGAAAACGTAAAATTCCCTACTTGTCTTTCAGTTTTCACCAATCTTGATAATATGTTTCATATAGATAGTTCAATTTGTGCTGTCCAAAAGTTAATTTTTTTTTCGTTTCTGCAACCATTAAAGGCATGAAAACAGCACATTTTGAAACAAATTCTGGCGAAGTCCTCATGTTCGAGAATAGACCTACATCGAGAATCCCAGTTGTTATCATTTGAGAGACTGTACAACGAAACGCGGTACAAAAGTATACTGAACATATATAAATTTACAGGACGTCTCGTGCTTAATCGTGTGGAAGTGTTTACGCAAAGTGCAGTGTATCGATTTTTGAATACCGTACGTGGGCTACCCCACTATGTCAGACGATGTTTGCTCAGCTCTTTGCTTTCCAAACCAGGGCTATGATATGAATAAGGAATATACCGTACAGCCTACTATGGAGGCGTTACGTGAACATGTGGCGCTGATCTCATTCAGGCGTTTGAATAATAGACTAGCTAAATTGGTTGGATGGTTAGGCCTACTCGAAAAGAAACACCGGACGTTTGAAAGTTGTGCAAGTTCTTGCGAATATGTGGCCTTGTGCGAAACAGTGGTATAAGATAGGCCTACACATTTTTGTTTTGAGGCAGAAACAAGTATTCAACTTAGCCTGATGTCTGAATGGTTTTAGGAGTTTGGCTTTAAGTTTAAAGAGAATATATCCAGTCGCCTCAAGTTTCAAGTTATTTGTAAACATTAACTTAATCTTTCAAATCTTCTTGTATCTCCTTTACAAACATTTTTCTCAACATTTCTGGACAAAAACTATTTAGTATGAAAGGTTAACAAATGACTTATCCTTCCTTAATAGCAAATTAGTTTATATTGTCACATGAAGGAAAGAAGCGACTGGCCGCGTGAATTGGGATGCCGGCGCGGGGTACACTACTTCAAGATAAGGTGAATGTTGCCTAGGAAATGTCGTAAGAGGAAAGAGGAACCCACCCCTTTCTTTTAAACAAAGAACATAGCACGTTGATTGAAAATACAATGCTTCATATGGTTTAAGCTTGGCGGTTGTGCTAACATTCCAAAAACAATTTTTGGTTTGAAAAGGAAAACGTGCCTTTTGAAGGCGTATGCCATATCATATGTCAGTCTCGGTGCCTGCAGGAATTGTGCAGCTCAGGCTTCCAGTCAAGCGGGCCAAGGGGGCGAATTCCTCTTGGAAAATTGTTCCCCCTAGCGAGTTTTCAAGTTGCCATTGGCTTAATGGCATCTGTATACATTTGGCCCCATTAAAAATTTGTTAGCCCCTGGAAGCCATTTCGCCCCCATTCAGTACCTTGTCAGGCTACGAGCCTGGTGCAGTCACATGGGCGTCGACACTGCAGGAACCGCCCCAGTCTTGTTCTCCGTTGCCGAAAGCCCCACCAAGTTGTTAAGGGGAAGCCATGGGGGATGATATTTCAATAGCTTTAGACATAATATAAGTGTGCATATTTTCCCAACGCTCTCTACAAACTGCAGTTACCCTCCGGCCTGTTGTGACACATTCACCGGTCCTAAAAGCGATGGACGATTTATACCTGGTAGATCCCAATCATAAAAATGTTATGCAGTAAAGTAATTTTGTGGGGGAAAACGGGACTTAAGAGTACTCAGAATTAGGTGCGTAAAGAATTTAATTTAGAAATTATCCCTTTATATTGAGCAATTGAGCAGTTTTGGTTTTTCAAAATCATAGTGGCAACACGTATTTGAACTTCTGTCCCTGGACAAGTTCAAGGAATATCTCTGGGGCAAAATATCGCTTTTAAGACCTTTAACCATTTCTAAAATTTCTTTATCTGAAGTTACTATCTGAGTCCAATTATGGAAGACAAATGAGGTCTACACAGCAGCACACTCATAAACTTTCATTATTTGTTTACTAACACCTGTGAAGTATATAAAGTTAACCTTGTGTACCAGATTTAGTCTTTCAGAGACTTCGGGAGTTCAATACATATTTCATTGCATTCAGTTTATTTTTATCTCTTTGTTTTCTAAAGTACGTATGAACAACATGAGTTACAGACCCAACCGAAATATTGACTGCAGACTTTTAGGTCAACAGGAAAAGCTGAGCTTCGGCAACATTGTTGCGCTTGTCTAACTTCTTTATCGTGCCGCGTGGAATTAAATCCTCCCGTGGTCGCTCTGTGATTCTGTTTCGTGATTCCTACAAACCAGTGGCGTAGACAGGTTTTTTGTCAGGGGGGGGGGGGGGGCAAGAGCACCAAAATTTCTGCCAATTAGTGATCTACTTCCTAATAATCAGTGTTCTCCGTAGGTCCAAATTTTGTCCGGGTGATTTCTTCTGACCTGGCTGATGTGACTGATGGCCGTCCTGGGGGAGGGGTCTAAGGGGAGGGGAAACCCCTCATGTAAGGTGGACTAGATGCCAAATGGTGCCACATTTGGTGCTAACTGAAAATTGAATTCCCACCAAGAATTCCTATTTTTTCGGAGACTTTTTCTTATCTTTTTTTTGTGACTTTTTCTTGAGTCCTACTGGTACTTCAGAATAACAATGGGTGAATTACAGTAATTTAGTGAACCCTGGTACACCTTTCCCTTCATCAGTTCACCACATTCACCACAATCAGTGAATTTAACGAGGACCTGCCCTGGTATCAGAGTAAAGCACTTCACCACTGACCTATTCTAACAAACTGCATATACCACAGTGCTGCTCCTTTAATTATCAAGAAATATTGGAAGTATACAGTAAAAGGACAAAGTCCGTTGTCAGAGGTCCAGACAGGGACGACGCTAGAGGAGGGTGTGGGGGTGTGAACAACCCCCCCCCCCCCCCATCCACCCATTCGGCAAAATCCTGCACTAGTCGGCAAATGAAGGAAAGTAAGCGAAAGTAAACGAAGTAAAGTAAGAGGAAAAAAGAAAGAGGGAAAAAAGAGAAAAAAGAGAAGAGAGAAGAGGGAGAGAGAAAGACCGAACGAACAGAGAAAAGGACAGGGGAGGGAGGGAGGGACAAAGCAGGGCAAGAGAACGAAGCTGGTGCAGGCTGAAGACAGGAGATTGGAATGCATTTGTAAACAACGTTTATTAAAATATTTTCAAAGCCCGTAAGCAACACTTTTTGAAACCTAAAACATATTCTGTCGGCAAAAAAGCTACATAGGGCTTTTCAGTATCATTGTATACTAAAGGAGTTCATCGTTCATGTGGTTTCTGGCATTGAGTAGGTTAATTCTGCACCAGTCGGCAAAATGAAGGAAACATGACGAAAAGAAAGGAAAAAAAGTGAAAGAAAGGGGACAATTTCTGTAATCAGAACCCAAAATTTTCCGCTGTAATGTCACTCCGGTTTTTTCAGTAGTTCCATTCCACATAGCTAGATAGCATAAGCCCTGTCAACCTTACCAAGTAGCATGTAGGCAGGGTAAACAGGTTATGTAAATTTCATCCCATATCGCAAAGCCTAGTTGCCGTTCTCTAATCTGTGTCATGCGGTATAAGGTCAGTTGGTGAGCGACTCACGGAGTAAAGTTTGGCTAGTCCCGGTGGTTTCGACACAATGTATGTTGTCCCTGATACAGCCTATAACCCTTACAGTTTTTATGTTTTTACTGTTTTTCTTTGTTCTTAATGATAACATGTTTTTGTGTCAGCCTATCAAAAATTTTCGCACCCTTTGCAATTTCACGATTCAGACTCAAAAGAACAGTATCAGGGCGCAACTCGGCTCTTGACATATTAAGTGATATTATGCTAAATATACGGTACTCTGCAATGTCATGGGATAGTTAGGCTCCTTCATATCCCTTTCTCACCCCCTCGACATGCTGTCGGAACTCGGGGTCGCTGGCAGGGCCCGGCCCCATGTTGGGAAAATTTTGTCGCCACCCATGGTCGGTTTACTTATTTTAGCTTTCAAAAGGGTCATTTCTGCGATAAATGCTTTGCCCCCCTTCCTCAGTTTCGTTACTAATAGCTGAATATAGAACAAACTCTTTCCATCTTTTCAAGTAACTTAAGTAGAATTTATCGTTTTATGTAAATGCTGGGAAATCTCATCTCATTTCGCTAAATTAAGTTACTAGTAATGTTCTCTTGAGTCTGTCTTTCGGTACGGCTAGTGACTCGAAGAGGGAAGTACAATGTAAGTTGTGCCCGATTGGGCCCAACTGCCTGGATAGTTGACCTCAGTGGCGTACACAGGGGGGAGGCCATTGGGCCATACCCCCCTCACAGATGCCAATTTTTTCTGGTCCCTAAAAAACGTAAATGTTTTAACACAAATTTTACTTCCAAAGGTGGCATATGTGGCACCAGATTGCATGTAAGGACACCTAATTTTTCAAAAATTTTCAGAGGGGAGGGGGACACTCCCTCCCCTTACACCCCTCCCCCAGGCCGGCGATCACACAACATAATGCATCCCCCCCTTGTGAAAAATCCTGGGTACGCTACTGGTTGACCTATATAAGCTTTAAATAAGTACAGATTCTTTTTAGTGTAAGCCTACCCAAAAGTTTCGCGCACTTTGAAATTTCACAGTTTAGATTTCGGGGAAAATCTTAAATCGGGAGGAAGTATTTCCCTCTAGTATATACAAATTTTATGCAATATATGCCCCTCAATGACATGGTATAGTACACAGGGTTTCTTCAAATCTCCCCTCACCAACCCGTCCACGGCATTGGGGCTGTCGAGGCTCCGGGTCGTTACCCCCCCCCCCCCTTGGGCAAATCCTGGCGCCACCCCTGCTGGACCACTACCGGTTCTCAACTCTAACTGCATCTCTTATCTACACTTTCAGTCGGCATTTCTTTCTCCTTAGTCGGCAAATACGGCACCACACCCCCCCCCCCTCATGATAAATGCTCTGGCGACGCCCTGGGTCCAGAGATCCCATGCCGTATAAAAAAGAGAGTAAAACATAACTAGTACAACTATAAACATGATGTCATCATTCCATCTCTAAAAACCTTAATGCGGACTGGTTGTGCCAGTGTGGCATATACTTTAAAATAAGTAAAGTGTACTGGTTGAGAAATTTAAAATTTTACCAGATCATGAGCAAATTTCACCATATATTCACTTTCAAAATTTCCCCCTGGCTACGCCACTGCTACAAACTGGCCTTCTTCCCCCAGCTGTATGCATTGTTAACGTCATGTTACCACACTAATGGTCGATGCATTAACTGGATTACCTAACGTTAAAGGCCCATTCCCAAAGCGAAACGCATCGTTGTCTGTCAAAAACACCACAAGGTCATGATTGCGTAGTAAGTTTGTCAACAAGATTCCAGTCAGTCATTGGCTGTTAAAGTATCGGCTCATGAATAAAATAAAACCGAAATTCTATGCTAATTACTGCAAAATAGCCAAATAGCTGTGCTTACGTTTCCAAAACTTTGAATCAGTTCAGCCATTCAGATCTTTAGAAAAAGTCAGATTATTTCATAAAGCCCCCTCCCCTCCCCTTCTCCCAAAACGTTTTAATTTACATTCGCAACCTATCGACTCCCCATACATAACAGTCAACTCGGGATATAGGCTTAAGCTGTACGTAAACAGTCTACATACAGCCTAACAAGAGTTGCAATAACCCTAACTAAGCCTAGGCAATACCTTGCACTCCCACGCTAAACATCTGAAGTATGCCAAAGTAGCAGAATTAAACCTTGAGTATGGAGTTAAATTTGCCATTACAATGCGAATCAAAACCTGTAACATGCGTGGAGTTCAAAGATAAGACTGTTAGCAAGTAAATGTTTATGAAAAGTTATACTAATAAAACTAGTACGGTGAGCCCAAAATCATGGCATTGGTGCAAAGTTTTTGATACCATGAAGGGCGCCCTAATTTCAACGTATCAGTAGACCGAACTAGCTAAGTATTGGAATCGGTGGGCCTGCTGCTTGCGGAGCATATAGAGACTTCCTCAAGAGGCAGTAATACGCGTCGGCAGTATGAATGGATGATGAAGAGGTTTAGAGTGTATGCTACAAGCTCGCAAAATGAGAAGTATATATCTGGCTCTGCGTGCAATACACGGAGCTTCTCAAGGTACTGAAGGCTCCAACATGTCGCATACACATCTTTTTCATGGGTTAATAGATGATAATTTACAGTCAAGCTAATTTAAATAGTGCAACATTTTTATGAAGTATTAGATGAACAATATCAGTAATAGTCTAGCGGCGAATTTGAAAAAGAGCTCTAAAAATTGACTTACCCGGTACCGATTTGTAAAATATAGCGACCATGCTAAAACTGTTGTTTATAATGTAACTTTAAATTTTAGGTTGGTTGTCACTTTTTAAAAGTTCCCGAACATGCAAATTTTCAAGGTCAAAGGTCAAAAAGGTCAATTTTTTAGAATTTTAGTATTTTTAACACACTTTAATATAACAAGGCTTATAAAATGATGTGAGTCAAAATGAACAATTTATACAGTCCTAAAGTGCTCAAAATGTAATGAAAGTAAAAGAATTATAAACTGTTTATAGAGTGTTTTCTTAGCCTTAACAAAGAAATTTGAATAACGGACTTAGACACATTGAACAGTCTGTTTTCAACACCTTTCAATTTCAATTCTGGACCACTGGTGTAGAGTAAGAAGAAAAACGTCCAGAACAGTGTTGGCGCCAGGTGGGGGGGGCAGGGGGCCATAGCCCCCCGTCGAGGGAGGCTGCCCCCGTCGGGGAAATTTTCCGGTTTCGGGAAGCTACTATGTATACGAGAAAATATGTAGTCCCTGACAACGGGCAGTCGCTCCAACGACTTACTTAATTTTGGTCTAAATTTGGGCAAATTCTTTAATAAAATCCCCAGATTTTCCAATTTTCTTCGTAAAAACCCAATTTTTTTCAAATTTTCCGTGGTAAAAGCCCAACTTTTTCAATTTTTTCCATTAAGAGTTTGAAATTTTTGGCGCTCTTCGCGCGCCAAAATTTTACTTCAAACATCGTTTCGGCACTACATCGAACTCACCGAGGCTTCGGGTTGCTGGCCCCTCGTCGGGGAGCTTGGTCCCCTGTCGGGCAATCCTGGCGCCACCCCTGGTCCAGATATAATACCACGCGTTCTGTAAACTGTGGACGAGTGATGCTTAAATACAACTTGAATGTTTGTTTAGTTTTCGAACATATTTTTAGGTCAAGAGTCATTAAAGGTCCCACCTTTTTTTAAACTCGATCTGCATTTTACGTTTTTTCCCATAAAGACCCTTCACAAAAATCATGTGACTTCAAAACAACATTATTCAGATGTCTTTAAGCAAACTTGTCAGGGGTGAGGCCAGGTGGGATGAGGAGGCCATGTCCCCTTCGAGAAAGGTTGAGGCCCTCGTCGGGAAAATTTTCTAATCTTTTTTTTTAGGGAGAATGAGTGTGTGCGATGAAGTTTCTAATCTCCGACAGCGACTGGTCGTCCCAACTCTTTAGTTGGGTCACAGTACTCTCAAAGAGGGCTATTTTTCAAAATAAATTGCAAACCTAACCTTTTGCATTTACTTCAATATAAAACCAAATTTTTAAATTAATTTACTTCAATAAAAACACCAAATTATTGAAATTTCTCCACTAAAAGCCCCAAATTTGTGCCGCCCCAATAGCGCCGAAATGTTTATTCACCATCCTTCCATGCAGTAATCCGTCGCTTTTGTCCTGGTTTTGGACCATGGCTTCCGCCCCTACCAATGTTGAGAACTTGCAATCCTTAAAATTAAGTGGGATATAATAAAAATATTTATAGGCCTACCATGAAATGTAGGCTATTTTCGTAGCTGTATCAGAGAAATTTGAATTTTTGTTTCGGGTGTTAGGATGTGTGGAACCATTGCATTGTTTATATTAAATGTGCGAAATCACATAGCCTAACTAAATTAATGGACTTAATTATTTATTAAATACATTACGGTGTTTCCGTCATTGCAATAACTATTTGCCAACTAGATCAGCTTAAAGGGGTGTGTTGTAGCAATATCCCATGCAAAAAAGTAGATATTTGTTTAAATGTTTTCGGACGTGATGGTAAATTTTAGTAAGGCAGAAAGCGCCTTTGCTCGGGATGGCATACAACTAATACACTGTACCGCTACAAACTGACAAAGTACGCTTTTGCTTTGTTTCAACACACATTCTTCTGCTATCTTTTTATGAGAGGGAGTTGGAACATAGTCGCAATGGAACTTGGTCAGCCGGAGTTTGGAAAAAAATCCTATTTCTCTGGCACATTTTGTGAAAATCCGGCCATTGGTCGGATTATTACAGTTTGTCGGGCAAACGGCTTAGCCTCCTCCTACCCCTAGAAAGTGTCCCTTACACCCATCGTTATTGTTACATGAATTTAATTCATTTTGTTTACTGGTAAATAAACCTTTAATAATTTGTGGTTACATAGCAATATAATTAAGAGTTGTTTCCCTGTATTGGAAAGCCAGTGAATGATTCTTGCACCGATCTATGTTGTTTTCAAGTCTGGACATGGAAATGGCACATATCCATAACAAGACTTGATTTTACTTGCAAAAAGAAAATCCTTTAAATAAAATAATTCGCAGTTCTCAAAAAATGATTATGTTGAGATGAATTCAATGAAGCTTGTAGAGGGGCTGTTAATACGGTACAAATTCATATATGATCTAGCTTTCATTTTGGTAAACTTATAAAGAGAGTGTTAAGTAATCACAATTAGGGATTACGTGTTTAAAATTGCAGCCACATCTAGCATCGTGAGGCGGATATTTAGAAAACAAGTTCCTTTCTAAGGACTGATCATGCTTTTTTCTAGCACAATATACGTTTTTGTCGACAAATGATTGGAGGTAAGAAGTATTCAGCAAACTCGAGGGTTTTTGCCACCATATTATTCTTTTAGCCTAGCAACAAACACATAAATTGGTTGGTTAAATCACGGGTCAACCAGATTCAAATATAGCCTGAATGCAACCATGTGTTGACCACTGTTCGAAAATACAGGTCCATAATTTAAAAGCAGTGGAGGGACCCACAAAAATTAACGCCTGGGAGAAATTGTAGGAACAAAAATTACCTTTGCCTTTTATGTTAACACATTTCGTGCCTTGAAAATGATTTCCCTCTTACAGTCTGGGAACTTTCTCGTCCTCTTTAGCACGTTGTCTGGCTATGGGTATGGATGAACCTGGCTGTAAGAGGGTTTGGTGATTTGAATTTTCATATGCAGATTATTGAAGGCAGTTTCAATTGACAGGATACTCAAAATGCTTCTTTTTTATGAAAAGCAAAGAATTTGTTAATTGTTTACTGCTTTGACCCATATAGGACAAGATTTTAGTGACACATTTTGAAGGTGGAGCATTGTATTTTATTACTCTCACATCTGATATAGGATCCGCAATTTTTATAATGAAAAAATTTAGCTGTTCATCACTACTTTCTCCTACTTACAAAGTGCATTCCGGCGTTTGTAATGACCATTCTGATTTTTCGCCTTCAGAAGCACAACATGAAAACTGCCAGATGTATATTTTCCAACGCCATAAGGGCTTTAATAAAAGTATAGTCAGAAACCTCGTCTCTATGAGAAAATCTTAATTTGTTACCACAAATGATAACTTGAAAACACTGAAGCGAAACACCGTTGCCACATTTTTGCGTTAAACTTTCCAGATATGGTTTATAAATTTGACTAGTCTTCACATAGCTGACGGGGTTTTTTGCTTAGCCTTTCTCTACGGTAACCCAGTGTGTCAGAAGTTAAAGAGAGCCGCTATGCAGGCAAACATTCGACAGATCAATTTTATTCAAGAAGAGCATTATATTGCAATGTAGAACTTATAACGATACATAGGCGTAGGAAGCTTTTCGCGACTGGGGGGGGGGGCTGAATTTTGTTCGGATCGCCGTCCTGGGGAGGAGTCTAAGGGGAGGGGGTTTGGTCCCCCTCCCTGTGGAACATTTGTGGGTATTTAAGGGGCCTCAGATGCAATTTGGTGCAAAATTATGGACAAACTTTAGGGAAATTTACTTCAAATTTTTGACATTTTTTACAGAAGAGACAAATAAGGGGTTTTTGCCCTTGGATCGGGGGGGGGGGGGGCGGAAGCATACTTCAGCCCCTTCACATTTTTGACTGGGGCCCCCAGTCCCCGCTTCCTACGCCTATTAAACGATCTTACCTTGTCTTTATTGAGAGACGCTTTATCTCCATGTGGTAAAACATGCATAAGATGCATTGGAATATCATTTCGTGTAAATTTGTAATGGGGAAAACTAAAAAAATAAAAATAATGAAAATATTCAATGAAACCATAGTAAATATTGATAACTAAGGGTTTTATGCATTGACTGGAGTTTGGGCATGTTTATTGTAAATTTATTCGAAATATTTACCACACTAGACTCAAGGTAAAGCCTCCCCTGAAGGTGAAGTACACATGTATAGTACCAAGATTGTTGAAATTGGGTGAAAATAGACTCGTGACCTTTGACCCTCCTAATTACCATGTTCGGGTAAATTTAAAAGGTGACAACCAACAGAAAATGAAAGCTGACATCCTAAAGAACATTTTAAGGGTAGGTGTCAACTTTTACAAAGTAACTTTTACAAAGTTGTACCGGGGGGGTCGAAAATTTTCAGACTTCGCCGCTAGACTATTAGGCAGTATCGGCATATTAGGTAAATTTTGCCGATACCGATACTGGACGAAAATGGGTAATATCGGCCGATACCGATACTAATAACGATGATAGGTCCAACACTAATCTGCAGCATTTCATGGTTAAGCTCAACTTCAGATTTAATTAATACAGGCCACGGGGGGGGGGGCTATATGTTCAACAGTCGGTTACGTTGCAGGTTACTGGATTGGGCACTTTAGGGGCATGTTTTTCATGACTTGAAATTGCAACGAACGAATAGGTATGCACATTGCAGGAGAAGAAGAGAGGATTGTATAGTGCCACCTTCGGAAGACACATAGAACTGCTGCCATAATTATGAAAACATTTTACATGGACAGATACGTCAGGGAAGAATTAACATCATGTGGAATATACCCACTGAGTTTGACAAGTACCCAACTCTAGGTAACTCCGTGACTTTAAGCATAATGTCATACAGTATAATTGAATGCCACATTTGGAGTGGGACATACGCTGTAACAAACTATTCGACTGAAGTGTACAGAAGTATTTACCCTGTTGACAGTAATTCATCACACTTGTTTCACATTTTTCAAGGGAGGAGATGAATACACGGACACTAAAAGCATGGGACAACTCAACCAAATATTCTCTGCTCCTGAGGATAAGCTATATGGTGAACACATGGAGGTCACATGCAGATTATGGCATACATGTGTGCCACATATGGCCACCGCAAGCCACATGCGGATCCCATATAAATCCCACAGAGTCCCACGAAATACACATATGCCCCATATAGACCCCATATATGACCCAAGCAAGCATTACGAACGCATTTTGCTTTTAATATATAGACCCCCCTTGGGCCTCACTTCCAGCCCTCTAAGAATCCTATATAGGTCCCACGTTTTCCCCACGGACACATAGAACTGGGTCCCAGATGGAAATCCCATATTGGCCGCACATAGCGTGCCATATTGGCCCCATGTAGGACCCACATATCTTTGTTAGCTTGGCCATGCCCTAAGTACCGAAAAATAAGTTTTTCCATTGTCTTAATACTTCCTAAAAACATGGTGAATAGATTGGGAATATAGTTAGTTGATTCATGAAGATTTTGCAAGCTTACGTTTGCTTTGAAAAAAGTCCAAATTTTCAAATTTTTGCCCCAAAATTACTTCATTTTAAAAGCAATATAACACCAAACCCCCTACATGCCAGGACAAAAGTGATTTGCATTTTGACTCTCAAAAACCTACAGGCAGACTATTTTTGGATCTTTGGAAAGATGTATACTGCCCTTGACAAATGTACACAAATGCCCGACTATACACCATATTAAACAAAGTAATAGTAGAGTTGACCTAAAAATATTAAGCAAGATATTTTTTCTGATGAAATTAACTCGTATTGAAGCAGATACTTCCACATTTACAGGTAAAGGAAAGTTATAATATTGGAACACTTGAATTCTTATGTGTTCGAACTTAAAGACAGACAGTCATCCCCCCAAAGTAGATTTTTAGTGTATGTATATGAAAATTCTCAGTTGGTGACTGCTCTTTGATTGACATCAAAGTTTGAAAATTTGAAAGATGCAGAGTAGCTCACATTCCACACAAGGCAGAGAGAGTACTTTTATTACATTTTATAGCCTTGTATGCTCACCAGGTAAAGGCCTTTAGCAATAAAACAGGTTTATTCTTGCACAAGGAAGAGCCTCATACAGTTATGGGAGGAGCTAGAAGATGCATAGTTGGGAGAATTGGAACTGTCTGGGATCATGAAAATTCCCCTTTAAACCCTACTACTATACATTGTGTTGTAAAGTTGTTGCATTGTAAGAATGCAAACACTAAATAGCCCTTTACCTCTTAGCCTATCGGGGGAGATGGAATTAAATAACAAACAGCTCCTGGCATTGAACAATTTTTTTACACAGAACATCAGCAGAAGAAGCTTACAATTTACTTTTTGCAAAAGTGGGAAGTTGATCGTATCTTGGAAATTTCAGGTAAAGCTAATGAGGCATGCTATGACAAAACTTTGAGTACATTTGAGCTCTGGGAAGTGAAAGTATTCACCAGAATCGTTAGTCGATCACCTATCAAACACAATCCTACTGTTTACTTGGTAGGCCTTCGTGCTAATCGACTTAAGACACCGATCGACTCAAGATAGGGCCAGGCTACTAGACTAGACAATGGTGTAACAGAATGAAAAAAAGGTTCGAAGCCATCAGGCTCAAAACATGTTTCAAAAATAATTTGTCAAAGGACAACCAATGATGACACAATATGTAAACGACATTTCTAAGAAAGATATCTGTTAGACTGCTGCAATTCAGTTTGATACAAAAATTAAAAGGCATAGACCAGACTAGCTTTGCCTAAGCCTACAAAAATGCCGATTTAGCAAAAATGAATTTATTCTGCAACAAAGAGAATCAAATAAATTAATAAATATTTAAAGACCTAACAGTCAGGTCTACCCTAATTTAGGCAAGGCCTAACCTTAAACTGTGTAATTTCATGGCTAAAATAACCCGTCTCGACATTCCTCAGAGGCAAGCCTCATTTGGAAATTTTCCAGAGGGAAAGCTGGTAGGAAACATGGAGGCAACCTCCAATGCCAGGTCAACACTTCGCGAGAACTAGTTTCTGGGGGACGAACTAAATGGAGTGCAGTGGTAGTGGGGCAAAGTAACCGTGAACAGTACCCCATACAACCGATAAATGCTCAATACGTAGCCTAACGTTAGGTTCTCCTATGGAGCTACAAGCTCCAGGATTAGCCTACACCTAATTGCAATACACTGCCTGCCTACTACAACCCACTGGACAATCCTGCGTCTGAAGTTATGTCTCATCTGCCTGTACGTGCATATTTTCAATGTTTTGCCTACAGAAAAATGCCAGCATGACGCTTCCCTTGTAGACCTTTAAATGTTACTTAATAGTCACAAGATGGTAGATGGACAAGAAAATGAAAAAAAAAATAATAAACCCCCTTCCCCGCTAACACAAAACGTTTTTAAGACGTGGAAAGTGGTGTTATTAAAAGTTTTATAACACCACATTACACGTTTTAAAAACGTTTTGTGTCAGCCGAGTTAATCATGAAGGCGTTTTCGTCGGAACAGACTTCAGATTTTTCGGCAGTTGATACGCCAGCAACGTAGTGCATACCGCACCTGCACACACCGAAATACAGTACGCGCCCTCAACCAAAAGTTCGTGTTAAGAAACACTGACAGCTGGCTAAGCATATTATATGCCTTTCCTGTAGGGTACTTTCCGGCAGTTTTTTTCTTACAAAGGATTGATAACTTGGAAAACGTTACAAGAACCCTTTTTTGTGAGTACTGGGGGGGGGGGATACTTTCACTTGCACACTCACCTACAAATACGTCAAATTATCGTCATGTACTCCATCTTTCATTTACAACAAAGAGTAAAGGAAATGTTCATTCAAAATAATATTGAAGCTCATAATTAAAGACAAAACTTTAAACTTTGAATATTTTAATATTCTTTCTTTTAACCAATCTGTATTGGTAATTTGTATATGATGACGTGTGCCGTCTGACTAAAGTAAAATCGTCAAATGAGTCGCTATTATTAGTATTAATGTATAAATGACTACTCCATAGTGAGAGTGAATGTATCCCTGATTTGCTTCTTTTTCTTAAAGATGTATGAGCAAAGGCAACTCGGGACATTGGAACGGGCTGTTAGATCACTAAAAATATTAGAATATCCGTATATTTCTAACTAGACAATTGGTGACTGCAGTTTGATTGATATCAATTCAAACAATTGCTTCACAAAAAGCCTTGTGAAGGCAGCTGCGCTTCCAAGTACGTTCACACGCAATAGTTTGTGGAATTGGCCGTTTTAACTCAGTGCAGCCTTACTTAGCTATGTTTGGATGCTGAAATCGTTAGCTATGCCTGGATGCTGAAATCGTTAGCTATATCTGGATGCTGAAATCGACAGGTGATGTTTGTTTCAATTGGAGGAGGAAATAGAGGTAAAGTTAGTGTGAATAATTCAATCAATCAACCAATCAATCCTTGCAATTTACGTAGCGCCCAAGTCAAAACCAATTTGCTGTAAGGAGCGTTGGCACAAAACAATGTAAAAGGTTAAACAACACATGGAAATATTAGTTGAGGGATTATTAATTTAGAACGAATTCAAAAAGATTTTGTTTGATCGCATTCTTATAATTCCTAACAGATGCTAACTTTCCGATTGGTTGAGGTAGCAAAGAAGAAGAAAAGAAATTGTACTTTCTGGCCGAGATTTCTGTGCCTTCAAATGTAATTCATGGATACTATTCCCGTAAAATAAAGTTTAAGTGATAACACTTGAGGCACAGGACATTACGTTTCATGACAGCGACGCCTTAGTAGTAACTATATTAAAGAGCAAATTGCCAAATACTCCGTAAACATCAAAGCAATATTTCGTTTGTATGTCCAGATATCCACTTTGGAAGTAAAGATGATTTTGTAAAGAGACACTTCCCTTATTCCTCAAGGTTACAGACAATATTTTATTAAGTTGGAAAACTACTCAAAAGCTGTTATGAGAACTTTCTGTACATTCATAATCTTGTTTTTCAATTGATTTTTATCAGTGGCGTAGCCAGGGGGGACAGGGGGGGGCGAGTTGCCCCCTCTGGAAAATCTTGGGGGAAATTTTGAAAGTGAATATAATTATGGTGAAATTTGCGCATGATCTGGTAAAATTTTATATTTCTCAACCACTACACTTTACTTATTTAAAAGTATATGCCTAGGCCCGTATGCAGCTTTTTCAGTGGGCAGGTTCGATTTTACGCTAAGCGGAACAAAAAATTTTCCGCGCGCTGGGCGCGCGATATATGACCCTTCTCAACTGGTATTTTGTATTTCCAAATCTGAAGACCTTTTTTTTTCGTTTTTTATCCCTTTTAGACGCCTATTTTGTGTCCCCGACGAAGTGGGAAAGTTTTTTTTTCTGGCCTTCGGGCAGAATTCATAATGTCCGGGGCGGAACTCCAAGTCGTGCTGGGGGTTCGGACGAACCCCCCCCGGATACGGGCCTGATGCCACACTGGCACAACCAGTCCTCATTAAGGTTTTCAGAGATGGAATGATGACACCATGCTTATAGTTGTACTAGTTATGTTTTACTATCTGTTTTATACAGCATGGGATCTCTGGACCTCTGACAAGGGACTCTGTCCTTTTACTACGTACTGTATACTTCCAATGTTTCTTGATAATTAAAGCAGCAGCATTGTGGTATATGCAGTTTGTTAGAATGGGTCAGTGGTCAAGTGCTATACTCTGCTACAAGGGCAGGTCCTCGTAAAATTTGGACTGATTGTGGTGAATGTGGTGAACTGATGAAGGGAAAGGTGTACCAGGTTTCACTTAATTACTGTACTTCACCCATTGTGATTCTGATCTACCAGTAGGACTCAAGAAAAATTCACCAAGACAAGCAAGATAAAAAAAAGCTTCCTAAAAAAATAGGAATTCTTGGTGATGTATTCAGTTTACATTTAGCACCAAATGTGGCACCATTTTGCATCTAGCCCACCTTATATGAGCAAAAATTTTCCAAAGGGGAGGGGGACACCCCCTCCCCTTAGACCCCTCCCCCACGACGGCGATCAGTCACATCAGCCAGGTCAGAGGAAAGCACCCGGACAAAATTTGGACCTGAGGCGGACACTGATTATTAGGGAGCTGATCACTAGCTGGGGGAAATCTTGGTGTTCTTGCCCCCCCCCCCCTGACAAAAACCTGGCTACGCCACTGATTTTTATGAACATTTTAGAGTAGTTACCCCGTGGGCTTAGTATTTAGTGAAACCAAGGATAGTACAGCCTTCAAATAGCCATAAGAGATGACAAGGTGGTGAGATGATTTATCCGACCAAGACTGCTTACAACAACTATGAAATTGAAATGGGGAGATGATTTATTTAACCAGGTCGACAAATAGTACTTAATTTAGGAAGTCGACGTGGTAAGATGACTTACCAAGACGACTTCCCAAATAACAAAGTTGACAATGTGAGATAATTGATGTGACCGAGACGACATCCTAATTTAAAACGTCGACACCGTGAGATGCTTCATGCAAGATGACATTCTTCCCTGCGAAATTTGAGATGGTGAGATATTTAAGGACAAGTTTATGGAAGATCATTTGGGCAATATATCGTACGTTAACGCATAGTGCGAGCAGGAACATGACCATAAGTGATGTGCAGTCAGTAAAGTCAGATTTTCAGTAGTGCGAAAACTAGGGGCACAACGGTTTACCAGAAGGGCACGCCGACATGTATGACTAAAGGGTGCCAGAATCGAGAAACGAGGTAAGCGAGAGACGCTCCAGGGGCCCACCTTATATTCCATCTGGGGTCCAGGGGGCGAAGCTCTCGGAAACTCTAGTTTATCCATTAACCCTTAAAACCTCAAATCCTTCCTGATATACAAGCACATCGTTTGGTAGAACACAGTCTCATACTCCTAAAAGGAAAATAAGACTATACATATACGTAGTCACGAACCACCCATAACCTATTAAACGGCGAAAGAATTCCTAAGTACGTCAAGAATGAATTTTTGATAGTAATGAAAATAAGGCCCCGAAATAATAAAAATCATAACTTAACGCCATATGAGAAACCTTTCGAGAATGTTTCTCCTAGTTCTACTATAAAATTTTAACATGGATGATTTTTGAAAACGACACTTAACCCTTGCTTAAACTGCGAAAGGGAACGCACTTTTTGAGAACGATTCTCTAAACCCCCCGTGTCTCATAAAAACCAAAATTAGCCGAGGAGGGAATACAGGTTATACCACTAAAACTGAATTTTTTTTGAAAGAATGAATTTTTGATAATAGTAAAAATAAGTCCCGAAATAATAAAAATCATAACTTAACGCCATATGAGAAACCTTTGGAGAATGTTGGTCCCTAGCTCTACTATAGAATTTTCACATGGATGCTTTTTGAGAACGACACTTAACCCTTGCTTGAATTGCGAAAGGGAAAGCACTTTTTGAGAACCACCCTCGAAACCCCTGTTTCTCATGTGAACCAAAATTATCTGAGGAGGGAATACAAGGTACTAACGCTAAAAGTCCTTGCACGCAACTGGAAACAAAGGCGACCCCCTCTGGGACATGTCAAAATCCGCGGTACTTACGCAAAAATTGTGACAATATGAACTTGCCATAAATATAAATGGCGCCTATTTATACCCCCTTACCAGGGAGGTGATCACCTCTCTGCCCTTACAAACATGTTTTCCCCAAGATTTTGTCACGGCTAAGAGAAGGCTTCTGTGATAAGTGTAAGTTGCGGTACCAAAGCGAAATCAATGGGCTTTACGAGACGTTTTTCAAATGTTACTCTTTTTGTTATTGCCTTATCATGACACAATTTTGCTAAATTACCCAAACCGTTTTAATAGTACGCTACTGATGACTTTTGGCCATCTTATGAGCCAAAGCAACAGAAAACGGTCTAGCCTGGTCACAGAGACTAAACCAGTTATAATCAACCCCAGCACAATATCTCTTGAAAAAGGCCTATCAAGTCTTTCGTATGAAATCATGAACGATGATTTCGGACCTTTCGTTCAAACGTCCCAAGTTTACCGACTACCCATGTGACGTCAGCTAGTACATCGCCTACCCCTTACTTTACTTAGTTCATATGAACATTTAAAGACCACAAAAGCTTGCCGCAGCGTCACAGCTGAAGGGTGCTTACTCCGTAAAAACGCCCAATGGGTCGATAGTCCTCCGCTATACATTACTGCCTATTCACTCCCGATAAACTAAGTGTAATGCATTCTTGTCGTTGCGTATACAAAAGTTGTCAGATAAATTTATATTTACCTTCTTGTATGCTCTTGTATGCACAAGTGTGCAGTGTGGGGGTGGCGGTAAGGGAGTAACACGGTAGTCTTGTTGAGCTTCTTCTTCACCTAATCTTTTTTGAGGAACTTTTTGTCTCATTTTGAGCAAAACTCCACCTGGTGCGGGGAGGTGCTCCGCACCCAGCACCCCTCAGCCTACGCCACTGCTTTAACGCATTCACGTGCCAAGTTTGAAGAGTATGCTCCTTACTTTGATATGTCGTGTTTACATGTTTTGGTTTTTGACCTCTGGTGACCTTTGGCCTCAACCAAAAACAGCAGGAATCTTCCTGTTTTATGATAATTTCATAGACCAAGTACGCAGAAGTATTCATCATTGCTATCTTGAGATACCGTGTTTACAAACTAAGTGTCACAAGCGCACACACATACATTGTAATGACATAGATTCCGTTTGCCTTTGGCATGGTATCAAAAAGGAAAGGAAATTGCAGTCTTAACAGTTTTTTAACATAGTGTTGTACTAACAGATAATAAGTGTTGAAGATGTGTTGAATGGGAGAGAACTTACGGTCACATTTATCTCATAGCTCTTGAAAACAGATGTTGAACACTACTGCTGAGAAGGCAATAGTGGATCCTCTTGTCCAAAACGATAAATAAACGATGTGTTTGGGCAGAGTTTTTTAATTCATCAATATTCCATTTTTAGGCAAACGGGTTGGAAGGGTACGACAAACTTCTAAGGAATACATGCCTTTCACATGAGAACGACAGTTCCTTTAAGACTCTGCTAACCACATACCCGCCGAGTCGGGGATTTCGATGGGGATCCTGGAACAGGATCAATAACCTCCTGCAGCAGCAACTTGAGTTGCCAAAGATAAACATAGATATCACTGTACCACTTCATCTGACCGTGTGTAAATAAATGCCTTTTGTAACCTTTTGTTACGCCATAATGTGTAACAAGACCAAAAACGGTGTGCATTACACCAATTGTTTTGTATTTAGATAACCAATTGTACGAGTTGCAGAGGCAGTAGCTAGATGGATGTGAGAGGATGATACCTTTTCTGCTTATTCATTCGGTTAGCAAAATTCTGCACCAGTCGGTAAAATGAAGGAAAGAAGGAAGAGAAAGAAAGATAAAGAAAGCAAAGGGAGACAAGGAGAGGGGTAAGGTTAGGTAAGGGAAACGGAACAAAGACCAGAAATCCAAAAGGCTTAGTGATTCCTTGCCTCTGAAAATATTTTAAAGTACTTCTTTACCATCCCGGTGTTTCAAATTAACACAATTAATCAAAAACTGAATTTAGAAAAGACCTAATGAGAAGCCATCCAAGAGCCTTCCAATAGTGAGACCAAGAACTGGCTAAAATGGCTTCAACAAAGTTGGGCAGTTTCAAGAAAAAAAAATAGAAAAAACAAAGTCAAATCTGCACAAGGGTACTTCAGATCACGAATGCGACCTACTTCATTTAACCTACTTCAGCTATGTAGCTGGTAATGATGGTGCAGTAGATACCCTGAAAATGGGAAGAAAGCCAGCAACAAGCTCTGTCAAGGTTGCCCTCCATGAAATACCATGTGTTACGGCTTGTGGTCGCAAGTCAAACCAATAAAAGCGAAAGATCACAGAAGAACGAGATTAAATTCAACAACTTAATGATTATTTACGATCTCCTTATCTTACTTAAATTTACAATAATTAATTAGATTTACTCACAATCCTTTACTTAATGTTATTCTGGTCTGGTCCAAGGGCTGGTAGTGCAGCACGCCGACGATGGTACAGTATTAGACCTGCAGCGTGCTGTAGCGTAGGAACTGGTTCCACGAGCGAATAATGACAAGGCTAGGCGATGATGGATGATAACGATCTCAATACACAGTGTAGAAACGGCGTAAGGCAATTTATCACAAGTGTGCAGTGTCAGTGGCTGGCTTCAGGTGATTCGGTCAACAAACGGACAGCAGTATAACGTCTGGTCTTGATGAAGTATTATGATATCTCTCTCCTATAACAGTTGTTGAACTGCCTTTTATACGCTAGGCTTTTAATCGAGAAATCTCTGGAATTCAATAGAACTTTCAGTGCACACAGTCGAGCAATTACGAGAACGTTCCTTAATAGAAACTTCTAGTGCACACAGTCGAGCAATTACGAGAACGTTCCTTGTATGCACAGTGGTAGCACGGTTTCTTAGAAGTGTCGCCAGGCCGCTGCTTTAGTTGGCACATTGCGTAAACAGTTCTCACTTCTAGACAATTCTAGAAAGGCTGCGTTGAAGTTGAATTCTCTGGAACTTTCCATTCGCTCGTCGACGGATTCAATCTGGTGTTCCTGATGAGTCGTCTTGTAACACTCCCCCCCCCCCCTTCCTTGAAAGAGTTTTGGACGTCTCGGACAAAACTTAAGTTACAATATTTACAATGTATAACTCTACAGTAATAACTATAGTATGTACAGTATGTAGTCCAATATTCAATGGAAGGTATAATTATAACATACAACTTGTCTTGCAAGGTGATGATACATGAATACAGTTACATCATCAATACACATTGTGCTGTAGTTAACACAAAATTTCAAAACTTACAGTGAGATTTTCAACACTGCATCAGATCAGATTATTGACAATGAGTCTGGTACAACATTGTCTTTTCCTTTAATGTGCTTAATATCTACATTATATGATTGCAGAAATAAACTCCACCTCATCAATCTTTGATTCTTATTCTTCATCTTAGATAAAAATGTCAAAGGGTTATGATCAGTGTATACAGTGATAGGGAAACTAGTAGTTCCCAAATAAACATCAAAGTGTTGAAGACCAAGTATCAAAGCTAATGTTTCTTTTTCAATTGTTGAATAAATTTTCTGGTGTTTGTCAAATTTCTTCGAATAATAACAAACAGGGTGATCAACACCATGCTCATCAGCTTGAAGTAAAACTGCTCCTATGCCATTGTCACTGCCATCTACTGCCAACTTAAATCGCTTTTCAAAATCTAGTGCAATCAACACTGGTGAACTCATTAGTGCCTTTTTCAATGATTCAAACGCTGCTTGGCAATTATCCGTCCAATCAAACTTTTCATTTTTCTTTAACAATTTTGTCAACGGTGCAGCAATGTCAGAGAAATTCGGACAAAAACGTCTGTAGTAACCAGCCATGCCTGGGAAGCGCATGAGCTGCCTTTTATCAGTTGGGGCAGGGAATTTGTCAATGCCCTCAACTTTGGCCTTAATTGGTCTAACTTTACCCTGACCAACCACATGCCCTAAGTATATCACCTGAGCACAAGCAATCTCACTTTTGACCAAATTGACAGTCAAATTAGCTTTGGCAAGCTTGTCAAATAATGCCTTAACATGTTCTACATGTTCATCCCATGAGTTGCTGTACACAATAAGGTCATCAACATATACCTCACAATTTTCTAAGTCTGACGTAAGGTTATTTACTAAGCGTTGAAAGGTCATCGGTGAATTTTTCATACCAAACGGCATAACCTTATACTGAAATAACCCATCTGGCGTCACGAATGCCGAGATTTTCCGAGCCCTCTCAGTGAGTGGTATCTCCCAGTACCCCTTTAGTAAGTCAAACTTTGATACATACGTAGCTTTCCCAATCCTATCAATACAATCATCGATACGGGGTATCGGATAGGAATCCGTTCTTGTGAACGCATTCACCTTTCGGTAATCAGTACAAAATCTGTACCCACCGTCTGTCTTGGGGACCAATATACAAGGGGAAGACCATTCACTATTACTAGGTTCTATAATGTCATGGTCTAACATGTACCGAACCTCATCCCTGAGATGTTATCGTTTTCGAGGGTTAACTCGGTAAGGATGCTGCTTGATTGGTGTAGCATCGCCCACATCAACATCATGTTCAATCAAATTTGTCCTAGTAGGATCATCTGAGAACAAGCATACATATTCATTGATTAATGATTTCATTTCTGACTTTTCTTTGTGATCCAGATGACTTAATTTCTGGTCGAGATTTTTCAACACATCAGAATTTTGTAACTTAATACACATGTCAGGAACATCATTAGCCTTGATCTCATCATTACTGAGTTCATGATCCAGCATTGATAATACACACTTGATCAACTGTATCATTAGTGTTACTATTTACATCATGTACACTTTCATCATTAGAAATGTCACAATCTTCTCTTTCATAATATCTCTTCATCATATTAATATGACATACTCTTTTAGATTCACGTTTGTCAGGTGTCAAAATGACGTAGTCTGTGTCACTGACCTTTCTCTCAATGACATAAGGTCCTTGAAAGCGAGCTTGAAGTGGCTGACCAGAAACAGGTAAAAACACTAGCACCTTATCACCAGGCTTAAACTCTCTTTTTACAGTGGTCTTGTCATACCACGCTTTCATTTTCTTCTGAGAGTGCCTCAGATTTTCCTGAGCAAGTTCACATGCTCCATGAAGACGATCTTTAAGGCGGGATACATAATCAAGTAGATGTATGTCTTCACCTGGATCCGATAACCACTTCTCCTTTACCAATTTCAATGGTCCACGAACTGTGTGTCCAAAGACAAGTTCAAATGGACTGAACCCAAGTGACTCTTGTATAGACTCCCTGGCAGCAAACATTACAAATGGAATGCCTTCATCCCAATCTCTTTCATTATCATGACAAAATGTCTTTAACATATTCTTCAATGTTTGGTGAAACCTTTCTAAAGCCCCTTGGCTTTCAGGATAATAAGCCGAAGAGTTAATTTGGTCTATGCCTAACTCATATAACAGCTGTTGGAATACAGTTGACATGAAATTAGACCCTTGATCTGATTGGATCTCTTTCGGCAACCCAAACAATGTGAAAAATTTAAGTAAAGCTTGTAAGACTGTCCGAGCCTTAATATTTCTCGGAGGTATTGCCTCTGGAAACCTTGTAGAAGCACACATGAGGGTTAATATGTACTGATGCCCTGCCCTACTCTTAGGTAGGGGACCTACACAATCATTAATGACTCTACTAAACGGCTCTTTAAAAGCAGGAATTGGCTTAAAGGGTGCAGCCGGAATATTCTGATTCGGCTTCCCAACCATTTGACATGAGTGACAGGTCTTACAAAATTTGGCCACATCACTTTTAAGTTTTGGCCAATAAAAGTGATTTAGAATTCTGTGGTAAGTCTTATTGACTCCTAGGTGCCCTGCAAACGGCATTTCATGAGCAATACTCAGTATTTCCCTTCTATAAATCCTAGGTACCACACACAATTTGATGGTAAAATCTCCACTCTTCATCTAATGGTGCATCAGGTGGTCGCCATTTACGCATCAAAATATTGTTTTTAAAATAAAAGCAGACTGGGACGTCTTTCGATTCATCCTCAGTGAGTGCACCAGCTATTAATGGCTGAAGCTCTTCATCATGTTGTTGTTGGACTGACAACTGGTCTCTTTGGAGTGTGTCAGACATTTTTGATTTTTCCTGTTCTACCCCCTCACTATGTGTGAGGCCAGGAGACTCACAATCCTGACTATCATTAAGATTAGTCATAAAAGATTGGCTGAAATCATACCAAGAACCTTCACTTTCATGAATATTGTTACTAGAATCTTTTTCAGACTCTGACTCCTCTTTTAGAGGGTGGATGATTAAGTTTATCATCCTTATTTTCAGAAATCATACCCTCATTTTTAGAGAGTGGATGTTTAAGATTATCATCCTTACATGATTCCCTATTTGTTCCACTTTTGGGAACTGTATCCTCACTCTTGGAGGGTGGATGTTTAAGTTTATCATCCACGGCGAGCTTTTGTGACATAGCTCTAGTGAAAGCACAGGCAGGGAATAAATATGGAAATTCCTTTTCTAATTGCTCTGTTTTATTATAACCACATAGTTTATCTGTCAAAATTGCATTGGCTACTACCTTTCCACCAGCTAGGTCATTGCCTAGCAACAGAGATATCCCCTTTAAAGGTAGAGTAGGTCTGACCCCAACTATGACCGACCCAGGAACTAAATCTGACTTCAAATTAATTTTGTGGAGAGGGACAGAAATAAATCCACACTCAACCTCCTGAATTAGTACATACATTTGTCCCTGTGGAAGTAGAGTCCGATAATGGCAAAACTCCATCAAGAAGCAACGACTGAGTTGCGCCTGTGTCACGCAAAAGTTTAATTTTAACGGGTGGATGAGCTGAATTCCCATCCAGGGAAATAAACCCCTCAGACACGAATGGAAGGTATTCTTCCTTAAGTTGGTCGTTAGAATTAGGCCATAAAGTCACGACTACCTCAGAAGAGTTCTCTACATTGGCTAAGGCATTTGGAGCTGTTTCAGTCTCCTTAAATTTGTTAACTGGAAGCAATTTGCCGTTGTGTGGCGCTTTTTGTGACAGTAACCACAACTTATGTCTTTAAAGGCAGCTTTGTTTGAGCTGACCTGGTCGTTCCTTTGACGACTTGAATCTGGTTGTTTTTTACCAGAATTTGTTGGAGAGATAGAACCAGACTGAGATCCACTGTTACCTGTTGTGCCACTACTATTGCCATATTTCTTATTTGGCCTACTAAACTGACCCTTATTTTCAGTCTGACCCACTTTGCTGAATTTATGGGTAAGTGCATACTGATCAGCCAAAGTTGCCACTTCACTCAACTTGTCAGCCTTATTTTCCTCAAGGTGAGTCTTAATGTCATCATTCACACACCGTTTGAATTCCTCGACCAGCATCAGTTGTCTGAAAGTGTCAAATGTGGAGATCTTTTTGGAAGCACACCATCTATCGAAATGCCTTTCCTTTTGATAAGCAAACTCTACGTAGGTTTGTGTATCTGCCTTACGATACTTTCTAAATTTTTGGCGATAAGCTTCGGGCACCAATTCATAGGCTTGTAATATGGCCTTTTTAACCTTATCATAATCCATGCTGTCCTCTATTGACAGAGCGGAATACACTTCTTGAGCCTTGCCTGTGAAATTACTCTGGATGAGTATGGACCATTTATCTCTTGGCCACTTTAGTTGCTTACCCAGCTTTTCGAAGTGGTTAAAGAATTTCTCCACATTATCCTCCTGAAATTTGGGGACAAATTTTACGTGCTTAGAAACATCGAATCCCCCAGTATCCAAGCCTATTATAGGGTCTGAGCCTTTTGTGACCCTTAACTCTAGTTGCTTCAACCTAAATTCATGTTCTCTTGCCTCCTTTTCCCTTTGCATTTGCATTTCTCTTTCTTCTTCTTCCTTTTGCATTTGCATTTCTCTTTCCTCTTTTTCCTTTTGCATTTGCATGTCTCTTTCTTCTTTTTCCTTTTGCATTTTCATTTCTCTTAATCTAACCTCCTTATTCATTTCCATTTCAAGCCTTTTCAATTCAAATGTGTTGTCAGTTGGCACAGTGATAGCTGTTTCCAATACTGTACTAGGCAAGGATACTTTCATCCACAAGATATTCCAGAACATATCTTTTAATCTCGTCCTTCCGCATTAAGGGCTGAAATTCAATGCCATAATGTTTTGCGACCTTTACAATAGCAGACTTCTTTAATGAATCTAGTTACTCGACTGAGGGGCTAGCCACGAATTTATCTAAGTTGAATGGCATTTTGAAGTTGTATCAAGCGTTCAACAAACAATTAACAAGTCTGGACAAACACGATTGCTTACGATTTACAACAGAATTTCTCGAATTTTCTAGTATTTTTCGTTCCCGTATGTTAGGCCACCAATTCTGTTACGGCTTGTGGTCGCAAGTCAAACCAATAACAGCGAAAGATCACAGAAGAACGAGATTAAAATTCAACAACTTAATGATTATTTACGATCTCCTTATTTTACTTAAATTAACAATAATTAATTAGATTTACTCACAATCCTTTACTTAATGTTATTCTGGTCTGGTCCAAGGGCTGGTAGTGCATGCACGTCGACGATGGTACAGTAGTAGACCTGCAGCGTGCTGTAGCGTAGGAACTGGTTCCACGAGCAAATAATGACAAGACTAGGCGATGATGGATGATAACGATCTCAATACACAGTGTAGAAACGGCGTAAGGCAATTTATCACAAGTGTGCAGTGTCAGTGGCTGGCTTCAGGTGATTCGGTCAACAAACGGACAGCAGTATAACGTCTGGTCTCGATGAAGTATTATGATATCTCTCTCCTATAACAGTTGTTGAACTGCCTTTTATACGCTAGGCTTTTAATTGAGAAATCTCTGGAATTCAATAGAACTTTCAGTGCACACAGTCGAGCAATTACGAGAACGTTCCTTAATAGAAACTTCTAGTGCACACAGTCGAGCAATTACGAGAACGTTCCTTGTATGCACAGTGGTAGCACGGTTTCTTAGAAGTGTCGCCAGGCCGCTGCTATAATTGGCACATTACATAAACAGTTCTCACTTCTAGACAATTCTAGAAAGGCTGTGTTGAAGTTGAATTCTCTGGAACTTTCCATTCGCTCGTCGACGGATTCAATCTGGTGTTCCTGATGAGTCGTCTTGTAACACATGTTTATGCCGGAGTTTACACCACTTGACCCGGGGTGACCCAAAATCACCTTTGACCTCCACAAAAGCAATATAGTACTTTATTCAAAGATGGGACGTCCTTGTGCTAAGTATGAGCTGTACCATTGCTATCCCTCTTAAAATGTCAAGTTTTTCACCACTTGATCTATGATCACCTTAGATATAAACCGTTGACCGACCGTTATAGTCGGAGGTAGCCTATTATGAAAAGAAAACGAAAGAAATGTGACCTATGCGGTCTTGATAGTCCGCATAACAATTCCATGTAAAGACACTTCAGTGCTTCATTCTAATGTCCACAATTTGTAAATACCTCACATTTTTAGGAGCTTTACCCCCTGCAGAGGCGTTGCAAGACATTCTTTGTGTAGGCAGGTGTTGCAAAGACCACACTTTCCCAGTAAATATTCATTTTCAGAATAGCACTTTTCCACAGATTCTGTAAAAACAGCTAACAAGGGCGTCGATTTTGCTTTGTAAGCGTGTCTATTAGGAAGTTTTGCTTAAAACGTAAATGCTGTCTTGGTAAGAGTGTAAAAGAAGGAGAGTCCCATCCTCTTGTGGAAATTTTAGGAAAACCTTAGCGCTTAGTTTCAAAAAGTACTGCATTTTTGGGTATTCTGGACCTGTCAGAGCACGTTTTATTACTGTTTTGGGCTGGTACACGAGTCTATGAGTCTGACCATTTCAGCCTTGTCAATAGGGTGGATAAATTAAAATGAGTGTCATTTCCGAAAAGGGGCAGCTCTTTTTCACTCATAATAAGAAAGGATTCTTCCATGCGCAGAAGAATTTTGGAGTGCTTCACGTGCTGTGCAATGTCATGAAGAAGGAAAGAAAATCTCTCACTCTCCTTCATTCGGTCCTCCAGAAATGGACCAATATAGAGGTCTCCTTGACCCCAAACTTCGGATACCACTGGAGTTCCGGAGCATATTTGGCACATTTTGGTGGTTTAAACCTGGACTTCCTATTTCAAATATTAGCTATGCTCTTGATGCAAGTTAACATCTCTGTACCCGCAGGGTTCATGACTTAAACCGTGATTAATACGATAATCAGAAGCCTTTGTATCCATTTGACATTTCTCTCCAAATACGCCACTGAATGTGGGTAGGTAAGCCTGTTTTTTTTTCATACCGGCATTTGCTCTACCTTAATAATTCTAACCCCTTTCTATAGTGACTTGTGTCTAACTTAGCTGGAGCAATGTTTTGTGACAATCGGCCAGAATCATGATGAACCATGCTTGTTCATATGTAATTGTCGTGTTCAGTATTTGGGCCCTCGACGGAGGGACGTACCACTTTTTTGCATGGACGGACGGTTAGATACGACACACTGTTATCTCGTGTTATATCTAATGGGAACCAGCCGCCTAAGTCTTTTCCTCTACATATGCACAGATTTTGTAACGAGTTCTTTACATATTTGGCTCCCTGAGCTCTAGGCATGTGCACTCTATGTCAAATGTCTCACAGAACACAACCGTTGATACTTCAAACTTGTCCACTTCCTGCCAAATACACCCAGACTGTTAAAAAAAATCTAGCCCCAATTAACTCTCCAATCAGTTCCCCGCCATTATCTGGTCACACCACATTGATTCAGCATGCAGGACGGTTGCCAGAGGCACTGAAATTATTCTGAAACTTAGTTATTTTTTACCTAAAAATATCCTCCTATCTACAATTCCCTTGTCCTTCCCTTTATTTCTTACTGTTCAATTGTATAGGGTAATGCTTCTGCATTTTACATTAACAAAATTTTTGTCATCCAAAAAACAAACTTCTCGTGTTATTGATCACTGATCAAAACTGAACCACTGTAGACCGATATTTGACTGGTATAACTCCCTCACAATATTTGATATTGTAAAGCTTCAAATTTTGGTATTTATGTATCGGGTCTCTACGAGTTTACTACCTAACTCTTTGTTAATTACTCCTCCCCTTATAGCCACATTTACAGCACCAGACACAACTCGAATTATGTACTGCCTTTATGTAAGCTCTCTCTTAGTCAACGAAATATCAAATTCTGTTAACTGGAATGGCATCCCAATCCATATAATAAGTATAATAAGTATATTATTCATTTATTTATTCTAAGTTGAGGTATGCTATTGAAATTTATGGAACTGCCAAAAAATCTTACTTAAAACCGCTTCATATTCTTCACAATAGACTCATCAAGGTTCTGACAGGTAAACCCAGACGTTATCCTACCAATCAACTATACAGGGAGTTTAACCTACTCATGTTGTCCGATATTCATACTTACTGTATGTGTTCTTTTGTTTATAATTTTCGTAATAAATTATTACCCGAAGTAATTTCTGACGCTGTGTGCCACCATCGTATCACTAATGATCGTATTACCCGGAATAACAACTTTTTCAATGTAACTCGTCATAGCTCTCATCATGGTAAATTGCTCCTCAATAATTACTGTTTTTCTCTGTGGCAGTCTCTGCCTTCCTCAATCACAACTGCAAAATCACTTGGGTCTTTTCAAATGAAGCTCAAGATATATCTTTCTAACACATATAATTAAGCATATTTTTTCTCGGATATTGTGCTCCCTTTCCTGGCTTCTTGTCTCCTTTTCTTCTTCTGTCCCTTTTCTTCTTCTCTCTTTCCCTTCTTCCTTGTCTTTCCTCTTCTGCTCGCCTTTCATCTGTTACGTTTAATTTCTTTTTCTCGTTTGCTTTGTTTAAGTCCGTTTTGTTTTTTGTCATTTAATTTGTATTAACTGTTAAGTTGGTCACTAGCTTTGATAGCAGTTTCCCTGTTTTCTAGTGTCCTTCATATGTTTTTAAATCTACAATTCTTGTTGTTTAACTTTGAAAATTTTTGTAAAACATATGAGAAATAAATTTGAATTGAATTGAATTGAATATTAAAAATTCTTCCTCCGTTTCTTCTTTCAAACGTCACTTTAAAACTATTATCTGGATATATTTAGGCTTTTTGTTTTCTCGCTGTCTCTATTGGTTTACATCCCAGGGGCGGATGCAGGTTTTGACTAATGGGGGGGGGGGGTTGCGATATAGTTAATATCTAAGCGGAGCGTCACCATGAGTTGGCGCGAAGTGTACAGAGAAAAATTTTGGTCCAGAAGACCCCCAGATTGCAGGAAATGGCATTTCCCACGCGTTTCCTAGGCTCTTTGATCCGTATAAAAACAAGCTTTTACTGAAATTCCCTGTGTCAGAAATTTTATAAATGTCCTGTCAGAAAGTTGTCTTCCTTCTTGTGAGAGGTGCATGCTCTACAACCCGATAAAAATCTTGGGCGTCAGGAGTTCTGAGCATTCAGTCATTTGTTGTGCTCTCTCTAGGCACTCACAGTGACTCACTCAAAGTTGCTCGCTTGTTCTCTTTTTGAAATCTTCTGGAAGCATTTAGGTATTGGGGCCTTAAAATTCAACTGGTAGCTTGATCGCATGCATGGGATTTTTGGTTGTCTCGTTATCTAAGCGGAGCGCGACCATCGGTTGGCGCGGCGTCAGGGTTGGCGCCAGGATTAGCCCGACAGGGGCAGACTCCCCGACGGGGGACCAGCAACCCAAAGCCCCGACAGCCATGATGTTTTCGAGGAATTTGTGAGGAGGAATTTGAAGAAAACTTGTGAACTAGATTATGACATTGCGGGGGATATATTTCATAATATTTGTATATACTAGAGAAATTTATTTCCTCCCTGACTTATAGTTTTTTCCTAGAATCTAAACTGTGAAATTTCAAGGCGCGCGGAGCGCGTGAAATTTTTTTTTTGGGTAGGCCTATACCAAAAAGATTCTGTACTATTTGAAGCATATATACATAGGTCAATTGTCAAGACAGTTAGGCCATATCGGGCATAACCTACGCTTTACTTCCCTCCTCGAGTCACTAGCAGTACCGTACGACAGACACAAGAGAACATTAACTATGTTTAGCAAAATAAGATGAAATGACCGACATTTACATAAATCCATGTATTCTACTTAAAGTACTTATATTACGTTACTTGAAAAGATGGAAAGGGTTTGTACTATATTTAGCTATTAGTAACGGAACTGAGAAAGAGTGGGCAGAGTGGACCGAACATTCTGGGTTATATCGTAGAAATGACCCTTTTGAAAAGCTTAAATATGTAAACCGACCAGGTCGGTAGCGACAGCATTTTCCCGACAGGGGGCCGCATCATGCAGTGACCCGAAGTTCCGACAGCCCCTATGTCGACGGGGTGGTAAGGAGGGTATATGAAGGAGCCTCAATATCCCGAGCCATTGCAGAGCAATATATCCCTGAATACTCCATGAGCCGAGTTGCGCACTGATAGTGTACTTTGGATTCTGAAACGTAAAATTGCAAAGCGCCCGAAGAGCGCGGTTTTATTTTTTTTTTTTTTTTTTGTTTTACATAAAAAATATATATAATCATTAATAACAAAAAGGAAATAGAAAAACTGTAGGGGTAGTAGACCATATTAGGGATAAGATACATTTTATCGAAACCACCTGACTACCCTATGAAATACCCAAACTTTGCTCCTTGAGTCGCTCACCAACTGACCGTACCGCATGACACACACAAGACAACAGTTGCAAGTAGACTTTGCGATATGGGATGGAATTTACGACCCCTACATAAACTGTGTACTCTACCTACATGTTACTTGTTAAGTTTGACAGGTCTAGTGCTATCTAGCAATGTAGAATGGAAGTACTGAAGAAACAGGAGTGACTCTACTGCGCACCTAGCGCGCCGAAAATTTTGGGTTCTCTTAAGGGAAATTATCCTCTTGAGAGCAAAACACAGGTAAACCTTCTGGGAGACTTGTCGCCGTTGGGGACTACACACTTTACCGTATCGACTAAGACTCCCTACGAAACTGTAAAAATTCCCCAACGGGGAACCATGGCCTCCCTGTCCCCCACCTGGCGCCATCACTGCGCCGCGTGAACCAAGAAAAATTGACCCTTCTCAGACCTTACAATCTATACTTAGGCCATCTTCATATTTCATGTTTTGTATCTTTGTCATTTCCATGGAAACATTACGTTTCTTTGGTACCCTCCCTTACTGTACATACAACCATGTCGTCTAGAAGCACGAAGGAAAATATGCTAAAATACCGCCTACAGGTCACTGCATGGCACTTCCCATGTGCAAGAAACTCCAGGCAAACACCCACTCTTTTGCATGGAATAATGTTTTAACGTCAGGTTCGTGGCCAGGTTTTTGGTATGATGGGGCAAGTTTGACTCATCGTCCCCATTCTTGACCGCAGTCCTGAGGGTGGGGAAATTTTTTGCTGTCTCGAAGGGCTTAGATGCACAATGGTGCTTTTTTTATACTAGATCCCAGTGTTGTCCACAGGGGCGCAGGGGTGGCGCCAGGATTTGCCCGAAGGGGTCCAGATTCTACGACGGGGAGACCAGGGACCCGGCGAATTCCCGATAGCTCAGATGCCGTAGAGGGGTTGGTGAGGGAGAATTTGAAGAAAACCTGTGAAGTATACCATGCCATTGCGGGGTATATATTGCATAAAATTTGTGTATACTAGAGAAACATAGATTTAACGGTTTTATCCGGAATCAGTGAAATTGCAAAGCGGGCGAAGCGGCCGAAAATATTTTGGGTAAGCCTACACTAAAGAGAATCTGTACTTATTTAAAACCTATATAGGTCAATTGTTCGGGCCGGTGGGCCCTATCAGACATAACACACATTTTACTTAACTCCTCTGGTCACTAGCCGTACCCACGACAGACATTAGAGAACATTAACTAGGTTTGCCGAAATGAGATGACATTGTACTATATTTAGCTATAAGTAATGGAACTGAGGAAGAGTGGACAAAGCGTACGGAAAATTGTTGGTTTTTATCTCAGAAATGATCCTTTTGAAAGCCAAAATAAGTAAACCGACCATGGGTGGCGACAGAAGTTTCCCAAACGGGGGCCGGGTCATGCCAACGACCCCAAGTTCCGACAGCCCACTACGTCGAGGGGGTCCATGGTGAGAAGGGGATTTGAAGGAGCTTAACTATCCCATGCCACTGCAGGGCATATTTTGCATATTATCACTTAATACTTCAAGAGCCAAGTTGCGCACTGATATCGTTCTTTTGAACCTGAATCGTGATACTGCAAAGCGCGCGAAGCGCGCGAAAATTTTTGGTAGACTTCCACAAAAACATATTTAATCATTAAGAGCAAAAAGAAAGAAAGAAAACTGTAGGGGTTGAAGACCGTATCGGGGATAACATACATTGTATCGAAACCACCTGGACTCGCTCACCAACTGACCTAACAGCATGACACACATTAGAGAACAGCAACTAGGCATTGCGATATGGGATGAAATTTACGACCTCTACGTAAGCTGTGTACTCTGCCTACATGTTACTTGATAAGGTGGACAGGACTTGTGCTATATAGCTACTGTATGTTGAATGGAAATATTGAAAAAATGAAGTGACCCTACAGCGCGCGAAGCGGGCCGAAAATTTTGGGGTTTTATAATTAAGAAGTTGTCTTCTTGAGAGCAAAAAGCAGGCAAACCGTCGGGGCGACTGTCCCCTTCGAGGACTGCATGCTTTATAGTATCGACTAAAACTCCCCGACGAAACTGTAAAAGTTCCCCGACGGAGGGCCATGGTCCCCTTCCCACTGTCCCACCTGGCGCCACCCTTGGAGGGGCGGCCCGCCCTCCTAGTAAAAATGACATTAAAAACCAATACATACTTTTGCGGGATTTATTTATTTTGTTTCAAAATCAGGATCAGGGTTCGAAAAAGGGCTAGGGTTCAGTCCCCAAGGCATAATCTGTTGAAAGAAAAAATCCGGAACACTGTTTCCAGACGAGATGACACCATTAATATCTAAGGTTTTAATTGACTTTCGGGGGCCTATTGCCAATTCGTCCTGCATAAAATAAATATGTCGTCCGTTCTATTGCGGATTCCACCGTCATTACTCATCCCCGAAACCTTGATCCCTACACCTCCCATTCCGCCCCACCGACTTCCCATCCCTCCCTCCTCTCACCGTTTTTTTTTTTTTTTTTGGTTTCGTTTCGTTTCGTTTCTTTTTTTTTTTTTTTTTTTTTGCTTCCTTCATTTTTTCAGCATCGCCCATTGCGTCCCCAAACTTTCTGTGGGGGACACTCTGCCCCTGCACCCTTTTGGCTACGCCACTGTTAAATGATCTTGGTCATAACGTACTATTATAACACCTTCCAGAACAATGGTAACTTCTTTAGATGCATGTTCCTACTGAACAGTCCATTTTTCCCTGAACGTCTTTACATCCAACGGATGTCCAAAGTATGATTGGCCTTCTCGATTTCTGATTATATTAAGTGATTCCAACTCAACGATAACCACTACCAGTCAACACAATATTTTAATTTTCAGCGGGAGTACAAGCGAAAAGCTGGAGTCGCGTTCCCATTTTCTAAAACAGAGTTAGGCACTACTGAATGCGATTTCATTGCATAAGGGAACCAAGATTAGAGCTGGAACTCCTCTTGAAGGACTCACTAACTCTATAAGGATTTTGAATGATAGAGAATCGGGACAAAGAAGGAAAAATACGCTGTCAGCAAACTTATAATGATGGCATGTTAATTGCATTGTTGTAACTGAAAATAACCTCCAAAACATACAGGGGAAGATAAACAGTATAATATACAAAATGAAAAAAAAAAATCCTCGAAAATCAAAGGGGGGAGGTTAAACCCCTAACCCCCCTTGGATCCGCCCCTGCATCCCTATTTATTTTGGTAATTTAAGTTCCTCCTGTCTGCGGATGATCATGTTTTCTTTTCTGTCATTGCTAAGTTATGTGCTCTCCTTCCAGGGGAATCACTACCACAACCTTTCAGTAGCTTTCTAGTGCTTCCTGAAAACCAATACTCTTATTTTTTTCTTTTTCTATTATGTTGATATTACTTATTGCTGTTTTTATATTCACTATAAAAAATCGTTCTTTTGGTACCAATATCAAACTGCATATATTGTTACGTATGATATAAGTTGGTTGAAATAAACGTTGAGAAATTGAAATTGAATCTACCGACGACGCAACCTTTGCTGAACCTCAAAAGAAAGATGACTCACAGGGATCATTTACAGTAGAACTGAATCATCTTAGACAATTTCCGATCATTAAGACTTTTGCCATGCAGTTACCCTGTGAAGTTTCAAATCATAGCCTGTAATTGTTACTTTTTTGAAGAAAAGACCGTCGCTAAAACAGTGACCTAACCGGGGCTTTAAATAGTCGTAATTGGTACAATATTAAAAACTGATGTAATTTACAAAGAAAGAATGTCACAGCGAACAAAGAAATTCAAAGCCCAATCAGCTTATGGGACTATTACCGAGACAGTGCTGACCCTATCTCTGTGTTATAGGACAGTTGTTCCTCAAATGCTGACCTCGAATTTCAGCAGTGTGATAGTCAGAAGTACTTTAATGGCTAATTAGGGATAGATAATCTACAAACTTTTTAACTGTGTAGACTGTAACTGCATCAAATAGCAGTTTGTTCTGTGCACATTTAGTGTAATATTGTACAGCAAAGACGGATTGAATTTTCAAATTTTATACCATTTGCTTATACGATAGTCAAAATGATGCACACAGGAAAGATTTATGCTAGATTAGGAGTTTTATCATGTATGGGCTGTGGTGAAATCAGCAGTGATAGAGTCGCCACACCTTTTGATGAAGGACCAAGAGGTACCGCAGTCATGAAGATTTAAATTGAAGAGGAAATTACAAACATTCCTCCAGTTAAAGACGGTCGCTTTAGGTATTTAGTGACCAAAATTAGGAATTTGGGAGTGGATGGGGATATATTCTCTCTTTTTAGATGTGCCCATTGAATTTTACTTTTCCAAATAGTAAAGTTCACTTCAAGAGCCAATGATTCAAAATCCTGCCCAACTGACTTTTCACACACACACATCCACTACTGTCAGTGGCCACAAGTAATGCCTCTAAGTTTTTTAAACTACCAAATTATTATCATCACGTGGAGCTGTGTAGTCACTACTCAAGGTATCACATACTTTCCAGGGTATTCCTGTCCAAGCTACTACCTTACGGATTTACCAAACTAAAAACGGGGGGGGGGCACAGTTTAGAGCATGTTGATATAGTAAAGTGACAAATTTGTGATGTGTGCATGATAGCAAATGAATTGAAGTACTGATTAAGCAAACGTGAAGACAAAATGGAATGTCAAATGAAGTGAAAATGCAGCTACGACCACCTTATTAAACACGTTTACTTAGCTCAAACTCTCAACGGTCATTTTACGCAAATCTGAATGTCTGAAAGGCCTACTTGGGAGCTTACATGTATGTAGGCCTTCTTTATAAGAATCAAAAGACACCCTTTGATTCAAGGGTAAGGTGGAAGCTCAAACTTTGCCTCCTTGCGTTTATCATCCCTTACTTTTCTCAAATATGTTCCGTTTCGGTTACATTGCTTGATCAATATTATACCCTTGTGCATGTGTGTGGACTTTTGAAGAAACAAATGAAACAAGATGGATGTAAGTACAAGAACCATTAGAGCAAAGTAAAGGTTAAGGAAATAATTCACTGTACCAGTGGTATCACTTTGGCTCTAGGACATAAATGTTCAAAGACATGCAAAGTATGGCTTAAGCCCATAAACAACAGTTTCATCATAGAACTACATATAGCAATGTTAGGATACGCCTAATGTTACATCTGTATTCCCTTAGCCCCAAATTCAGACCTTGAAATTCACAGCTAAACTTTGTTCCTGAAACGCATTCACCACCCCCATGATCACTCCCAAAGGTGATATTATGATGATCCTATTAGTTTTGTAATAAATCGTCTCCCTAACATTTTCCAACCATGCTCCCATGAGCACACAAAACGTGGCTTAAAACTGGTTGAAGTAAGCCACTCACTTTTCAGATGTCCACTCAATCTAGACGTACAACATGGACAAATTTAGAGAGCCCTTTGGGATGTATACGTTGCTTCAATATGCGGAACGCCATGTACCAGTTGAAAACTTCCACAGGGGTCCAAGAGCCACTAAGTGAACCAATTATAGAGTTTACGTCTATGGAGAAATAATTGGTAATGTGCTAGCAACCTTAAGGACATTGGAATTAGATAAACATGAAGGAAGCAATAGTACACATAAGGAAGTGGACAGATCTAAAACTCTATTATGAGATAGTGAGAGAGGCTCAAACCAACACACGTTGAGATTCTTGACAGCTAACGTTCTTTGAGGTGACAACATGTAATGACGACGATGAGTAGCAATTTTCCCTTCAAAGGAGTAGCAAGTCCCGACAAATTAATAGTAGTATTGCAATCGTTCCACCATCTGACACGGTGTGGGATTGAGAGGTGTGTAGTAGGATTCCAGATGGATTTACACTCAGGTGGGGTAAAAGAGCAGGTTTGATATCGAGATTCACAAACGCGGAAGTTGGAATCACCTAGAGATCAACGGAATTTCTAACTTAAAATTATTACACCAACTCCAGATTTTCATTGATGGTGAGTATCTCGAAAAGTGTGTTTAAAAACGTAAGAGTACTTCCGTTTGTCTGATTACTTGCTGAACCCGAGCACTATCTCTGTCTTAGCCTGTTGCATTTATCTCTCTCCGGGATCGGCGACCTGTGTTCAAGCAGGGAGCTGTTAGGAAGGAGACACAACTTTCTATAGCACTTTGAAGCAATGTTTGTTCCCGATTGAAATCTTGCTTTTATCCCCAAAATTCCTGTTACAATTAACAGGATCAACTAGGATTAAGGGACCTTTTGTTACAATGACAATGCAAACTTCTACTCCTTACATTGAACAGTTAACTTTTCGTTACCAGCCGTCACAAAAGTATATGAAATTTTACACTTTTGTCGTTATTGGTCGCAATAAATGTCTGTTAGCTTTACTGAAGACCTCCAAGACAACTTACATTTCGACTGTGTTTCGGAGTGATGAGGAAATAGGCCAAAACTGGGAAAAATGAATTAGACTTGAACAATGTTCAAAGCAGACGACGCATCAAATTCGTCGGGACGTAAAGGAAGAACACTATTTAGACTTTCATTGACAGTCGTTTAGTGAAAAAATCTTGATTACAGCATAGCCCCGTCGGTAACAAACCTCAGATCAAAGCATGTTTTTACAAAGGTAATTGTTACAGGATTACTTGGGTGTGAAAGGGGCAGATATTTATTAAGAAGGGTAAAGTCAACAAGGCTAGATAATAGTTACAAAGAGACCTGTCAATCAAATTTCGATACCTGAATGGGATTAGATCATTTTCAAGTACTTTTTGTCTGTCAGGTCTGGTTGTTGTGTCTCCTTCCTAACAGCTCCCTGGTTCAAGAGAGCCCTGAGTGCTCGAAGCTCTCTGTCCGAAGTCGACTGGTCCGTCTTAGGACCCTTGTTTGGGTTCAGAGCCACACTCTCGTGAAGTACAAGAAAATGACTACCTTGGAAATTTGGTGTATTTACAAATGTTTCATTATAATAAAGCTTGTAGCTATCTTTAAGATGACACTGGATGCGAACTAGCATGAGGTCAAATTTTCCGAATAGAAAGACTGTCCAAGCTCTTATCTGATGATACTTGCTTGATTAAACATAGCCCAGACTAAATCTGTTATCAGACACCATAGATGCTCTTGTGACTAATGGAGCAAAAACCGCTAGACCGTTAACTCTATTGACACTCTATGTAGCACCATAGACCTTTTGAGATGGTCAGCAGTCTGGTCATTGCAGGGTGTAAGGAGGACATAAACCAAGCATGCATGAAATGGAAATATCCACAGACTACTGAGCCAAATAATCCATTTATACAGTACACTGAATAGAACCCGCCTGGTTAGGGTAATATGCGGGTGGAAAGACCAATATCCTATTCGGAGATTTTCACGTAATGGATACACCACAAAAATATCAAATTGACCTTCTTGTACTGTCTTAGAAAAAAAGTATTAGGCATACAAAGAGGTCAACCGCTTTGGTAACGCAGCGGGTATGTGGGTGGGAAGTAAGGACAATAGGGGTTGTATACGGCTTTGGAGCAAAAGTCACTTATTTAAGCTTTTCTGCATGGAGTGACATTGAGACAAATTCTCCATGAACGAGCGTGATGACGTCGGAAAAGCCCCCCCCCCCCCAAAAAAAAGTACAAGATGAAAACTTGATTTTCGGCGTATGGCGCGAACGATTATGCATGCAAAAGTTTTCATGTTCAGGTCTATCAACTTTAAAATTGTTAAGATATGGTTTTGCAAACAAGTTGACGATGGACTATTTCGAAAAACTTTGGCATAGTTGACCTTTTAACTACATTTAGACCCTTAAAATCGAATTTGAACTCCATCGAACGCACAGTTTAGTTCGCGACACACTTTTTCGTAATATTTATGCAAATGTCTCCTTTCACCTACATGTTGACCTTTGAACTATATATTAACAGCAGAACGCGCCATTGTGAAACTTAACTTATCAGTCCTAGCATATCATAAGGTTTAATTACTATTTCTAACATACTGATGAGCAAATCATGGCAAAAACGCTTTTAAGAAATTTGACCTTTGACCTCTGACCTGTAACCTATGATGTCATTAATACCGTTTGTACGATTTGTTGTAGTCAGGTAGGTACCCACTAAGTTTAAACTTCATCTGACTTACGGTTTAAGGGAGTTAACGACAACTTTTCGAAAAGTTTAGGCAAATTTGACTTTTACCTACATTTTGACCTTTGACCCCACCCTTAGGAACTAAAAGGCACTATTTAAAACTAGAAAATGTGGTTACGAAAATCGTAACCACTTACTGTCCATGATTGTTTCTGTGCTGGTATTTGGAAACGTCCTCAGTGGTTATGCTAGCTTTAGAATATCGTCCTTTCAATTTTCAGTGTTGGCACAGTGAAGATGTGAGAAAGCTTGACTAAATCCGTCAGACAATAGGCCTATATGTACTTGAAGATAATTTAATCCTCTTCATGTACCGAAGTTTGAGTGACAGATGACTTTGCTTTTACTGTTTGACTTTGAGAAGCACAAATTTTTGGTTTTGTATGTAGGAAATAGTACTCTCCTGGTCTTGTGGGAAGTATTCAAAAATATTTCATGTCTAAACAAATCGTCCCTTGTTGAGACATTTTTACCACGTACACGTGCATACAGGACCACCTATGCACTGAGCGCTGTAGGCCTAATAGCCCAGTGCATGGCCGCGACGCAGCTAGGCGTTAGTGTTAGTGTACTGTAGAGAGCTGCCAATGAGCCTAGCTGTACTTCTCCGCAGATATCATCACAATGGACTTATAATAGGCTGCAAGCTTCATTTCTTGCTTCAAAAGGCTTCAAGAAATCTCACTTTTCGTGATTGATCTTGCCTACATACTCTAAGCAATCGACCAATCAGCAAACGCGACAGCACTTATAGCCGTACAGTGTGTGTTTTACGACATAAGAAGCGTGCGTAGAGTACTGGGCGAAATACGACAGTACGACCATGTGCCACAATATACTGTACTACTATTTAGGTTGTTTGACTTACTCAAGCCATCCTTAACAAAACAATAAAATACAAAACTGCCGAAATAAAAACCAGTCATGCTCAGCCCCATTCCAACCAAAAGTCACCGAGAAGTCTCGTTCCCATCTGCATGATTCACTCTACATAATTAGCTTAATGGTAGAACAAAGCACTCAGTGAGAAGCAAGAAACATTGAACGAAAGATGTGCTTCTCGAAAATGAGAAGCGTGCCTAAGGTACTGTCCATGACGTCATGGACAGTACAATTATCACATCAGTCCTGACATATCATGTTATAATATTATTATTTATACCATAATGACAGCCAAATGATGATAAAACCCAGTTTAAAAGGAATTCGTCCTTCGATCTCTGATTTTTTTTTACCCATGATGTCATCATTTACGCACGCACGGGTTTAAATGGTACCTACCCACCAAGTCTGAACTCAGCGGTCATACGGTTTAGGAGAAGTTTGCAACACACCTTTTTCGGAAAATGGACCTTTCACATACGTTTTGACCTTTGACCCCACCTTGAGTTACCTCAAGGCACCATTTTAAAAAATGTCCTGTCGGCCCTAACATATAATGTGGTTTTAATACTATTTGTAACATACTGCTAAGCTAATAATGGCAAAACCCAATTTTTAGCAATTTGACCTTTGACCTATGGCTTTATCAATACCGCATGCAGGAGTTTTTCTGGTTAGTTACCTATCCACCAACTTCGAACATCATCAGACGTACAGTTTACGAGTTTAGGAGGAACGCTACGTATATCACTTTCCGTAGGTCATGGTGGTTTTGGCATGACGTTAATAGGCGGTGGGCTAATGGTCTAAAAGTGTTCTATTCCTTGACTTCCGTAGTCCCCCCCCCCCTCCCCCAAGTACTTAAAAATGGCATTGATACATTGGGAACGGTGTCCTAAGACATATATTACATGTTACCCCTTTCCAAAGTTGCACATTTATGAGTAATCATGGAAAATACACTATTTTTGTTGCTAGGGAAATTTTTCCCTAGCAACGGTAGTTTACGCGCAGAGTAAACACAATATAAAAACTTCTATTGATTGGAACACAGATAAAATGTCATTTTTTTCAATAGAATTCTCATTTACATACATTTTTTGATTTATTACAAAAAAAAACACATTTTTAGTTGCTGAGGGGCATTTTCCTTAGCAACACTAGTCAGAAAGCAGAATAAACACAAAATATAAACTTACAATTATGGGAATACAGAAGAAATGTCATTTCCCTTTCAACATGAAAATAATTTATGCACATTTTTTGGGAAATTATCATGTAAAGGACACCTTTTTCGTTACTAAGGAAAACTTTTCCTTGCACCAGTACTCACAAAGCAGAATAAACACAAAATCTGAACTTCCAATTATGAAAATATAGAAGTAATGTCATTTTCCTTTCATCATGAAAATAATTTATGCACATTTTTTTAAATTATCATGAAAATTACCATATTCTCGTTGCTTAGGAAAATTTTCCTTAACAACAGTACTAAAAAAATCTCAATTGTAGGAGTGAAAGATAAATGTCTGTACCCTTTCCACAGAAAATTAAGAGAAAACACTTCAAATGACAAAGTCTCATGGCAATGCACTAACTGATTGCTAAGGATAATTTTCCCTAGCAACAAAAGTGTAAGCACAGAATAAAGACAAAGTGAAAGCTTCAGATAGTGCAAACTGGTATTTCAGGGAATAACAAAATTTTATAAGACTTTTAAGGAGAAATTTGCCAAAGTGTTGAGAATTCAGAGAAACTCGATGTTTTGGTTGGTGGGCATAATTTTGCATAGAAACTGAAGTTACAGTACTTACAGGATAAAACAAATTGGTTCTGATGTTGACAAACAGTGTTAGTTCTTTGAAATTTGAAAATATCAGTATCTCTTATAATAAGGTTGAATATCAGATGCACTACACAAATGATGGTACGAACATACATATTTTACCAATAATCACTTAACAACATTGTTCTATGTTACTCATCTACTAGCATTTCAGCAGCCCCCTTTTACTTACTTCTTTATGAAAATGATAAAGTTTAAAAAACCTTCAGACAATCAGATTGAAGCTTACAGTAGTTGTAACCATCCATATCCATATGTAAATTAAGTGTAGCAGGTATAATACCAGAATGACCTGAATATGCTACTCCCCCCCCCCCCCCCAACACATTCTCTTACTTAGTAACTGTTTCTTCCACTCTAGTTTCTTCAGAAGCTGCCTACTCCCATCCTAATGCTGATCCTACCTTTAACATAAAAAGCAGAGCTTCAAGCAGAAATGACAGCTCACCTGCGATTAACATTACTCTTCACCCTCACCATGCCATGAAAATTGATTAGGTAGTGTCTGGATTTATGGAGTACCTACAGATATCCAACCTCAACTCCACACACCCTTTTCTCATAAAAAGTTGCCAATACAATTAATAACTTACATACATATGGTAGCAAACTGTCATGTTCATATAACTAACATCCACATTACAGTAGATTTTGTCAGAAACATCAATTCTTATACATCCAAACCAACATGATGGTCGACCATTTGTCTCTTTAAACAGGATCATAGAGTTGAAAAGATCACATAACAATAAACTGTTGATTGTTGCCTAATATTTTCCAGTGCAGCAAGTTTTGCTGAAAGATACTCTCCTGTATTGTACAAACAGCAGTTTTTTCACAGACACATGAGCACCTGTGAGTGCCATTTCGCAATAGTTGGTGAATTCTAGGAGCAAACCACATCAACTGAAATGTACCACCAAACTTGAGAGGGCTTTTATTATTTCTTGCACTGCTTTATATTTCACGAGTTGAATGCATCGCATCCTCACATCATGTTCAGAAGTATATGACTATATCATGGCATCTTTGATTCCCGATAGTCCCCAATATTTGAAGGAAATTTGTTCCTTTTCAAATCTTAAAGTGGATGGATACAAAAGGATGACATATAAGAGTATTTAAATAGATCGTGACTAGCCTTCCTCCTTAAACTCTCACCTGGTTGCTCTCTTGCTACACTAGACATCTCACTCCCAGCAGGTGTTTTGGCTTCTGAAGCTGTTGTTAAAAAGATTGCCAAAGGTCAATCTCCAAACTTCAGTTACATGCAGACAAGACTTGGTTTTGACATTTTATGTGTACTGGTCCTGTATATCAACATCAAAAAGAATCTGCAGCTTTAAGGAATTATTACAATCATGTATATATGACTCATTATAGGGAGGGGGAACACTGTGCCCTAAAAGTTTTTCGAAAACCCGAAAATTCAGGCAGAATTTGTAGTACTTCAGGCACAATTTTGCTTATAACACCCAGAGACTCGGGCTAAAGAAACTGTGCCCCCTCTCCCATATCAAATGGACCCTTAAGCTTATGATTAAAATTTATTTGACTCTTTATATACCCATTTCTAGAACTGCAACACTTCAAAGAACACCTATTTCAATTGTTATCTGTCAGAAAGCAGCTGATGAGTAACTGCTTGAACTTGGTGCATAGCAAACTAGCAAAGGTGGTTGTGTCCCATGCACGTCTTATGCCCTTCCCACCAGGAGCCTCTCAAATTGGGAAATTCAGTGGTGAACCAAACATGTATTATGTTTTTGAGTCCCCCTAGTGGAATGTTAGTCATTTCCCCCACTTAACAACCCCCGGTCCCCCATTAAAATTTTCTCACAAGGATAACTTCAGTTGTTCATAGCATGGGAACAGTCAAGGGCTAGTGTAGGTTGCTCTGCTTTACATTGTACAAATGGTTTATACAGTATGCCTATGAATCTATGTAACACTTCAGTATAACCTGCAAGCAAAGTTTACCATCACTGATCAATGTTCACTTTGACCGTCCTTATGTGTCTCAATAAAAGACAATAACAAACATTCTGATTACTAATTTCAATTCTAGTTTTATATAATGTGATTAAGGATAATCATAATTGATTATATATTGTACTCACTAATGTGCCACCCAGGGACACCGATTAGTATTTTGAAAAGGGTAACAATTTACACCTCTATGCAGCACTGAACTAGAAGTGGGTCTTTCAGAATGCCTAGTCTTTTTGCACTTTAAAATGCAATTATTAACACACTTAATTACATGTCCATGGAGTTACTGTAATTACTGGATCTGCCTCAGGAAGTTATAGGCTGAAGGTAACCCATCCTCAGCCTGGAAAATTGCATTGCATTGTGCATTGTAATGCAATTCAGATATTACATGCACCATCTTGACCAATGATAGGTTTACTTCAACAATTTGAAAAATAGAAATGGACTACTAAAAAATGAAGCTAAAAATGTGCATCTTCCCAGATCTTTAGCAGTACCTACCTCTGACAGGGCTTTGCATTACATGTTTCAAGGATGTCACATTAAGGCACAACCCTAGGGAGCTGCGGGCATCCAGCAACCAGCAGTCTTGGCGCCGTCCTTTCAAATTAGCTTAGCACAGCCTATCCTTAAGCAGTTTTGTATACTTAATCATTCATTTAAAAAACATTTCCAAAATACCCTGTGAGATGTACAGGTTAGCGTTGCTTTTTTCACTGGCTACGCAGTCAATGCACATCCCCGTAACCTCTATAAGACACAATTTGAATACAGACTGCGTATCTATGTAGTCTCTAATAGTAACCGCAATTCTGACTATGTATCTTTGTGGCTTTTAAAGACAAGTTAACCTTCATAGTCTACACAATATGAAGGCGCCTCAATTTTTGCAGGTTGTATCCCTGTAGCCTCTCAAAGATATCACAGTGAGAGAATTGAATATTTACTGAGTATTCTTGTAGCCTCACACAAATACAAATTCACTTCTAACTGTATACTTTTATAGTGTCTTTAAGTACGTTACTTAGATGTCTCATTCATAGCCAAAGAATAGTGGTATAAGAATAGTGGTATAAGAATCTATTCAGAAACATAGGTGAGTCATTTTCAAATTACAATTCTGTCTAGAATCCGTCACCTTCCCTTTTTCAAGAGTTTCATATGCAGCATGGGCGTCAATCCTGGGGGGACAGGGGGACAAAGGTCCCCCCACATTTTGGAAATACACACATTGACTTAAGATTTTTACACATTAAATTTTTAACAGAAGTGGCCATGTCAACCACACTCGAGTAAAGATTGACGCCCATGATACACAGGGTATTCTGCAATTACTCTCATTTAAATACACTGAGAAAGTCAAATTTCTTAATAGGATGTGTCCCTGCCTCCCTCTCCGCTGCTTTCTGAGTCTGAACGTTACACTGTATAGTGAAGAGTGCATAGCATTCACTGTAGACTGCAGGCTGTAGAAAACAAAGATGTCTTAGCAAATAGGTGTAACGTTACGTACTGGTTTAGCGAAATGACTGGCAAACAAGACTACTGCTGCATCAATTTCTTAGCTGCTACAGTCTCACTGCAGTTCAGATGCTTCCAAATAAAAATGCAGCGGGCTTGGAAATAGGTACAGTTAACCTTCAAAAGTAAGCTCCACACTCTAAAAACAGTTGGGCAAAAATAGTTTGGTAAAAAAATATTTAGCACAAATTGCTCAACAATTTGCCAAAACTTGCTACACGCTGGAGCATTTTATTACCATATGGGCTGAGCAACACAGCTTTTGCTCAACTTCTTATCAAAACGCGCGCTCTCCATCCATTGAATTCAGTGTACACACACTTCGAAGTGGAACCGTGCGTATGTTCAACACACCTGCGTTCACGTACGTATCCATATGTGCTAGTGTTACTTAGCTGCTCGAAGGATCGACTCGACGTACGTAGTACTTGCGCACTGCATGCTAGAACGTCTCACAGAGCTGCTCCACTGTGCAAGTATGCTTGACGTTGAAGTCGAAAACCTTCTAGAAGAATGGGGGATGACAGAATTTTTAAAGCCTTTTGAAGGTAATTTTAATTCGTTATGCAGATATGTATTTCAAATCCATCCTTTTAATAACCTGAAATAAGAATGACATAACACTCCGGCTAGGCCTAGGCTACAGCAATAGCCTATCCTTACGTTAGGCTAAACAGCAGACGGCGAGTAGCGTTAATTTTATTTTTACGTAGGCTAGGCCTAGCTAAGGCCGTTATTAGGCCAAGCCAAACCGCCCTAGGCCTAGGGCTAGGCCTAACACAGAAAAGTCTGACTGGCATACTAAAACAAATAACTTAGGTCTACAACATATAAACACATAAATGCATGAAAAAGACAAAACTAGGCTAATTAACGTTAAAAGTAAACTTTAAGTTTAAAATTAAAAATATCAAGGGCTAAACGTTAGGCCTATCAAAAAATATCAAAAATAGGCTAGACCTAGGCCTAGGCTAATGTTAGGCTAGCATAGCCCAGCCAGACTTTAGCCTAGGCATCACATAGGCCTACTGTAGGCCTATGTTCAGTTGATGATTAGATGGGTTTTAAAGAAACATTAGATTTGTTCAGTTTGAGTAGGCTAATCACTGTCAGGGCTTTCACTGCAAGTGATAGGCTAAGGTTTTTTGTTTCCATGTTGGCCATCAGTTTTTGAGCTGTAGGCCTAGGCTAAGTAGCCTAGGTCTATTACATTCCATCATGGCCTACAAAAGTTGTTTTTTTTTTTTTTTGTATTATTATTATTATTATTATTATTATTATTATTATTATTATTATTATTATTATTATGGTAAAAGAAGTACAGTGTAAACTTTAATTTTGCAATGGTTAACATGATGGAATGAATCAAGTAGGCCTAGTCTAGGCCAAGGCTGAACCTAGTGTCTTTCCGCCATCGGTACATTCTGCCATAACATTCTGCTATAGGTTTTGCACCATTCCACCATGGCGGAAAGGTGCGAAAACATGGCAGAAAGGTGCAAAATCTACGGCGGAAAGGCTGGTTATTAAAATGGAACCAAAAATGACTTGATTTCCTTGCAAAATTGATTTTAAAGGGTTATTTTGAGAACGACACATCATTTACTGTTAAAATTATTATAATTTACACTTTAATGCAATGGCGGAAAGACAGGTTTGCTATGGCGGAATGAACACATTTTCCATGGCGGAAAGTATAGTGTGTTGACCGTCGACTGCGCACTTAAGAACCCTACCATTGCAAGCTTTTTGTATGATATGTTATGCTAGATGCGCAGTCGACGGGCCCGCGCAGTCGACGGTCACCCCATCATACAGTACCTATGGCGGACTAGGCTATAGGCTGCTGCTGGCACACTATTAGGCCTAGGAGTACCATGATGATACAAATATGCAAATATTGGTCATCTAAACTGATCATAAACTGAGGTGTAGGAGCCGAAGTTGATTTGGGGGGGGGGGGGCTGGAAGGACGCCCGAAAAATATAACCCAAATTTTGAGCATGCTCAACGCACGTTTGACATGTTAATGTGCATATCATATATATAGGCATGCATCACTTATCACAACGCATGCCAATTACATACAATAATTTTTACGTGTTACTGCCTTCTTTATTGGTTTTATTTTTGGCCGTAGCTTGTGGTTGATCACTGTCGGGGGGGGTTCCCCTCCCCTTTGAAAATTTTTGAGAAATTAGGTTTCCTTAGATGCAACCTGATGCCACAAATTTATGCTACCTTTGAAGCAAAATTTTTGTTAAAATATGGAGTGGACGTAGGTTAGATACTAAAAAAATAAGCATCAGAGAGGGGAGGTGAGGACATGGCTTAATGGCCATGCCCTAAATATGCCACTGATAATAATAATGTAAGTTGAATCACTGAAAAAACTGATGAAGTACCAATTTCACCAACTCTTCACACTTTGTTTTGTAATGTATCACATTCTAGTCTCGAGACCTAAATATCATGCATGACTGTCACAAGGTTAGGATTAAGGAGAAGACATGAGATACAGGTTCAGAGTAAGAATGTCTCGAGACTTGAAATTTTGCATGATATCATGTAAGGATTGTATGCTAAATATATAGGTGCTAGTGCATATTCATATCAGAACTTTATTTTAATTACCAAGGGAATATTTTTAAAATAATCTCCTATACCTACATCAATTTGCATTTATATTTTTCTTTCATTAAGTGCCTGAAAAAAGGTGCCTAAAAATTCTCAGCATATACTGTATACTGCCTGAATTTTCAGAAACTTTTTTGGCGAGGGCCTCCCCCCCCCCCCCCCGGGCTCATACGCCTATGGTCATGAAGTATTATATGCTTTCCTTACATTAACAGTTCACTCGCATGACTAGTTAAAAGTATTACTGTAAAATTAAATTCAGTCCACATAAACATTTCATGGCTACACATTCCATCCAATTAAACTGCACTGGATTAAGCTTTTCCATAATTTAAACCGTGCTACTCTTGAGAATCATGTGTCAATGTTTTTCTCACAGAATGGTGAAATTTATGAGGTGCAACTCATTGCTCCACCTTGGATATGCAATATAACTCATGAAATATAAAGAAAGGTACATGGAAGAGAAATAAGGAGATATTAATAAGAATTAGCTGTTGTTTCAAAATTAAGTTTTGGGGACTGCTCTTGCCCTTTATATGCCATTGTCCAATGGACCCTTTAATATACAGTGGTACAGAGACTGCTTTGTAACATACATAAATACCTAGATATAGAGTAGAAGTAATCATGCAGTGTATTGCCCATAACTATTTTTTAAAAAAAATTTTCTTTTCCATTGCAGACAATGGCATTGACATGGAAGCACTGCTGCTGCTTGACGAGCCCTCTATCTGTGAGCTTGTGCCCAAAATTGGGTTGAGAGTCAAGTTTTTAACCAAATGGAAGGCCTATGTTAGTTTTATTTGTTTTTAAAATAATTATTTGCACTGGCAATTATTTGTTCTTCACCATGTTCACATGCTTTAAGTGCCTGAAAACTATAGAAGGAAGCAATATCAAAGGGCTTCTTAATCACTTAAAATACATACATGGCATCCACTCGGCGACTAGGACACAACTCATTTGTATGCAAGAAGGGTGCACTGCAACTTTTCATAAGCTGTTTTGTTACAGTAGACATATTTCTTCATGTCATTTTAAGACAGTGAAAACCAAGCAGGGGGAGTTGTGGGAAAATATTGAACAAGAGGCATACCAAAATGTGGGCCAAAATTTTAACAATAATCTTTGTGAAGCAGATTTAGAACATGACGATGATGACTGTATCATCACACATGAAGATCAAGATGAGCCCGATGAGGATGCTATTAATGAAATAGTTTTATCCTTCCTTGCCACTCTGCGATCTTACAACAGCATACCTTTCTCCGCTGTAAATGAAATTATTGCCCAAGTGAGAGAAATATTGGCAGCTATCATTTTGAATCTAAAAAGGAAAACAGAGATAAAACTAAAAAAGCTCATGCATCATGAAAAAAATGTAGAACAAATATGAGAGGTATTAGATATATTTAACTTCATTGACCCCTTTGAGGACTTCAATTCTGAGTACAAACAGGTGAAGTTTCTCAAATCTAAAGAAGTAATGACCCTCTCTGAAGAAAAAGTGCTGGGACAAAGCATCAATTTTCAAATCGATCGAGCAGAAGGTGTACCCATGCAAATTCCAAAAGATGACACATTTCAGTATGTTCCCATATCCAAACTTCTCAAGAGAGTCTTGGAACAGAAAGGAATGATGTCTAGCATAATGGAAACACAAGGATCATTGAAAGAAAATGAATTGTCAAGTTTTTTGGATGGTGACTTAGAGAAGAAATGCACAGAAAATTGTGAAGGCATTAAAAATATTCATTTGTTATTGTATAGTGATGAGTTTGAAACTTCAAATCCTCTAGGATCAAAGAAATCAATTCATAAACTGTGTGCATTTTACGTATCTGTGTTGAATTTACCAAGGGATATGCAGTCTAGTTTAAATAACATACATTTACTTGCCCTTGTAAATTCTAAAATTCTTTCAAAGTATGGAATGGATGCAATACTGTATCAGTTTGTGGAAGATATGAAGGACCTGTACTTGCATGGCATATCTATAGATTGTCCTGATTATTCAGGTGTGGTTAGACCTCAGCTATTTCAGGTTATTGGGGACAACCTAGGCTTGCATAACATGCTTGGTTACGCTGGCAGTTTTTCTGCTAACTACTACTGCAGATTCTGCAAAATGCACCGCAGTAATGCTGCAGGAGCTTTACAAGAAGATGTAGGCCTTCTTAGAGATAAAGAGAGCTATAACAAAGACATCGCAACAGCAAATTTAACACAGACTGGACTGGCAAGATCTTCATTACTAAATTATTTACCAAAGTATCATGTTTCCCAGAATTTCGCTGTAGATATAATGCATGATATTTTTGAGGGAGTAGCTCCTCCACACCGCTACACACCCCACTCACACACACACACAGGTACCACAGTGGCATAGATTTTAATTAATCAGGAGTTGTTCAGGAACCTATTGGAGTGCTGATTTAACTGTGAGTATCAAAATGATACTTTTCATGATTGCAGATTGAACAGGATTTCCAAATTCTGTATCCAGAAGCAGCAGAGAAGTTGTATGAAAAATGGCCTACACTACATCAGACCATGACTGTGTATGCAGACAAAAACTTCCCAAATTGGAAGGAACAACTTCCATGGAACTGTTCTCATTGTAAGTTGTACAATGATTTAATTTTAGCTCAGTACAAAGGATCATATTAACTGTTAAAAATAGTATGCCTGCTAAATCAAGGATGGTTATAGTTTTGATTTCTAAACATCATTTTTTTTTATTTTCTAAGTGTGGTCAGTATCAAATTTCCAACCCCACTGCCGAAGATCTATTATTAATCACAACACATAAGTTCTAATCTTCTTTGGTTGCAAAAAGTTGCACATTGGATTTGGCAGGATTGTATAAAAAAATCCCTCTGTATGCTTTGCATATTGTGTCTATTCATGGGCATGAGGTGCCATGGTTTCTTCTGAAGGGGACTGAGTTTGCACCTTTTTATTTGTCTCCACATTTCTGCTAAATCAAGTGTAAACTAACTGTCACTGGTAATCCTGTCTGGTCAACAAACTGTTCACTTGACCATGAAATAGTCTTGCAGCAGATGTTTGCCTAGCCATTGTATTTCCACAGAGAGTCTATTTTACGCTTGAGTGTGTTTGTTTACACAAGAGTTGCAGAGTACAGATGTAAGGAAATCTTATCTTTTATTGTGGGTTTTGAAGTGTAGAAACACCATCAATTTCAGTGAGCATGGGGAGGAACACAGCATGGATATTATTGTCTGCCTGTATCATCAAATTGTGTAATTGGGCAAGGGAAGAAATTCAGGTGGACAGTTTAAAGTGACCAATTCACCATTATCATTTAGTAGATAGCATGTAAAGTCAGTTAATTGGTTAGTTGCTCTTTTTCTTGTCTTTAAGTTATCAAATAGTTATGGATGAACCGATATCTCCACAGGCAGTATGTGCTTTCAAAGAATTGCAGCTCATTTATTTGTAATTTCTCTTTTTGTAATACAGCAAGCTTTGACAAGTTCGTTTTTGATCCCTTGCCACAGGCAGTACATGCGATGGAGATGTGTGTGTGTGTGTGTGTGTATGTGTGTGAGATGCTTGCTCAATTGTAAACACCATCTCAAGAAGGGTAGTTCCAAGGGATCTCATATGCTACTTGGCATATGGGTGGGTCGTACTAACTTATTCCTATTGTTTTTGATGGATGTCAAAGGTCATTTGCGGTCACCAGAGGTCCAAAGTGTAAACCTTGCAATGTAAACACCATATCTCAACAAGGGTAATGAGGGATCTCATATTAAGTGAGAGAATGACCAATTGTTTTTAGGTGGTCCCTACCGTCCCTATCATTTTTGCTTGAGGTCAAAGGTAAAAGAGAAAAATCTTGAAAACTGCTCATTAACACGATATCTCCAGAAGGGTAACTTAAAGGAATTTTATTGTTAGCATGTATATGACCCAAAGTAATAGATGATTCCTATTATTTTTGGTGGAGGTCAAAGATCATTCAGGGTCACAAGAGGTACTGAAGAGGAGGGAAGAGGACATAGCTACCAGGGGGAATATTTCAGAAGGGCTGCATGTACCAAGAAAGCAAGATGTAATTTTCTGCAAATTTTGCAGGGGCAAAATTTTTCAAGTGTGTGCGTTGTGTACCCCTGACAGCAAAGAACACATCTGCCCGGAACAATTATGCCGGGAAATTTTGTGTCAGAGTATGAGACCTGAACACAAACCTTGAAAAGGGTAACATATACCTTATAAAAGTTTGAAGAAGCCTGGAATTTTTATATCCATGAAAGAATGGGAACCACGTTACCATCTCAAGCTAAGAAAATTTGGTAAATCTCACACTTGTCACTTAATGACAGGTGGAAATGGCATTTCCCAGGCTTTTAGGTTGAATCGCTATTTTGAGCTTTCACTTGAAATTAAATGTTCACCTCAATAAGATGAGAGCAAACGCAAAGTGATCAGAAAGTTACCAGATAAAATTACCATGATATCGTTACTGCAAAGTAAGCTAATCATTGAAGAATGAGCTTGTATGCGCATTCTACAAATTGAAGTTGAACAAAAGATACCCCGACCTCCTTTTTTATCGTTGCCCGAATTTTCGTCTTTCAGCTAATTTTAGCACTTTTCACACAATGTACGGTGAATCATATTGAAAACTGCAAAATTGTGATCACATAGACTGCCCAAATACATCCCTGTCGATTTTCAGTGACTACTGGTGTTACTATCATCGAGAAGTATGACACAAGATGGCTTTGATTGATTTTTCGGGCAAAATTTCGGGCCCTGCATACTGTACCGTCCTTTCCATCTGCCCGTTAATGTAGCAACTGAGAGCATCCCAGAAATTTTTTTGCAACTTTTCCCCAAATATTCAGTGGCGTAAGCCAGGATTTGTGTCACAGAGGCCAGTGAGGTCTGTGATTGCCGGCACGGGGGAGAGTTCTAAGGGGAGGGGTGTGCTCCTCCCTTTGAATTTTTTTTTGGATAATTAGGTGTCCTTACATGCAATCTGGTGCCACATGCATTATTTTTTAAAGTAAAATTAATGTTCAAAAATTGACATAATGTAGGTTATTAAATAAAGTATGCAGCCTATGGTAAACCTTGCATCGTGACACCACTTTTAAATTATTTAGTAAAAAAAAACGGCTTCAGTGGGGGGGGGGGGCATGGCCCAATGGCCCCCCCCCCTTCCTAAATACGCCACTGTCCTAGATATTTTGTGCCTCAATTGTAAAGACAGTAATTTAAGAAACAGATCAATTTGAAATCACAGAGAATTGTGGCAAGGAATTCCTATGCTGCTTGGCTTTGTGGTTTGATAAGCAGGCTCACCAAAGACATGATGAACTGAATAAATATTTAATGAGATTTTATTAACAATGGCAGCTATATTTTACTTTTTATTTGCAGTGGATGAAGAAGAGCAAGCATTTTTGTCATTGCCATTTGTATTCCAAAGCAGACACAAGAGGAAAAAGGGAATTGGTTCTGCATCACTAACAAGCAGCATAAGGTCTTTCATAGACATCAATCCTGTGAGTTATTTATCAGTTTATTCTTTTTCTAGGAAGTTGTGAGTGTGTTCATTAGTAATATAGGTTTTGATAACAATAAATATTCAAATGTATCCATCTGTGATCACGTGTGTGAATATATACATATCAGTAAGCTTGTGAAAAAGTGGTGGCTTAGAACTTTCATTGTTGGTATTCCTAGAGAGTAAATAAAGCATAGGCCTATTATTTTTGTGGAAGTCGAAGGCTGTATCAGATCACTAGAGGTGACTTACAACTTTCATTGTTGCAGGGTTTCCGTCGGGGGGGGGGTCCCTTGCCTGAAGAAGGGAGGACAATCCCCGTTTCATTTCCATAAAAATATAAAAAATGTCAATATCTTGGTTTCTTACTTAAGAAGAGGACACTTTTGCAGCAATGTTTGAACTTTCATAAATAAATGACCTTTAAAACCCTTCAGAATGCACCTTATAGGGGCCTTGAGGTAAGCTTTTGCCCCCCTCCCCCCGAACCCACTTGTAACTTTGGCCAAGGACAGCATTCATTCGGACTTGGGCTTTAGCAGTAATAAATCCTCACCTTTTTTGAGTTTCTGGTGGATTCCCTGCATTGTTGGTATTCTATCATAGAGAGTAAATAAAGCATAGGCCTATTATTTTTGTGGAAGTCAAAGGTCATATCAGATCACTAGAGGTCATAACATGAAAACACAGTAAATCCATTTCTGCAATGAAGGGAACATTCAACCAACTTGATGGTTGATTGGTATGCAAGTTCAGCCTATAATTAACATCACTTTAAGATAGTCTAAAATTATATAGATGCCATCTGGGGGGTAAGTCAGTCACACAATACACACTTTTTGAACAGTTACTCATCAACAGAGAATTCAGTAAACTTTTGAAGTAGAAATACTTAGATTTACTTGTAATTTGGTTGGAATGTGTACCCTATCGAGTGAAGGGACCCCATTAGTCTTTGTAGATATATCATCATGAGGTCAAACAAGTTCTCTAGGCTAACTGTTGTACAATCATTATTTAAAAAAGGGAAATCACTCCTACTCACCTCCCCTATTACTACTATTGGACAGTCCATCTACGGCAGAATGATCACTGTCAATAGGGATTCTTATCTGGTGGCGCTATACCACTCTCGTATCTCAGCATCCTGAACTCACCCTTGCATGGGTGGAAAAAACCAGCAATTTGGGAAGCTCATTGCCGGGAAATTTTGGTATTTGGAGGGAAATTTTACTTGTTTTCTATATATAGCCATATAAAGTCTGTGGGAAATTTTGATTTGCTTGCTGGGAAATTTGATATGCTTGCAGGGAAATTAACGTTTTTTCCAGCCCTGCACCCTTGTTTCATTGCCAGCGGTATGAATCACTTCGTGTTTTCTGACTCAGAAATTTGATCTAATTTTTGGATTAGATTGATCTCTTTTTCATCCCCATCAAATTTGGATATAGATCCATGTGCAACTTGGTTGGTTTCCTTTCCTAATTGTGTGTTTACTTTGCGGTATGCATTTTATGTCATTTCAATGTAAAGGGAAAATGGATAAATGTGATATTCTTCAAAGTTCAACAGTGCTTGAACAGCCAAAAGGTTATAAGTTGAGGCATAAAACCACATCTAACTAACAGACTACAACAGTCAAAAACACTGACGGCCTTCTTGCCCTGAGAACATTTTCGCAAGACAAATCAACATATAACATCATGTTCCATCATCGTTGTTCATTCACATAAAAGTTTCTTACATTTTTCTTGCAGAACATAACAAATATTGACGAGTTTTGCCAAAGCATTGTAAAAGAAGAACGCCCACAACCATTCATTTTGGTGCTATGGGATGAGAAACAGAAGACAAGGCAATTCTTCACAGTGTTTGAAAGGCGATGTCTCTTGTCAGCATCTCTACTGAAGGCAGTGGATACCTGTTTCAAGTTGCATTTTGTGCTTGACTTAAGCTACCAAATTGACTGCTTTGCCACTTGGCAATTTTTACAGCATTTTGTATTTGAACTTTTTAATGACAAAGCTCCAGAACTTAACTGTGTCAGAGCTTTTAGAGCTTACTACAATTCCATGTAACCAAACTAAAAAAGGTAGGTCTACTCGCAAAATCTCTGGATAGCGTACTATACTGTGTAGACCCCTTAAGACCTTGCCATTTTACCCACCTTTATCAATAAATATTTTGTCATGGCTTGTCATTGTGTTTCCTGAAGGTATATCTCACACCACCTCCAGGTGGTTATTCATATTTGCAATTTTAAATATCTACTACTGCAACTTTACATCATCAAACCAGAATGAAAGAACAGCAAAGAAGAAACATAGCAACTTCAAGTTAGCATGTCATGATCTTTTTGTCGTGTTTTGTATATATTACAAAAGTAGTTTTTGAAGTTTAGCATATTGTTTTTATGTATTACTGCACACTGATGCCCCTTAGTCAACTGAGAAATGCTATTGGTTCTCTCAGAAATACCCTCCTTGCAGCACAAATTGCCAAGGTGCCTTTCTGTTTATGCTGTCTGTGCCATTCTCGGAGTTTCTTATATGCATGAAACCAAAACTTCAATTGTGTTATTGGTGTCCTTTCTGCTACACTGTTGTGCCACTAATTTTACTCATTTATTGCTGTCATTGCAGCTTGTATACTTTGCCCTTTTTGAAAAGCTTGTCAAGTCTAGACTGGTACATCAGGATTTAAAGAAATGTATGCTTTTCTACTATGGCCTATGATGTTACATATAAAGTGCTAGCAAAGTGCCTTCTTAAGTGTCATGACATCGTATTTGACATTGTTTATGATCTTAGATCTCATTTTTAGTTAACATTCTCGGTGAGCATATGCACAGTTAGACATCTTGTAACCTTGTTCAACCTTATTTAATGAAGTATTTAAAAAATAATGGTTTTTACTTTTATTGTTGTGTGTTTTTTGAAGTATTTATGCAAAATTTGTGTTCTGAAATTGATAACTGGAAATTTCCGCATCCAATACTTCAACTAAACCAGGCATCTAAAGTTGAAAAAAAGAAAGAAGCATGCCTGGTATGATTCAATGAAATATGAAGAATAAGTTCTTTTTGATGCTTTTTCATTTTAAGCAATTATTTAGCACTACAGGTACAACAACAACCAGAGTTAAAAAAGAAGCAAACAACAATACAATATCTTTACTATGTATTTTACTTGGTGTAGACGTCATGTGACCTTGTTCAGCCCTGTTTAAACTAGTGTTTGCACAGGTAGTAAAAGTGCTACCCGGATAGATGAAATAATTTTGGAGCGGGTACCCGAAAACTACCGAAACAGATGTTTACAAACAGGAGGCATAGTATTGTGTCGCTCAAGTGGGGATGATTCATCATTGAAATAAAGCACAAAATATGTGAAAGAATGATCTGTTGACACTTCAAACTCAAAAGAAGGAACTTAGGCTAGACAGATTTTGTGTGAACATAACATGCACTACAGATTTATATCTCAATCACAGTTGTAATAACTAGGCCTAAAGTATTTTTTAATGTGCTACATTTTTTGAACCGGGTAGAGGAAACAAAACCCGGGTAGTAATGTGGCGGGCGGGTTTTCGGGTAACCCGTGCAAACACTAGTTTAAACAAAGTTTATATTGTCTTAAGAAGTATATCATTTTGCTTGCTATGTTATTGTGTTTTGTTTTGTTTTTTGAAGAATATATAAATAAGGTGTTTTCTGAAGTTGATTACTGCCAAGTACAATATCTAGTACTGCACCAAATCAGGCGTATACAATTAAAGCTTTTTTTTTGTTCTAATATCGACGAAGAAGCTGGTTTTGAAGTAAGTATTTCATACAAATCTTGCATTTATTATGTCTTACAATAATCTACAGATTTGAAAAAGAAGCAAAGAAAGCTGGTATTTAAAAGCATAACAATAAAGTGCCTAGTTTTCCTGCTGTTGCTCAAAGATATTTTATTTATAAGAAGTTCTTAGAAAACATTTGTTGTATTGGGAGTTCAAAATAAACGACTTGTTTCATATTAAATTCTGCTTGTTTCAGCTTTCTAATTTTCCTCTTGGGTTAGCAACTTAGAACATGGACAGTACAAGCTACCATAGGAAAGTGGGCAACAATGCTCATTTATCTAGCAGTATTTGCTCAATTGTTGCAGAGAAAAGAAGTGCTAAACACATGGAGCAATTTTATTTTACCCAACAAATGAGGAAAAGAATTACCCAACAGTTGGAGAAAGTCCTGTGCTAAACACAGTTTAGCAAAAAGTGCTAAATTGTTCAGGACGTGCTATGTTTCTCCAACAAGTAGCAAAAATATTGCTCAATATTTAGCAATTTTTGCTCAACTGTTTTTAGAGTGCATGCATCCAGTTTTAATGATTTTACGTACAGTATCTTGCGAACTAGCAGAGTTCAGTAACTGTGTTATTGCGGGTGTATATACATAATTCCGTAATGTTTACATTCCATCAAGGTCATGTGGTACTCTTCTTGATCTGCTATTGGTTGCTGTCACGAATTCTTGCGCAAACTTATGGTACGTTCATGAACAGCCACGTTTAAAAATTTTGGCTGGTATTTCACTTAATAGCTACAAAATATGCAACTTTTGCATGTGTGAACATGTAATTTCATCTTAGTAATATATTGTTACGATTTTTGAGCAATTTTACGAGTACTTCCCAACGAGGGATCACGAAACAAGCGAATGTTGGGCTTCGGCCCACCGTCTATAAGAGAGATTCAGCAGAAGTTTTAACCCGGAATTCTTTCGGCAGAAGTGATAATGCCATACAATGAGAACAGAAATTAACCGCCTGCGCACGAAGCGCTAGAAATGTTTAGACTTTCAAGTGCTGTATTCACTAAAGAAACTTTAAGCTTGTGGCTAAAGCTTTAAATTTCCCTGGATATTTGCATGAGTTGCAACAGTGCATTTTACTTAAGTAGTGCTGCACGACAAAGCATGAAGTAGCTAATCGCTTTCCGTAGAATGTAGATGTGACAGTTTAATATCTATACTTGTAATATCTCAAATAACAGTAGCAACTATCCACTCACACCTCTGTGAACTTTATACATAATGAAAATAGAGTCCTTCACCTTTGACTTTTACTACTGAGTTCCAAGAAACCACATTTTCCACTTTTAAACACCTCTTCACAAAGCTTGAAGAAAATCGGTCCATCGACTATAAGCAATTTTTGACCTAAACATATTCATATGAGCTCTGTCATGTGACCTTTATTTGACCGTTGCACTCTCGAGGGTCTCTGAGACAGTCCCCCCTGTACCTTACCACACAGTTTGCAAAAAATGCGCATTTGACCTTCTGTTATTTGACCTTTGACCTCGGATTCCAAGGCAACCGCATGTTGGTAGAACAGTTTTCTGTCACTTTAATGTTTTCTCTTAGAATAATAGCCAAGATACAATTTTTACACAATTTGACCTTTAAACTGAACTTTTGAACTCTAACCTTTTGACTTTTACTTTCGGGGTCTGTGACACAATTTTATGTCCGGGTACCTTTCCAACAAGTTTAAAGATAATCGGTACAGCTGTCAAGTAGAGGCTTTCAAAACATAAAAATGTACATTTGACCTTCTGCCACGTGACCTTTGACCTCGGTTGCCATAGCAACCACATATTTTGGTAGAACTTGACTTATCCGTCATATCGGTGCAGTTTCATGTCAGGGCAATGTTTCATTTTGGAATTTTAACCAAACGACGGTTTTGACACAATGTGACTTTTGGCCACTGACCTTGAGCTTTACTTCAGGGGTTCTGCGAGACACAATTTCCTACCCAGAGGTACCTTACCCCCAAGTATGAAGAAAATCGATCTAGATTCTAGGAGGAGTTTGTGGCACGAATACTCCCTAAAAATAAACATTTTCTCTCCCATCAGGTGACCTTTTACGTCTATTTGATAGTTCTAGACATATATCATTGTAAAGTTTCATGTCAGAGGGATATTTCCTATACTAGTTACAGCAAAAAAGATGATATTCACCACATTTGACCTTTGCCTTCTAACTTTCGACCTTAGGTAGTTTATTGTAGGTATGTGTGTGAAGTTTCATGTCAGTACAATGTTTAATCTCGGTTTATTTTTTTGCCAAAAAGCGATTTGGACACAACTTGACCTTTGACGTCTGACCGTAGAAATTTTCTTCCGAGGGTTTGCGAGACATAAGTTCCCACACTGGGGTATCTTCAACCAAGTTTAAAGACAATCGGTTTAGCCAAAAAGGAGTTCATTGCACAAATTTTCACATTAAGATATACATTTTTCTTCTATCAAGTGACCTTTGACCTTGATTGCCATGACAACCACATATTTTATTAATTCTTAGCACGTTTATAATGTGTGTGAAGTCTCATGCAGCGGGATGTTTCCCTATGAAATTATAGTAGAAAAGTGATTTTTACCAAATTTGGCCTTTCACCTGTGACCTTTGACCTTTACTTCAGGTTGCTAGTGTGACACAAGGGTTCTGCTAGTGTACTCTAGCACCAAGTTTTGGGAAAATCGGCTACACCGTTTAGGAGATGTTAAGAAAGGGAAACTGGACACACACATACATAGATAACAATCGGGGTTACACGTTTTTAACATTGAAAATGGGGATATCCCCACTTGGGGGTGTATCCACAGTTGACTAGAATCAAGTGATGCTCATGTCCCTGATTTATATCTATTACACGCATCCACACACTTACACCAACAAATGTTGTATTTCCTAAAGATAGTCTCATCACATGGAAAATTGGGGGAACGTCAAAAATGTTTCAAAACTAATGGGGCACATCTTTGAAAGGTGCAAAATCTAATTTCATGGCAAATCTTGCATTTGGCAATCTGGAGTATCCCTACATGCCGGTATATCCACTGCTGAATAGGGGGAAAAGACACTCATGTCCCCCATTTGCACCTATTACATACGCACACACCCACAAGCACACGCACACGCTTTGACTCCTTCAGTTGTGGACTTCGGGTCACCCCACTGTGGGTTAGCCTCTTAGACTAGTAACTTGGGAAAATTAACTGTTACCATGGCAATCGTCGTTTTCTCAGCTAGCATTGCTGTACATAGACAACAGGCAAAGTAACTACAATATATCATCCTCCTCACGGAGCAATGACGTAATAACAATAGGCTACTCCGTTTTTAAATAGCAAATTTTAATCAGGAATAGACCTCAAAACGCTTTACAAATGTCCATAACAATCTTGTCAACTCTAAGCGTTACTGAAATGCCGGGACTGTCCCCACCAGTGCAGCCATTGTTGCGCCAAGGGTTAAATTTCACATGTATTTTTAATCTCATATGCTGAGCACCAAGCGAGAAGGTTCTGTTGTTCCAAGACTTTGGTATGACCAGACCGTGACTTGAACCCGGACCGTCGGACTGAGATTCGGATGCTCCTTAATCCCTGGTCACACCGCCACGACTACCTGCGACTCTCCGTCGTAGACAATTTGAATAATTCGTAGACATCCTGGTGCATCGCCTGCATCTTACTACTTTTGGACATGTTCAATCGGGCCGGCGGCTTACGACACGACGGAACTATAGTCGTGGAACCGGCCACACCGCCACGACCACAGCCGACGCGGTGGGTGGTCGCCGTCGTGTCGTGGGTTGTCGTGATAGTGTGACCCGAGCTTTTAACCTGTCGGGAAGGAGTGCTAGTCTCCTAAGCGTTATTGCCTGAATTATAAATGGAGCAGGTTAAAAGATACACTATGATGACGATGGCGATCATGATCACGAACTATGATGCAGAAAACGATAATAGTGGTGGTGGTGGAAATGATAACACTGTAAAAATCTAATATGTAATATTGCTAGAAACCGAAACACTTTAAAAGAATATTATTATTTTGTTAACCACATTAAGTCATGATCTTGTCAAGGTTCCTCTCCATAATTGATATCTACCCTGACCCCCAATGACTAATGCAAAAAGAACATTTCCGTAGATTTGATTGACGCAAGGTTCATTTTAACGCGATCAAAGCAATCCATCTTATATCACTTAAGGCCAAGCATACGTGTAAGAGGGATGTGTTGTTTTCGTTGGTTGTATTATGGGAGTGTGATTCATTGCAAGCTTGTGTCAATTTGAAGATTAATGTTGGAGTGAGAAAGCTACAAATACGTAAACGACCGTGTGGCTGTATTTGTTATTTTCCTTAAAGGCTGAAAATAGTCGATTTCAAACGGTTCTGGAATTGGAAAATAAGGAGTTCTTGAAGGACGTAATAGGTGACCCTGCCTACTACGATTGGTTCTGGAGCAGCGACTACTGGTTGGATTACCCATCAATATCCGAAATACCGAATACCGACAGTCCTCAGACAGTGAATGGAAACCGAGAACGACGTAAGTACATATTCATAACATTTTGTATGTTATGATTACGAGGCGAATGCGTCACTTCATTTCGGAGCATTTAGGAATACTTCTGACCTTTAATATAAAACAAATGACAGGTGTAGATATAGACAAAAATGCACGTCAACGACTTCAGTAGAACAAGATTTTTTGACATGAAATTAAAACGAAAATTGGTCATTTATGTTGCAGTTCTTAACTGCTCTATAACTATGCTATAGAAGGCTTTATAAATGGGACAGCTTTAGCCTATCTTTTACAAAAGGTTTCAGTAAATAACCATATAATCTGGTAGTTGATAAGCACCACCTGATATGCTAATAGTAACTCTGTTACACTTTAAAACAAGCCAAGGCATGAGTAAAATGTGAAAAATTGATACAATGACTGATTAAAAACCCTTCGTTTTTGCCCATCTACCAAATGTTTGACAATTCCTGACAATGTACTTTAATGGAGGGGGACACAACTCCCGTAGTCCTACGTCTATAAAAAACTGGTTCATGCAGAAGGCTAAGTACTTTTCTGTCTATCAGCTGAGTTCACCCATGCTGCGACTTGACACTGCCAAGAACATACAGCAAAACGCATATAGAATTAGGAAGCAGGGTGGTGCTTGCTTGGTACTTTGCTGTGTTCATTAGTAGACTTTATCTGTATGTATGAGTCAAATAAAGTTAGCGAAAAATAATTATAGCTAAACACAGCGAACACTACGCAATCTTTAAATGCCAGTGTTGCAAAGTGTAGTACCATTACAATGCACGACAGCAGAAATAGGTGCGGTATGTGTGTGGGTCTAGTCTGTTGTAACTCCCATTATCGGGAAATTTCATAGGCGTTACGAAAAAGAGGGGGAATTGACGAAAACCCATTTTCGCTGCCGCACTCTCAAGACTTACTACTGTAATTTTTATTACCCGCAGCAAACCAACATGATGTATTTGATTGCATTCACAACCTTTTCAGCCACATTATATATATATATAAGGAGGATTCGTTTTTGAAAAATTAAAGTTTCAGGTAAATAAACAGGCGTCCGACCCTACATGTAGCCCCCAGACAAGACCTATTTCTTCGCCTAGTCAGACAGATTTGTGGTAAAGATAAGGTGTTCTTCTCAATTACAGGATTGCTGGTGTAAAAACGGCTCCGCCTCCTTAACCTACTTCCAGAATACAAAACATGGTATAATCCTTTAACTAAAACCATGCTACCACGGATGACCCATCAGCATTAGCTTTATAATAAGTTATATTTTTAATTAACCCGATTGAAAAATGTATGATAATTAAATCGAAAGGTGACTGAAGACCACTGAAAACAGAAATATTCTGGAAAAAGCTCCTTTTTTCTGTTCTGCAACTTTTGGTGAGTTGATCAGAATGGCCGACCAGAAAAACTGCACCCGGACCAAAACAGCTAGAACTTGTATTGTTCCAAGCAAGAATGAAAAAACTAGTTATTTTTGTCCATAAAAAGCCTAGTTTTTCTTGTCCGGAGAGACATAAAGCAAAAGTTCTGCACAGACATTACTGAAATTTGGTCAATATGTCATTGGAATAAATGCCTAAATGTTGCATTTGTATTAAGTAATTGTTTGTCATTGTAAGCCAGGCGAGTTTATCTTCTGAAATGGCAAAAAGGTGTCTCGTCCTTCTTTGTTTCTGAAAATATGCAGATTGTTCCTGGCCCTATACCAAATGACAGAGGGCCTTCGTAATATAGTGTCTGCCTACTTTTAGGTTAAAAGTCTCTAAGCAATGGGAAAGATCGCCTAACAACGTCTTCAGTGATTAAGAAGCAGGGCTTTAACACTGCTTTCTCTAGAAATTGTGAAAAGGGGGCATAACAAACAGCAGTAGGTAAATGAAAAGGAAGAAAACTCAAAATGTCGTACGATTTTTAAAGTCATGTATTGCCTACAAAACCATTATTATTGCTGCTAATCTCATACTATGCCTTCAAAGTATAAAATTTTCACTTTAAATCTTAATATCTTAGCATTTAATCTCACAAGTTTACTTTCAAATTTCAACTTTTGACCTTGATTTTCATTATTTTGATCTAGAATATCTTATAATTGACTATTAGTGTCATATTTGTTACTTTTGGAGTGCAGATTTGGACTTTAAATCTAAATTCCATTATCTTGACATTGACTATTAATTATTCTATTTGTACAATGACGGTGTCATATATATTTGCCTCTTTGTTCCATTATGAGACTTCTTACCTCATATTGTTGAGCTCATAATGAAATATTGAGGCTAAGTCATATAACTTTGACTTTCTAATTGATTTAATCTCATTATTTCAACTCTTAAATGATTGTTTTGAAACAAAAGGCTAATGTTTTGACTTTTACTGTAAAAAAGCCTTAAAAAGTCAAAATTCTGATTTTTTGGTCATACTTTTGAGGAAAGAAGTCACTTTCATGTAAAAATCCCAATAATGACTTTAAATGTAAAAGATATTAAAAGTCAATGTCTAGACAAAAACAGTAAAAAATGTGAAGTTAATAATCAAGTATAAGACATTTTAAGTCGCAAAAATAAGATCTAAGATAATACTTTGGTATTATGATATTCACTGTCAAGATAATGGGGTTTTCAGATCAAGTTGGTAATTCAACTGCCATATTTATGACTAAAACAATTCAGACAATTGGTTTATTGGAAAAGTTTCACTTTGAAGATCACGTTTAAAGATTACTTTTAGTTTCTTTTGTCCCTTTTCCCCTCCCTTTGCTATCGTGGCCACTTATGAAACCTCACTTCAAAATATTTAAAAGTAGCCCATTTGGACCTTAGTCTCTAAATCATTAGAAACAAGTTCATGAGAATGCTACCTCTTGCTTATAAACCTCTAGGCATGTTACAGTTAGCTACATTGTGAAGGCCGTCTGACTCTTGGTAAAGAGACCAGAACTGCCCCAAAATTTGAAGAAAATTACTTAATTTAAGAAGTAAAAAATGTCCATGTTTTCAAAAATGAGATGAGTGCTTAAGTTTTGACATCAGGTTCTATTTATATAGCTGTAAATCACTTTAAACACAAATTTTCAGTGATTTATATCATTCCCGTGAAAAGATATAACCTTTCAAAATAACACGAAATGGCACTTCTACCATTCTTCCTGCAAAGTACAAAGTAGTGCAAAATACTTTTCTGATGTCTGTAATTTCTGGGCCCCGACAGCTTTAGCACTAAAAATGTCACTAGGACCATTCAATTTTAAAAGAAACCCTGCAAAGTGTACAGGTTCAGTTTCTTTATTATCAGTTAATTGAACAATAAAACAAAGGCATTCAGATCTTCAATAGAAAATTATCATCGGCATAAATTGTGACCTTATCATTGTGCCATTCGAGAGGTAACTTAAACATTTATCTAAGATAGTCATAAAAACACTTCAAGCACAATGATGTCAATAAAACCTACATTTCATACACCTTTTTAAGATAAAGGAGAAAAAAAAGATGTTTAAAAAGCCGCCACTTTGGATTGACCCAATTTCGGCACTTTTTATTGGTAGAGTTATACACTTCAACCAATACATTAGCACTTAAAATTCACTTCTAGGAATTTTCAGTGCCAAACCCTATATCTACCCGAATTAGCCTCAGCATTATAGGCTAGCTGCTCGGTCAATACCCTTTCAACAATAAAACATGGACAAATTAGCGTAGGGTTAACAGCCTCCAGAAATTTGTTTGAAAAACGCAACAGGTTCAGTAGTAATGTGACTCAATGTTACTGTTAGTGTTTCAATAGACAAGTCCAAGTTGAGAAAAACGTACTTTCGTCTCTTTTCTAGTATTCTCCTGTGGATTCACTAACTTAGCTGAACTCTCTCTAACAAAAGCTTTTGGTCTACGTTAAAATTTTCCCAGCATCTAAAGTCGTTTCCAGAAATCCAAATTACCTAAATGCTACTCTGTAAGGTTCCCCTTACCTATTTTTTAAGTTTTTTCCCCATATTTGGAAATTAGGTTCCTGAGGTCAGGAAACCCAGTTTTTTACTTTTAATGAGATTTTAAAGAAAGAGAATATCAGTTATGAAGAAATTATAAGAGCCTCGTTTATCATCTAAGTTCAATATGGCCACCGAGGTCATTTAAAATAATATATCAACAAAAACTGTTATCACTGCCATAGATATTATCACTACTATAGATATTATCACTGGTATAGATATGAACGCCTACGTTATAATGTCATAATGATTTCCAACTCCCTGGATAATTTCACTGTATTCGTTTTCGCACTTTCGAAGAAGAATGCTCTGAAAAGTTAGATTAAGCCAAACTCATGACCAACCTGGGAGGTAATTATAGATTTTAAGGGTGGATTCTGGTCGTCATTTAAGAAGAAACATGGATTCCCTGATTCTGAATATCTGGACGTTCTGACTATGGAAATCATATGTTCGTAAACAACTACCATCTTAGTACCATCACTACTAAAAATATCACCGTTTTCATAATATGAGATCGTCTTGGCAGCGGCATTGGATATTCATGATGTGAAATTATCGTTAAGATTTCGACTGCATAAGTAATATTTATTTTTATTTTAAAGTAACCGAATATGGGTAAATATGTTAAAAATTGGTCAAAGGCAACAGCAGAAGCTACTACTTTAGGCTATTGTGGAGGCCACATTGGATTCCTGGAGGCAATATTGTATTCTGGGCAAAGTTAAGGGTGGTCGAGAGGCTTATTATAAAGAGTGTGGATTATGGTAGCTGACTCCACTGACTAAACCTAGAAAGGATCAAAATGGCCTTTTTCCTGGCTCGGACCAGTCCATCAACGCTATGACAGTCATATTGAGTAACAATACTACTGAACCTGCTGCGTATGGAATTGCATATTCTTTAGTGAATTAGATGAGGGTTGGTGATAAGACACACAACTCCGTGATTTGCCTCTGGTGTAGACAATAAAATCAGCAAATCAGAGTTTTTACACATTCTTTGTCCTTGAATTTATAATGTCTCATGATTTGCCTTATACAGGTGAGACCTCCTTCATTTATGAAAGCCTTTTCAGCTTTTGGGATTACTCGTATGGGGTAACTTGGAGTAGTCTCATTGGTTTATTTGATGAACTTGGAGATAACTTTGCTAGCAAAATTCTGGACGAGATAGCTCCTACAAAAGAAGATCTTCGAACCATGGGTCACCAGGCTGACGACTTCATTTTACAATGTAACTTTAATAAGGCTAAATGTGACTACAGGTAAGAGAGATAATCTTCCACACTTTCGCTTAACTGTCAAAACTAAAAAGTTACTAATATTACTAATATTAACCATTTTCACTCGGGTAGATATGTTTACCAATTAATGAAGGGGGTCACATATACATTTGGAGAACACTTTGGCATAAGGATTACACAAATTTATGGGGAAGCGAAAGAGAGAATCTCACTTCAAATAAAATTACGACACTAGGAGGAAATTACCATTTAAATGACTTGGGAGATCTAGAGAAAGGCTGGAATAAATTTGAACTGAAAGGTATTGGGGCACTACTGTAGGTCTTTTTGCTTCTGAATTTTCATTGTTCATTCTCGCTCTTTTAATTTCGACCCTGCAAACTATTCTTCGATTCATTTCCCAAAACAGTACTTGTACTACTTTTACAAAATGTAACATGTCCCTGGTTTATACATTACTGCGCCTTATATGAACGGTAACCACGAAAACGTCTTGCTCATGCATAAGTAAATTAATTTAGGGAAGTTAATCAGGCGTTTGCATTCTTGTACACTTAGCCTGTTAGTTAGTTGTGTATTCGATTTACTAATTATGTTAATAGGAAATTTTTAGTGATCAAAATGTGTTATAAGTTAAAAAGCACTTTTACAGTTGCACAGACGAGACCACTATTTTACTAAAGGGAATGAGGACATTACCCGAATGGAACCATCATGAGTACATTATCTATAAACGCAGCTCTACCACAGGTTGGGAGTTTTGCCAAGAATGCCAGGAATCAGCACATCTCGTGCATTGAAAGTTGCATCTTAGAATGTTTTATCTTGCGGTTTCATGTTTGTGATACTTAAACTTCCAAAAAAAATTAGACAAATTTCGTTGGCTTTAGTAAAATTACTTTGAAAGGAAAATTGTAACTTTTGTTCATAAGCCTAAAGTAGACATACCCAAACTATTGCAAGGTTAAATGCAATAGCACACTTACGCTACATGCTGTCTGATATTCCCCAAAATATAAACCCCACATTCTTTTACTATAGGTTGGCATTTAATTTAATTTCCCCTTTCGCACAATAAATTGTTTTTCGCAGGAAGACGCTGTTTCAAACAGTACCAGGTGCGTAATTAAAATGAGTGACCAATTAAAATTAATGACAATGGATGCATAAAATTAAACATAGAACATAGTCCCAGGGAGTTGTTGCAAGTAACAACTCCCTGATAAAACATTGAATTATTATCGCAGTGGAAAAAGGAGGTTATGACCTCCTTTTTCCACTGCGATAATAATTCAAGGTTCTACGTTCTACGTTAAGGTTCTAAGGTTCTACGTATCATGTGATGATGCGAAAGGAGACATCCTAATATCCCGGAAATTGAAACATCTAAACCCAATCCACACAAAAAGTTTGTAGCTAACATCAATGGCTTGAATGATATCTTAAATATACGATTGTAAATTTCAGCCTTTTTGAAAAGTGAGAATCTACCAACTCCTCTGCCACCTGCTAATAGTCGGACTTTCTAGAGATGTTACGAGGAAATTTAGCAGGGGTGCTCACATTTGTTGTTTAAAAACGTTATTCTGATTAAAATAAGTCTGTTGTATTTTTCTTACTCTTCTTTCCTTGCGCTCGTAAATGTGTATACATTAATATACACTGATCACGCAAAATATTAGGGTCGTTGTTAACACTAGCAAGGGAATCGACTTTTTTGTTTGGAATTCCACATTATTACATGATCACAATATGCCAAGAAAGGCAGTCGTTCATCTTTTTATCTTCTATAGAAGGGAGCAATCTTGTTTAGATGTATTTCATAAGCCTATGACAAATGTGTATTTTGGATAATTTTCTATCATTGAAAATTAGTCTGAAAGCAAACCAAGCCATCGAAATTTTTAGGAGGGGTAGAAATATGTCTTAACGTCTAGCTTTAACAATTTTAGCGACTCCCAAACAGGACAAAGAATAACACATTGTACTAGGAGTGTCAAGAAAACGCATAACATCGGTAAATATGTACTAAACCTTATCAAGGCACACTAAGCAGATTGTTGGTCATGTAGCAGATGGACCCAAAATACCATGTTTTAGTAGAATTTGAAAAACAGCTCGAATAGCTTGTATTCTCGTGAAAAGGGTAAAAAACTTTTTTTTTCTTTTAGTGACATCTGTCTTCTAGTTAAAAGTGGCTCAGTGGCTCTTCTTTAGACATATGTTTGTTACAATCTTAATTTCATGAAGATACCGAACATAAGTCAGTGGGAACATGGATGGGAATGTTCTTGAAGAGTGTTGTTGTAAATTTTGAATCCTTGCCAATGGTGGTCATTTCAGTTACAAACTGGCGGATACAAACTAGCCTTCTATAAAGGTATTTTTCTCTCAGAGCGCAGATACAACAAAGTAATTATGACTATGAATCATGTGTTTGTGTACGAACATTGCTGAATTGTTTGGAAAGTGTCAATGGAAAACATAAGTCGCATTCAATTTCAGTCATTTTGAGTTGCACAATAGCTGCTACAAATCACAATTAAACCGATAACAGGTTCAAGAAACTCACAAGATGGTAACTGTTACCATATTGCAAACAGGAAACGACATATTTAGAGGTGTCAGTGTAAAGAGCTATAATGTGAATGGTGGCTACTTTGAAAAGTGAAATGTCTTTCATAAATTACAAGAGTGAGAAGGGCTAGGTAAATGCATCACAATAATGACTTCAAAACAGGCCCGTAGCCAGACAATGTGCTGAAGTGGGGGGCGAAAAAGCTTCTAGGGGCGAAAAATTTTCCGGAGATGGCGAAACATACTAAAATGCATTACGGCAATGCTAATTTTTTATCTTCTAGGGGGGCGAAAAATTTTCCAAGGGGGCTTCGCCCCCTTGCCCTCCCTTGACTACGGGCCTGCTTCAAAAGCTGTTTGGGTCAAAAGTTGTCTTACGAAACTTTAAGATTAACAGTGCCTTTTTGCTATTAATTTCAAAAGCGTAGACAGTTTGTATCAACATGGTTAATTCGTGGCAATAAGATCGGAGCTTGCACTGCTTACCAAAAGAGATCACAATTCAGGGCCCACTGTTTTTCTGGATATTTAGATTCATGAAGTAGTTTCTGCACTGACATTCTCCTGTATACAGTGGACCAATCATCTAATGCCTCATCACCGGGGATGTCATAAAGGTAATATTTCTGAAGAACTTGTCCATGGGGATAATGAAATAAGGGGTCAAACAATGGTGGGACAACCATTAGGGCCAAAAATGTAGACCAAATTTATCGACTTGTTCAAAAAAGACATGTTTGAGGTTAAAGTGACCAAAACTTGAGACATCATTTGATGACAGTGTCATATGGGTACACAGCAATAAGAACAAGCAAGTACTAATATGAGTAAGTCTGTTTCTCACAATGGCTACAAAATTCAATGTCATGAAGTATACAGATTGCTTACAAATTTCAAGTTATGTGAGACAGGAAGGTAACGTGTTTATTGAAGGAATTCTGGACAGGCTTAACAAGTAGGATGCACATCGTGGACCAAGGGTGGAGGACCTTGGCTTCATTGTCTCCATCCTGAGACACCACCATTTGCCCAGAGTACTTAAAAACGTAGACCAAGTCAATCATTCACTGAATGGCCACTGAAATCTGCAATTGAATGATAGATACGATATTGTTCCTTGCTATGCCATCATTTGTACGGGATCCATAGCTTCCATCATGCTGGAAAGGTCTACAAATGAACGCTGAAATGAATAAAAAGGAGCAATGCTTTATAAGGGAGTTCAAAATAACAACACCCTGGTTCAGATATCCTCTTTAAGCAAAGGGTAAAGCTTGTCTCACGTTCCCAAAAGGCAAAAGTAACAAAGAAAGTAAGGTTACAATAATAATGTATTGATTTGTACCTATAAACTGAATAAATGGGGCTGGAATTACATTCCAGTGCCATCGCAAACATTCAAGGTAATTTTTCTAAGGAGATGAGCTGTTTCTGTTAAGGAAACACTTGTACTGTCCGAGATAACTCCCAGCATATTTTTTAAGCCAAGAAGCCCAAACGTTTGGTAATACATTGCCGAAACAAAATGCTTTGTGCGCGGAGACTTATCCTTTAAATTATCCTACTTGAAATATCATGTGTTTTACGATCTTTTTACGAACATAACAAAAAAATAAGAATGAAAAAGTAAGTTCCCTAGATGGGATTCCAGCCCGGACAGTTTGTGTGGGAAACCAAGCACTTTTCACTACGACTCCTGGCCGGGTCATACCAAAGACTTTATAAATGGAACCTACTGCCATTGTACTTGGTGCTCAGCATAAGCAATGGAGAAGGGAAAACAAGCCAGTGAGCCACAACTGGTAAAAAAAGGCCGTGGCCGGCCCGACTTAAACCAATTGGTTAGAAACTGAGCCTTAAAACCTCATCTAAATAACTCCACTACGCCATGGTCGACTAACTGATTATACGTATGTAATATCTAATAATGTTATCGTCACAGCATCCTTCACACGTGTTCATAGTTAGGATATTAAAATTAGAATTACCAAGAACTGTTAAAGTTACATTTTTGAAAATATATGTGTTGTTCTCTATAATTTTATCTTTGGAATGGTACAAAAGTACAGCTCAAACTTTTCGGTAGTCACGAAACGTCGGACACAATTTGGCGGTTCCTCCCACTGTCTTAGTGTACGAGGTCTTCGTACTTTTACCTCTGGTGACCTCAGGTGTCCTGAAACTTCCAACAAAACCCATAGGTTCTCTCCCTTGATATATGAAAAATCTATATACCAAGTATGAAAAGTATCAACCATCCGCATCGGCAAGGAAACAAAAGCCTGGAGAAGGAATAACTTTTTCAACAGCCTTCAAGTTTCCCTTAGTTAATGGAAACATTTCCAGAGTAGCCACGATAGACCTTTGAGATGGTCAGCACATTTTGGTCATTACAGGGTCTATGTATAAAGATTAACCAAGCATGCGTGAATGGCAAATATCCACAGACTGTGGGGCAAAATAACCCATTATTCAGAACACTGAGCAGAACCGGCAGGAAAACAGAATCATACGGGTGGGAAGACATAATGATTTGAATGAGCTGATATGTTTTTTTTTTTTAACTGGAGGACTGAAAGGCAGGAAGAGACATGCCCACCCCCTACTTTCAGGTTTATAAAATGGTCGGTAGACCATAAGCCATCCGATATCTATACTTGCCTACACTGAAAGATCGATCTTTTTTACAGTGAAGATTTATTGGCGTGTTAGCCACATTTAGACCCGGTTTATCCCGGGAAAGGAAACGCCGACCGGATCCCGTTCAAATATACTGAGCCCAAAGAGGGCCCCAAATGGCTCAGGAGAGGGAAATGTTCAAAACTATTCCTAAACTAAGGCTAGTTTCTTTAGTATTGTAAATAACAGAAACCAGATATTAATAATCTTCAAAACTGAGTATGTCGTATATACACCTGGAGTAACATAGAAATAAAGCAAGCCCATTCAGGACCCAGTCTGAGCCGAACAACTTTCCCAATTGTAGCTCAAGCCCAATTCAGCCCAGCAAAACCTACAAAATCCCAATTGGGGCCAAATCGAGTGTGTTGGCTGGGCTGTAGGTCCGTAAGTCACTGTTACTGTATTGTATAGACAGGTTTGCCTGCAGTAGTATGCACTGTTGCAGTAACACAAGCCAGGATGCATACTAAAGGCGAATCGCTTAGTTGTTAAATAGTACAAAACAAAACATCGAATTCGTGTGAATGACTGGCAGCTGTTCTAAGCAGCCCCTTGCCTCGTTGGAGGGCAAGGACGAAATGACATCCAGAATATTGCCCGCATTACCTGTAGAGCGTTCAGAAAGACTCTCCCTTTATCTTGAAAAGCGACTCATTAATTTACTGATACTTCCATGTTAATACACTGACTCAGTTTTAGTTTCTACCATGAAGAAAGATCCAGCATTAATTTGCTCAAATACTGTCACCTCACGAGTGATTACGTTTACCATAAATTTGCATACTTTCGGGTTCTGGAGGCCATTTTGAAAAAACAAAACTTTCTTACTCAACTGTACATCAAAGAAAACTTTTTGGACCATCTCATTTAACACTTCTGTGGGAATTCAGCATGGAAATAGTTGTACCCGGTGCCTACAGTCGACCTGACCCCATGTGCTGATTAAAAATGAAAGGCTGGAGGTCCTGTAAATTTTTGTCATTTATCTTAAACTTCATTTAATATGAACTTAAAAAATTGTGTTGAAAAATTACTTTGGGAGTTTTATGTTGTCACATTTCTTGCATTCTTACATTTGTTTGCTTTCTTGTCAAAAAACGTAAATGTATTTTTACTTACTGTAATACAAATGTACACTCATTGAAATGATCACCAATGAAGGGAGAAACAGTGAAGGAAGGTTTGTAAGCAGAAGGTTATTTCAATAGTTTTTATTATTATTAATACTAGGTCTAGCAGCTAAGCTTGCATTTTTTCTAAATGAATAGCAATTAGTTGTTACATGTATGGAAGACAATGCTAGAACTGTTTCTTCCACTCGTATAATTATATTTTGTCTTAGATTACGCATGAAAGTCATCCACTTAAGGGAATTTACAACAAGGTGGCTTTTTTAAAATACAAGACGGAAATAACTGACTATTTTGTTTTTCATTAACAACCTTCTCAATCTCAATAAGGGGGTTTAGCCTTCAGCTCTAGCCCAGTATCTTGTTTACACAGTGAAATATTGTACGTGATGTACATATGTTGAATTCAAGATTGCAGCCAAACAAAGTAAATATCTTTGTGGAAACAAGCATTTTTTCACTCTATATCCAATTACCGTTTCTAGACCTGTTTTTAGATTCTACTAAAAATTTAAGTAGAAATTCCAAAATGTGTTTTTTCGACCTGCTACCTGACAATATTTCATCAAATTATTTCTGGGGCGTCTTTTACATTTATTTTCACCGTTTTGTTTCGATTTTTGAAAAATTTGCATGTAAAATCCGTGTAAGTTTGTCCTACCAATTTTCAGTAAATTAGGTGTCACCACATAATTACATTGCTCTGTATAGAAAGACGCATAAAGTTTTCTTAACAAGGTGTACCTAGAAAGAAGAACATCTGGATAAAAGTGGCCGATAATCCTCTAAATTCTTCAATTTTTCTAAAGAAATGTAGTTTTGGTAGGTACAATGCACCAGAATGCGGGCAAACTGTACACATTGCTAGTTTTTTTTAGAAACTAAATTGTACCCCAGTAAAAGTAAAAATTATAACAAAAGCATTTCTAAAACGATGTTTGTACTTAGTTTCTCGTATGTTAAACTTGTGGGTAAAAACCAATCTGTTCCGTAATGTAACAAAGGAAGGGACGACTCTTGTTACCTTATTAGCTCTTGCGCTTAGTTCACGGTATTTTTAAGTGAAGTGCTTTTCTTAGTTACAAAGCACACTTGAAAGATTTTAAGGGGGTGCCGATCATCAATGGGACTCTGTAGACCGAATAATATATTTCAAAGAGGTAATATAAATGTCATTTTTTCCACAGAAATTTTACAACATCCCAAAATAAGCAGTATGGAAACTGTTTTACGTTTAATGTGACTCAACAGGAAAAACGTGGAAGAAGAGTTAGTAAAGTTGGATCAGACTACGGTTTGTTGCTTTGTCTACTTTGAATGTCTTAACTTTATCATGTCTTTGGTGTTGACTCCTTCAGTATGATGACTCATCACTTCAGGTGAAATATAACAACTGTCCTGGTGAGGTATTTCATTTTTATCCCTTGACAATTATACTTAATGGCGAAGTATTCAAGACAAAATCCGATAATCTGAAAGTTGTGGGAGATATCCACCAGGAGTTTCCTTAACAAGCGGAATGCCTACATTCGCGCTACTTGTTCCAGTAAGACAAATTTTAGGATCACTCATAGGCAAGTACCTGTACAGGTCTATGAAAACGAATAACTCCCAAGTTTCCATATAGGCTGACACTATTAGGTCACTTTTACTAAGTAAGCAAACATTTGGGCTCAGACACTGTGGTTCACGCATTTTATTCGCTTCTTGAGGGTGATCTTAAACCAAGGTTACGAAAAATTGTACTTTCATGTCACGATGGAGAAATGTACATTGGCCTTTACGGGCATTGAAAATTTCTCCTTAGTATGTCTGTGGATCAAGGTAACGACCTTTTAGAAAGTTCATACAGTGATAACATAAATGACGCGTTTTCAAATCTCTGCCATGAACATGAACGGATGAATTGAAATAAATGGGAAATACATCACTTGGGTGGGTTTAGAAAAAATATAAGGTACCAGGAAGGCCAAAATAACAATCAATCTCTTAAAACCGCTGGTCAAGACATGCAGATTGTGTAATTTAACTTGATCAATGTGGTAAGTACAGGTCAAAAGCTTACGAAGTGTGCCCAATGACATGGATAAAATCTTAGATAATTTATTTCTTTAGAAACGTCCTAATTTAATTGTCTCGTTTAAGCCAGAAGCAGTCAAAATACATCCCTAAGGTCACTATTATCAAGACATTTCGCTTGAGACAGACTAGTACTTAACGAAAAATAATAAACTAGTTGCAAAAACCACTTTTTACAACCCACAAAATTCAATTTGATCAAAGTTAGAAATCGATGTACGCAGTGTATCAACGTAATACTATTTTTACGTAAACATGTAACTTTTCTTTCATCCTTTGGGCTAATTATTTGCAGTATAGCATAACTAATATTTGTATGCTCTATAAGTACTCTCGAGTCTTACGAAAATCGCAAAAAGCGCAAAGCATCATATTCCAGTCACACCAAGTATACCCTGCATACCCTAACTCACCATGATACAGTCATAATAACCTGGTGGGAAGAGAAGACGCAGCTCAAACTTGTCCTGGCTTTCAAAAATTAGACTTACAATGAGCACATTCGATAAGTATGAAGGACTCATTTCACGAAAGAGTGTCCTGGAGAAGTGGTTATCCACCCTGGATTTCTTTCCGGGTGGAGAAAGATTACAAGGAGAATCTAAATACATCGGTTAAAGAAAAGCAATTATAAATGAGCTTTACATTGTGAGGAGTTAGGCAGTGTATCTAATTTACTCTGTTTTATATGTACACGAAAATATCCCATCACCGTCAGGACTTCATTGCAAAATGATCTAAACGTCCAGATAAGTTCCCTGGGATCTATCTTATATCTAATTAGGCACAAAGTGGCACGATATTCCACACTTGAATATCCCCTCCACATCACGTGTACGGTGCGTGGTCCAGGAGAGGATCCAGGATTTTCAAGGGGAATTCCATACTTTGAACAGGCGCGATTGTAAGGGAGCAGTCATTCTCTTTTGAAATTTGAGGGGAAATAAATGCCTGAACATTGCAAGAAGGGCCAAAGACTCCGCGGAAACGAAAAGCCCTAACCAGGTAGTGAGTTTCAGGTAAAACTTCCAGTGGGGAGGACGAAAGCGAGGCCGTAGAAGCTTTGGGGTACAACATTTTTTGCATTCGAATGAAGCATTTAACTATCTTGAACTAGTTTCACATTTTCACAGTGTATCTTTAATCGAATTAGCCACTTTTCAAGATGAAGATTTGGTGGGTTAATTGTGCGTAAGGAGAATGCATTCAATGGTAGGGTTTTCACGGGACTTCTGAATTATGACTCCTACCAAACTTTCCAACATGCCTACAGGAAGCAACAATGAGACAAATATCAAACCGTAGACTCGTGAGTCGGTGGCATCGAAAACATTAGGAACTCTCCTCCTTAAAAATCTGAACTTTCTAACCAGAGTTCACAAAGGGGAGGTCGGGTGTAATAAAATCCTACTTATCTGCTCATTTCTTTGTTGTAAGAAACCACAATCACTTCTAGGATTACACCTAATCCCTGTCCAGTGAGGAACTTTTGTCCAGTTGGTTACACAACAAATAAACTGTTGACATTTCCTTCATATTGCACAGTTAAATCTTTTATGTGTGGAAATCACAGACAGTCCAAGACCAAGTGAAATTACATTAGGTAAAAGATAAACAGTTAAAATGGTTACAAAATAGGGTCTGAATCTTTAAGGAGAGGAGTTCCTAATGAAATGTCATTTTTCACTGAATTTCTACCTCATAATACATTGTTCTGGGGTATTTGAAAAATGGTGAGTATTAGAATAAAGTGCTCTACAAGAACCGAAAACATTTTGGGTCCACTATTATGTCTGTAATGGAATTTTTTTTAACAAGAGGGCAATCCAAGGAATTGCATATCTCATCACCAACGTCATTCACGTTTTGCGCCTGCGGTCACAGTAAACGCAGGGAAGTGATATCGCTGGAGGAACGCTTTGCAGGAAGAACTCATGATGTAATTTTCATATGTAATGAGTCAAAGACTTATAACGCCTAGACGGCTCTTCAGGTGTACTTTCCGCTAGTTGCTTTAAAGGAAGAATTGCTTTAAAGGTAAAGGGAGAGTTGGACGAGGATCCAGTGCACCACTGTATCTATTAAATGACCAAGAATGGTGAGAATGATACAATGGCGATTGTGATGACGATGACAATGATAATTATCATAATTGTTAGTATTCATATTATAGAAAATGTTTGTTTCCATAAAAGAAAGACTGGAGACATTTTAACCATATCATTTTATGGAATTTATTCAACAGGACTTCATTTGACCTTATTCATTGAAAAACTACAGTACGTTGGTCTTTTCACTGAAGAATCTGGAGTACGTCTAGCGATCCACCCGAAAAATATTATGCCGCATCCGGAGGATGTCGGGATCTCACTTACTCCAGGATTTGCTACTTCAATAGGTTTACGTCAGGTAAAGAGTTAATATTTTTCACAATACCCCGATCAGTGATTGCAAGAAACGTATAATTAGGATAAAAGGGGAAACTAATGAGTAGTGAATAAGTTAGGTAGTTATCGTTGCAATGAATGGTAGCTTAAAGTAAAAAAGAGGATCAGATTATCAAACACCTCGTTTCATGTAGATGACACTTTAATCGATTTTGCATATAGTAGGAGTTTTTACTTCAAAGTAGTGACTTCGCTGAAGGAGAGTGTATGGAGCCAGTGTAGTCCCAAAAGCTGCAGTGGCATGCTTGTGCCTTTGAGTAGGTTATTCTATAGTCTATGGCGTTTTCGATATTTTTACCTTCGCTCAAACCATGTAAGAGGCAGAGTTCCGGTCGGGGTGGGCCAGACAGTCGTTTTGATTTTACATTCTACGAGCGAAACTTTTTTCTTTTGCATATCCGTTCTACGGAAACTTTTGCGAATGCTCCTCAAATATCGAAATTTTCGCACGCTTACAAAATCATATCTATGCTATTACCAGTCCTGTCTAACGAGTTATCGTATAAATACCGGAGTCTCAAAGGTTGGATAATTGTTTCGATTTAAAGCGACTTAATTACGGAGGAAAGAAGCATTGTACTTTGGACAGACAGATTTCATGAAAATTGAATGAATTTTCTTATTTTTTAATACATTTTGTTTATAAATTGAAAGAGACTTGATGCGGAGTTTCAAGCAAATCATGGAAAATGGTTCATAGTTCCAACTTTTGGTTCGCACTGCGTATCAGACTAATAAGAGAAATAAAATGCAAAATACAATCCCCTAGAATCTTCCGAAAACAAGTGGTACATTTACAACCCCCTCCCCCCCCCCCCCGGTACCGGACTTTAAGAGGGCACCATCAGTGTACCAACCTGATATAAAGAAAACGGCAATATTAGCAGCACGATGTACGAGAAGTGAAGTATAAATTTGTCATTACAGCTTTTCAAACAAAACGTCCTCGGCTCGTTTCTCTCATATCCATTATCCGTAGATGGTGAAAGTCAGTACATATACAAAGAAACAGTTTTCTAAAAAGTACTTATAAAATTTCCCATTCGGTTATTTCTAATGCCCTCTCACTCATACCTCTCTCACGGTGGTCTCCGAATTTCCGTTGCTCATGCAGTCATGCTTAGCTCGCTTTTTCCTTATGACAGGCCCTGCTTCTTACGTCCCTATAGAAGGGGATATGCTACTAGGGAGAGCCGAATTTTTCAAAACCCTTCTCACACATATGTACACCCTACGCCGATGAAACTATCTAGAGTGGGTTCATGACAGCATTCTCTGTGGTGGCAACCAATGCCTAATTCCTAATGGTGCCCCTTCAGATGGAAATTCAAAATCTATAGACCCATTTCAACTACGCCACTTTTCTTTTTCATGGCAACACAAAGAAGCCATGTAAAAGGGAAAAAAAACAAAGGCATACATATATATATATATATATATATATACATGCACTACAAAGAGACCAATCACTTGAAGCAAGGCAGTGGCTCCACAGATGGGTGTAAAACACCATGTGTGTACGGCGTAGAGTTCAAGTTTAGTGTAATGCAGAGGCGTAGTGTACAAGTTTCAACGAGTGCCCTCAACTAGCCGCGTAGGCGAAACATGGCATCATGTGAAACGGGTCGGTCCCGATCGCCCTCCCTTTGATAATCCTGCCCACCGGCCAGTTAGGAGAAAAATCAAAGAGAAAACCTTTCCCGTTTCACTGTACCATAGAACTGCATAGAACTGTGCAGCGAGATAGGTTATTTCCCTCGAATATACCAAGGAAAATGATTCTTTCTCATATGTGAAGCAAAGTGCGTCAGACGACGACCACATTCTGAGACTTCATTTGCTTCAATTGCCGGCATGGATATGTAATGTACGTTTCATTGTCTTCATTCAGGTTGAATTAAAGAGGTTGGGTGGTCGATATGGTAAATGTACCGATCCAAAAACAAACAACCACTTGAGTAGCGACAAATACGATTACAGTATTATATCATGCCAGAAGAAATGTCTACTAGACCATATGAAGGAGAGGTGTAAATGTGTAAACAATATTTATGACGATTACGCCAACGTAACAAACTGTGGAGGAAATGAGACTGAATCTAGCCAGGGTAACTACTGTTTGATAAATTAATTTCGTACTTTAAGACATTAAGTGTGTGTATATATATATATGTGCGTTTGTGATATCTAGGAAGTCTAGATTGTTTTCATACTCACCATGAAGATGTGTTAATTTTATTTATTTTATTTCATTTCATTGTCTCTTCGTAACAAACAATAACAACAATAACAAAAGTGGTAACAAGTTATATAAGTTGCATGCAAGCTACGAAAGCAAATTATCTAAAAATCTTGGTAGGATTGTGGAGCGTAGCACTCCCTATATTAAAATACAGAAAAGACTTGAAAGAAAATAACCTAAGTGATAAACAGTGAACATAAGTAATGTAGATGTTGCATGATTTGCTAGTTGATCAATAGTTTTTGATGCAATGCTTAAAACACTTGCTCTGGAAACATGATTAAAGGCATTGAATTTCATTAGGAAGCGTATTGCATTTAGAGGATGCTCTTATACGTAAACTTTACATCAGAAACTTTGAGTTAAAACGTGGTAAGCGGAGGCATCTAGACTGCCTTGTGTTATGGTCTTGTGAGTCACAGTTAAATGAAAAGAGGTTAAAGTAAGCTGGGGCAAGATTGTGTACAATGCAGTACTTTGATGTGGGTTAAGATAAGTAAATTTCAACAGGTTAAATTTAAATTAAGGAAAAAAAAACAGTTTACTGGTATGGTCGATTGAGTTTACAGAACAAATACTCTGGATCGCCCTCTTTTGTAGTGTACTAAGTTAAGTCAGGTGTTTGTCTTACCAGGGAGCTGTTACGGAAGCAGACGAAGCACTTGCTTCTCCTTTGACACTATCATGCTTGCCGACAATAGGCTCCTAATTGTTGTGCTCTTTAAAATTTTTGACCACTTGAAAAGGGATCAGGAAGTGACGACAATAGTTCTTTCGTCTGCTAGATCTCATGCACTAGTTGGCGTGATTTCACTAATTGCTTTAAATTACCAGTCGTCAATAAAACAAATATTATTCTATTATTGTACGCCAGTCCTCACTTTTTGGATGGGATTAGTAGGACTTCAATTGAGGTATAGGACACGTTCACATATTCGCTGTTTCAGAAACCGGAATCTTATCAAAGTTCGCATGCAAAGGTTAGATTTAACATTCATTGCTGAAAAGAGATGTTACTAACTAATAAGATACATTGGAATAATAAAGGAATCTGATCACTTCAAAGTGTATTTACAGTCCTCTAGACTCAAAGATTAACGAAGGCTTAACAGGTGTCGGACTTGTCGGCATTGCACATCACTTCAAACCATTGTCACTATGAGGTCTTTGTTTGTGGATTACGTTAGTATGGAAGAATCAAACTCTCATGAGGGGGGGGGGGGGAGGTAAGTAAAACAAACTTGAAAGAGGAACTAAAGGACCTGTCAACCAAAGTTCCTTCCCATAAAAGGGATTAAAGTACTCTCTATTCCTATTGTCTGGAAGATGAAATTGGATGAGGTGCATTACCTCCTTGCGTGACAGCTCCCTGGTCTAACTTGTTCCACCACAGACTGACTGGCAGTATGAGAGGTGAGGCAAGATGAAGGTGAGGTAGAGGGAATGAAAGATATTCCTCGGTAAATAGTGTTTAAGTTAGACAGAATCCCTGTACATTGAGTAATTTTAACACTTACTGAGTCTATATGTGGTTTCCAAGTTAAACGATCGTCAATTAAAACCATGAGGAATTTAGAACAATCATCCCTTTCTAATGAATCACAGCGGTTCAAGAAAATTCTTATATCATTTACGTTAGGTCTATTACAGTAATTGGCCTTACTGACTAGCATAAAAAATTGTCTTCTTTACATTAAAAGGGGTAATTTGTTAGCTGAAAACCATTCACGAAATTTGTTGAATCCAATACATATACGTTTTTCTAATTGATTTATAACATCTCCTGTAAAAAAGATGCTAGTATTATCTGCAAAAAGAACAAGAGTACAAATATTTGAACGTTAGCTATATCATTCACATAAATAATCAAAAACAAGACATAAATGGATCCCTGAGGAACAACACATCTTACGCTTAATGATTCAGGGTTGTTTCTATTGGAAGATACGAACTGTTTCCTATTGGATAGAAAGCTTTTAATCCACTCTATTCCTCAACCTCATACACCAAAATGGAAAAGTTGTTTCAACAGAGTGACGTGGTCAATCGTGTGGAAAGCCTTAGACAAGTCTCAAAAAGTCACATTGATAGTTTGTTTTGATCTATGACTGTGATCAATTGATTTACTGTGTGAGCGAGAGCTAGGTCAGTGGAGTACTTTGGCCGAAATACGTATTGTCCTTCGTGCAAAACATTGCATCTTGTAATAAAGTTGTAGAGGCAATTGTGAAAGTCTTTCAAATATTTTGAAAAACAAGATAAAATTGAATTTGGACGGTAATTATCTCAACTCATTGCATCGCCTTATTTGAAAATAGGTACGGCTTTAGCTACTTTAATATATCGGGAACGATACTGGTCGCAAGCGACCTGTTGATAATATAGATAAGTGGTTTAGATGTAAAAGCATGACTATTCACAATACCAGGCTTAATTCCATCAAAACCAGAAGCCTTACTGAACTGTAAACAAGACAAGGCAATTTTGATAACTTCATCCTCATCTGTGGGAATGCTATTCCAGTTGACATTCTGCATAGCATTCACAAATTGATTGACATTACTTTCAGCATATTCCTAGCGTAAAACCACTATCAGCATTTTCTTGACAGGAATGATATTATCAGTTAGAGAAACACTTTGGTTAGTTACACGAGTAGGCCTTGTATTAGTAAGAAGGAAATCGTTAGAGTAAAGCATTTGCACGAAATCAGAGGGAGTGCTTATGATGTCAATTTTGAAGTCACCTATGATATAACTCTGTAAATTTTCGTTTGAAATCTTATTTAAGGCTTCCCTCAAGTGATAAATAAAACACTAAACTTTAACATGGGCAAGTCTGTAAATTACTCCAACAAGGATAGGTAAATTGAAATTCTTCCCATTTTAATGTCATCCAGCTTGACAAACGTTAGCTTGCTCGAAGCAAGTAAGCCTATACAGCCCCCTTTTCTAAAAGTTCTAAAAATTTCTACAAATTAATAATCTTCCGTTTCAACAAGTGGGGAGCTGTTATCCCCTAGCCAAGTTTCACTGAACCCAATCACTAAGAAATTATGGTCAAGGGTAGAAAGAGAGTCCAAGAAAGACTCAGAAATTTCTAGTTACTTTAACCAAAATTTGTGTTACTTTTACTAGGATTTTGTGAAAAATTTAACCAGGATTGTGTTCGAGTAAATAGAACACCGATCCTGGTTAAATTTAACCCCGGTGTTTTAAGAGAGTGGCCTTGACAAGTATTCACAGGATGATAAATTCAAAATTACTGTCAAACTTTAATAGCAAGTGTTATTACAATCAGCGTTCGTCATTCGCTGTGAAGATGAAATGTGTGCGTACTGAATTTATAATTTTGAAAGTTTTTTTATTGTTTTTTGTTTCCTAGGGGTTACACGTAATCTGCAATAGCTCTAGGTATTTTGTAAAATTTGTACATTTTATTTGAGTCCTTTTATTTCCTAGATATAACGTTTTTCCACAGTGCGATGTCAGCAACAGGTTGAGACAAATTTCCATAGTAACAAGCTAGAATGTGACTGTCCTGCACCGTGCCAGTAAGTTATTTGTTAGGACTTCAGAAAATAGTCCAGACCCGGTATTTATATTCAGGTGAGGCTCGTAGGGCTCGCCCCCCCCCCCCTGATCCTTCGCAGGTCACAAAATAGAATGATGAAATGATCGTAAGCTTATGACTCTATGTTACACAAAAGTATAAGTTACCCCTTGCATTTTATTAAGGAATTTCCTTTTAGTACGACTGGTAATTCCAGCCTCCATTGGTACAACTGAGGTGCCTAGGTCTGATCAGGTAATGTTTTGCATGATGCGACTTTGCTCACACTTTACGATGACGCGCCCAAATTTTGCCAGTTTGTCGCAACAGAAAGTGACCTTGTTTTCACAGGCAGATGGGCTACCTGTATATACGTGTAAGAAAGTACCCTTTACATTCACGCGTGATATTGAGTAAAGACTCAAGGGACAAAGGCCGAATATTTTGCTGCAGGTTTTGAGTGCAAGATTACTTTCGGCCCACTTGGTGATAACAAAAATGCTATTTCACGTACGTATATACGTATAAGCGTGTGCAAAGCATGGTCGTAGATCCTGGTGAGGGGACGGGGGCAAGTCCCCACATTTCGATGGGTGGGGGACATAATATAAAATTCCCCCCCCCCCACCTTTGCGTAAAAGAGTAGTGTCGTGGCTCTATTTGACTGGCTTTTTGAGTGGCATGTAGGTTTGTTGGGCAATTGTTAAGTGTCTCGATGCAGATTCTGAATGTAGATTTCGTCAGGGAAATCTTATTTAATGATGAAATTTCGGCGCGCCTCTCGCGCATGCATCACGTTTTGCACTCCTTTTCGGACAGCTCGCCAAAACTTCCTTTGATGTGAGGTTAGGGGATTCAAGGTCATCTAGTAATCATTCGATTATCTTGCACTTCAGATTTCTATTAGAACTAAGCTGGATTAAAAAGTTAAGACAAGGAGGTTTTTCGTCTGATTCATCTGGAGTAGAACTACCGTAATTTTATCCATTGCCATAGCATTGCCAGTCTACCTGAAAAATTGGGTATATTTCCTAGCTGGTGTCGCTTGGTGTAGCAAATGAGACTACGTCGGCTTAATTTTATGTAAAATTGTGGACATGGACTTGCGTCCTTTATATTAGGAAACTTGAGGAAACTTTCAGAATGCAGTATAGGGGCTAGAAGCGGAGTGATAAGATAGTAACCCTCCATAAGGAGTAAAAGTACTTGAAAGAAATTTTCATCATTCTTAATACAACAATTGGACTTCGCATGTGCATCAGAGGTGTTCTCCTCGGCCACTAGCCACCTTTTCACTCATTCATTGCTGACGTACATGCAGGAACATAAACCTAATAAAGTACATGCAAAGATTTAAATGGTTTACTGTAATAGACTAGTCACAGTTAACTATCTGCTGGTGAGCTTTTCCCGTTACCAAAACTCCTCCAACGCCGAGCTCTCTTTCATTTTTGTGTGTCCCTCTGGCGAGACGCTGTTCCTCCAAGTGCCCTCACCCCCACTTTGAAAAGTCTGGCGAAGCTACTGAGATAAGCCAGATCAGATTTACATCTCCTCGAGATAAGACGGTATCGCTTCAAACCCTAAGAATCTTGTGTTCTGAAGAAGCGCAACCACTGGTAACAAAACAGGTCACGCGGCGAAAAGCGATTAATTAGTTGGTGTTTGCACTCAAGTGTATTGCGTTGCCTAATATCGCACCTAGTGTGAAAACTTTTAAGTAGTAAAATTTTTTCAAGTTTTATCGTATCATATTATATTAAGGGCGTTACCAAGAAGCCCCCTGGGATGATCGAAGCAACAAATGTTGGGCAGTTTGAGAACGAGCGCTTTGGAAGAAATTTCTGCGGGCTCTCTCTCTCTCGCTGCAGGCTTAAACCTGAGACCACTACTAAAGGAACGAATGGGGCTTATGAACTTAATATGTACATAGGATAAAACAGAAAAGATCCTTAACTTGAAGGGCGTTTACTTAAAAGCCTACAATAGTAGTATGGGTGAAGACATAAAATTCAGCTTTCCGGCAAAATGCAGTGAAAAGGACACATGTATAGAGCTATTTAACAAGTATGAAAGTTGTTTCAGCAAATGAAATAGGATGTCTTTAAGTTTATAGATAGTAACATATATATATATATATATATATATATATATATATATATATATATATATATATATATATATATATAAACTCAATCTGCAGACAAAGCTGTTTCAATCTTGTTAGATCTCATCAGTGCAGCTCAGAGTAGATTTCAAGACTGAATGACAAGACTGACACAAGCATAACCTGCTTCAGTCCAGCCCTTCAAAGTACACTGCTCACACTCTAAATGCAAAAGAGTGAAAATCACTCCAAAAGAGACTGTAGTTTGAGACCACTCCTAGTAAGAGTGAATTTCACTCCGGGCGGAGTGGAAATTCACTCCAAATAGAGCGATATTTCACTCGCATGGAATGATATATCGCTCTAATTTGAGTGAATTTTCACTCCACCCCGAGTGAAATTCACTCTTAGTAGGAGTGGTCCCAAACTACAGTCTGTTTTGGAGTGAATTTCACTCTTTTGCATTAAGAGTGCATGAATACCAGAGAGCACAAGCTCTAGCGAGCGTGCTATGCATAAAGCAGCAGTACAGCGTCCCGGCGAAAATGCCAAGACTACACACACACCCACACACACATACATATCCATTTTAATGCAATGATCTATGTGTACACAAGTATTTAAACTTTTTTATTAGCACTGAAAACCAAAATGTAAATTTCATCCATATTTTCTACAGCGAAATCATCCACAACATGAAATTGAGTACTGCGCTGTGGCCATCTGAATTTTATCAGGTATGTCACTCTACAGGTATCTACAAAGTTCTCTCTTGTAATTGCATCTTAACTAAATTTCTTGATGAGCTTCGTCATAAGTTTCTTGTGTTACAGCTTTATCGTCGATGATACAGGCGAATGAGGCTAGATAAATCCAAGACAAATTCAGTATACCACACCATGACCGGAGTCCCCTAAATGTAACCATAGGGTCACAATGAACCTCGTATGGAACCTTTGACTAGGTTTTACACAATCACACTATAGTCAACTGAATTTGAAGTAGAACGATAAGGATGACTTCCTTTAACAGACTTGCTTCAAAAGCGTATAACTACAAACTTTAATTTCCTCTGCAGCCTCACTTGGAAGACAAGCTTAAGAATGAAAATATATCAGCATACAGAAGCTTGAACAACTCCGAAATTTCGAGGTAAGATAAAAACCTATTACTACTTCTTGAAGGGAGAGTCAATGGAAATACATGTATTTCAATACAACCCTGAAATATGTTAAATTGGTGCAAATTTTAATGCTTAAAGAATGTCTTCCACTTCTTGCTGACGTATGAAGCAATGAATATGAAATCCAGTGGCAAAAACAGTTCAGAACCATCTTATTCGCGGGAATATACTTTGACCTTGGAGACTTGGAGTCTCTCACTCACTCCTCTACCTTAACACGAGGTAACTGGAATTTCCTCATTTGAAGATAAGACCGACTGCAGTGGCCAAGTGGTTAGAGCATCCGACTTGCAGCCGGAAGGTCTAGGGTTCAAATCCTGGCCGGGTCATACCAAAGACTTTAAAAATGGAACCTACTGCCTTTGTGCTTGGTGCTCAGCATAAGCAATGGAGTAGGGAAAACAAGCCAGTGAGCCACAACTGGAAAAAAGCCGTCGTCGTCTCGACTTGAACCAATTGGTTGGAAACTGGGACGTTAAATATCATCTAACTAACTAACTCCTTATTTGAAGGACACTACGCTATGGGGTTACAGTCATGTTGGTGAAGTTGGTCGGACTGTAAAATCATGTTTAGCAGTTGAACGTATTTTCCCCACTTTGTACACATGTTTAAATTCTACATATGATAAACTATGCCTATGGATATTTCTTTCACTAATAAAATACCTCACACTGAAGTTACAAGAGATTAAAGATTAAGCTCTTTGGGTATTGTAACCCCCGGCAGTGACTCTGTATGTTCCGTCTTGGTACTATCTAACGAGAGAAGCAAGTGTGCATTATTGCGTACTACCTTCCTATATAGATTGAACCAGAGTGCAAAAATGCATTCAGGTTTCGATGATTTATGTTTTATTCCAAATAATGCCATGTTGTCCGATTTATGGAAGTCACTGTTCAAATGTTATCTTAATGTGTTGGAAAAATAGTTTTGTGTTCATATCTGATCTTGGGAATTCTTGGGAAATTTTGCATTTTGACCTATGGTGACCCCAGATGACGATCTTTGGGATTCTAGGGAAGTTTAACTTTTTGACCTCTGGTGACCCAGATAAACATCTTAGGAAATTTGGCTTTTAGACTTCTAGTGACCCCAGATAAAGATCTTGGGAATTCTTAAGAAATGTTGTTTTTTGACCAAGCTGGTTACCCCGGAAAGTTTAGGAATTCTCAGGCAATTTTGTTTTTTGACCTCTGATAACTCCAGATAACTATCTTGGGAATCCTTTGGAAATTTTGCTTTTTGACCAAGCTGGTGACCCCGGATAAAGACCTTGGGAATTCTTGGGAAATTTTGCTTTTTGACCTGTGGTGACCAAGATGACCTTTGACTACCAGTATAAAATAATGGGGTTCTTCCCCTAACCATAAGGCATCTACATATTAGGTATAAAATTTATACAAGGCTTCTTACCTTGAGATATCGTGTTAACAAAGTTTTCAGAGTTTGATTCCTGGTGACCCCAGATGACCTTTGACCCCATCGAAAACAATAGCTTTTTTCTCTGTCCACATGGCATGCACATTCTAAGTATGAAATCTATACAAGCTTCTATCATCTTAACAAGGTTTTCAGGGTTTGACCAACGGTGAACCTAGATGACTTTCGACCTCCACCAAAACAATAGGGTTGTTAGGCTTACCTAACGCAGTAGCCTATAAAATTTATCCAAGCTATCTTGAGATATCGTGTTAACAGCGTTTTTAGAGTTTGATCCCCGGTGACCCCAAGTAATCTTTGACCTCCACCAAAACAATACGGTGTTTGTCTTACCATAAGGCATCTACATACTAAGTATGAAATTTATCCACGCTTCCTACCTCTAGATATCGTGTTAACAAAATTTTCATGTTTTGACTCCCGGTGACCCCAGATGACCTTTGAACCCACCAAACACAGTGCATTCTTTTTCTTGCCATAAGACATCTACATAGTGTGAAATTTATCCAAGTTCCTGTTTTGAGATATCGTGTTAACAAGGTTTTCAGAGTTTGATCCCTGTTACCCCAGATGACCTTTGACCCCACCAAAAACAATAGGGCTCTTCCTCTCAATATGGGTATCTATGTACCGAGTTTGAGAAATGTCAGCTTCCCTTCTGGAGATGTCGTGTTGACGAGCAGTGTCAAACACACACACACACATACACCGAGACGCATGCACACACAATCGCCCACGTGATTGCATAGATTCCTTTTGCTTTCGGCAAGGAATCAATAAGCGTTCTCATTATAAGCGGCGTAAACCACGCCTACATGTGTACAAATGAATACGCCATGTGTTACACGGCTGTATGCACTGAAACACAGCACATGTATAGCGGACTTATATGTGACAGCTTATCTTCCTGCATTCACCTGGGAGTGGGTTAAATACGCAGGCTATATACTGCACAGTACACACGACTTAAAGAAGCAGACGAAAACTCACTCAATTGTCCAGGAACAGTTCGACCTTAGTTTCTCACAGCTCCCTGGTGTCCGCTTCAGATTTTACCTCCTAACACGATTCAAGAATACGCAGTCTCGCTAAAGTTACTAGTAAATTGTTGTGCACATAGCCAGATCGAAGATCCGCAACTACATGCAGATATATATGAACTAAAATCCTACTTATAACGTAAAAGGATGCTCCAACTGAGGCTCCGCATAAGCAATGGAGTAAGGGAAAACAATTCAGTGCCCCACAACTGGAAAAAGGCCGTGGACGCCGCTAGATTAAACCAAGAGGTTATAAGTTGAGGCGTTAAACCCTATCTAACTATCTAACTAACCAACTGACCAAACATCTGTCACTGTTATAAATGCCAAACACTAGGGAGAACTATGCACTAACCTGAAGTATTACCAGGGAGCTGTTATTTGTTAAATAAGAGCTCCCTGGTGAGACCATCATTGAAGGATTTGAATGAATGATCCAAGGAGCGTACTTATTTCAAGCATAAAACAACTGAGGTAACATTTCCATGTTATAACGATGACAAGACTCGTGCGTTATTAGAATTAGATCTTACTGTGAAAGAAAAAGGGTTCTCATTTTAAATGTTCTTCACTTTGAGGTTGTCAGTTTACCTTCCTTATGTTTTTAACTCGCTCATGGGAGCTATACTTTGCTCCGAAATTTGGTTATGCGGACTTCACCAAAATAGTTTGTTGTGCTATCTCAGCTTATTGAATATTCACAAATTTGTGCTCTCTAATGGGCTTGTGCAACCAGGGGCTTGGATAGAATGGAATAAAGATTGATTCCAAATATTATCGATTTTTATGTTCTCTCGTTAGTTTTATGATAATTGAACAACATTTCCCAGATAGCACATAGCTTTGGCGTTTTTTGGGCTAATGTTGGCAAACGTTGGCAACATTTGGTAATACTGTGTAGACAACTAAAGGCAGGGCCAACATTTCACCAACCTTATGCAGTCAGCAATTGGAAATTACATGTATTGCCAACATTTCACCGACATTTATGTTCCGATTTTAGGGCATCATGCATTTAACCAATATTAAACCAACTTCTAGAAGCCAACTGTTGGATGCTGTACATTTAACCCACATCGAACCACTTTCATGAGACCAACCGTTGGTCATATTGTATTCGATCAACACTGAGCCAGCTATGTTTAGCCAACCGTCGTGCGTTATGTAATAAACCAAAGTTGAGCCAATTTTAAATGACCAGCTGTTGGACATCATATACTGAACCAACATTGGACCAACTTAAAACTGTTGTGGGTTGCCAAACGCTGACATTGGTCTCAGTTGGCAAATGTTAAGAGGCCCAACATTAGCCCAACAATGGACAACCAGAAAAATACCAAGCTGATCATTTTGGCATCAAGCCAACCTCTTATTTCTTTTAATGACAGCTATTTCTAAAGTTATATTCCCAGTAAATATTTTGTACAACGTTCATTTACACTGTGCAATTTTTTAATTGGTTAAACGTTTGCAAAATGTTATTGGTTCTCTGTTAAAAATGCCAAATGTTTACTGGCTAAAGCGATGGCCAAATGTTTGCCAGCTAACAGTTGACACCACTTATTAACCAACGTTGATCAAATGTTGTAACTAACGGTTCGGGCAACTTATTTGCCAACGGTGGCCCAATGGCATAACCTTCGGTAGGTATTCTGTAAAAATAAAAAAAATTAGTGGCCATGCGCACGAAATGCTGGTATAGGCCAGAGAGGTTGTTCAGTTAAGCACAGTGTAAGTTTTAAGCCTGATATGGAGGAAGGCGTACAGCATTATTCACAACTTTAGAAGTATTGCTTTAACAAAATGAAAATTGACACAGCCTCGGGAGACAAAAGTATTCTTGGTCGCTACTCATATAATTTAGTAACCAGTGAGGTGTAATAACCATCACTGGATCAGTTTTGGTACTTCACGATCTAGAAAGAAAATATATTCTTACGAAAGGGAGATAGAGGATCATTCACTATATAATGCATAAGGGTGTTTAGATTGGTGATAGCTCCAGAAAGGTTTGGGGTATAATCTAAATTTAGTAAGCATTACCAACCTCTTGCTAACCATTCCAGTAAAAGACAAACCAATCCTTAAAATTTAGAGGTAGACGTCCTGTTAAATGTTTTAACATGAGTTTTTGCAATAACATAATATAAAGGAAAACCTAAGCCTGTAACGTTTTGAGAGAAGCAAAAAGTAAGTGCACTGCTAGGCATTTTATTTGTAAAATTGTTGTAGAGCATTTCAAAATTTTTGTTGTCAAGTATCCAGATCAGGGTAAGTATGCTGAACACAGGAAAGGATGAACTCTTATAGACCTCAATCAGTTGATAACATCTTCAAGAATTTCCTAATATTTTTGGATGTAGAATTTTATCGTGAAGCTCACATGTTTTTAGTCTAACACAGTCCATTTCTACTTGGTTACCCAGGCCATTTCTACTTGGTGAAGACAACGTTTTATTAATTCTTACTACTTATCTATGTCAGTTTGGGTAATGAATGACCATTTTTTTTGAAGATTTTTGGTGCTTAGAAACTTTAGATATGTAAATTGGATTATTTACCAACTTATTTTAAAACAACACTGACCTCATGACAAACAGAAAAACACACTGAAGAGTTGCGTAGAATCTGTGAATGAAAAAAGTGAATGTGTCTTGGTAATGAACTTAGAGTATGACATAAGTATTTGAAAGTTCTTGTCATGCTCTGACCTCCAGTATGTAGAAAGAAAGTTGCTCAAAAGGTAGTAGTAAATGTACTGCACTATTCAAATGTGATATTTTCTTACTAAAATTATGTTAATCACAGCAGGTTTACTTACACTTGTTGAAGGATGTAGTTTGTTAACGATTCACATTTACTTCACTAGTCGCTGATGCACATGCAAAAAAAAAAACCTGTTGTGTAGGTTCAAAAAATAGAGAGTTGCAAAAAGTTAAATTGCTTAGCATAGCCTATATTCACTAAAGCACCTGATCATTTCGCACGCCATTAACACTGTTTTGCAGTATTGATTCAGTAGAGTTCACTATGGCAATTATAGCTTGACAAGTTACCACTCAAGAAATGTGGCTTTTTTACTTGTAAAATGTTAGTCTGCATTCTCCACTAAAGTGTTCACTGAGTGGGTGAACTAAATATAGATTTTCACTGAAGTGAAAGACTCATTGTGATTTTTTGCAGAAAAGTGTGACTCAAATATGACACTGTAAAGAAGGGATCGAGTGACCTCAATAAACATGAACTTGGAATGAAATATGTGACTACAATATGAATTTTGTACAGAAGTTAGGGACTCAAACACATAAATACATAAATCCTCACAGGGGATGAACGTGCAATTGGCAATGTAAACATACTAACAATGCAAATCTATATTTCGAAATGAAGACCTGTCTAGCTAACAAACAGAACTGACCTCCTATAACCATACATACTACACGATTAAGTACCAGCCCCCACCCCACCCTACTTACTACATCTTTCATTTTAATATTATTTTCGGAGGATACAAAATATCTATTTAAAAGCTTGATTCTGTCAAAGAGGGAATCGATGCAGCCGAGATTCTTTTGTTTAGATATGTCGGTAGCGAGAAGAAACATGGAGTATGTAAACAGCATAACTATTAGGTTGTGCCAACAGAGCGGTGAAAAGTACGATTACAGTTGCGCTATTTGTTTTTCTGTTAAATTTTGTGCTATCGGCGGGTTCCAAATTTGGTTTAAGACATTTGGATTAATCAACTCTATAGGAGCTTCTTTATAAATATCATCGCTTTTACCGACCTCAAGGCAACCCTCCTCCATGTAAACTATCATTCTGTTGATGAATCCTCGCTTTTCAGTTCATTGTTAGGAAACACGACCGGTGAGAAGGGCGACGCACCTAGTAACGCCTTTGTATGAACGTCAGTCCTGACAAATTTTTTGTTGCTTTGCCAAATAGGTAAATATGTCGTTAAAAAAAACATCCAAAATTGTGTCCAAGTAAAACCAATATGTTCAACTGAATTACCTTCATTGCATTTTTTTTTTTCATTTCAGAGAGAATCTTGTGAGGGTAAAGATTTACTTCGAAGAATTAAATTACGAGCTTATTGAACAAGTACCTGCCCACAGTGTAAGTATTGAGAGCGCAGTTTGCCGCTTTGCTACAAAGCCCGGACAAATGAAAGTCAACGAAAGTACTTTCAATACAGCGATTTGTAAACTTTGAAGAACAGAGAAAGATCCAACAAGTGCGCATGAGTAGTAGGCCTATCAGAAATTTTCAAGGAACACAAACACTACTGTAACTGAACCACTTCTGACTGCGTTGAGATCTTTTGCTCTATGTCAACACATTAAGATAGTATGTACATATGTTCCACTTTATGTAGTCGAAAGTTGTAGGTTAATCGATGTATGGACAGTTTTATACATTTCCAAAGTCAAGCTTAACAGCCACAGGCATACGTATAAACCTACACTTGCGTCTGGTCATTGCTCACTCACAACTAGATATCTAGTTTACGTCAAAATAAATGGCATCAAGTCCCACTCCCACTGCAAACTGACTTTTTATTCGAGTGCAGTTGTGTGGTGGGGGTGGGGGCAACATCCGGCAAGTAAGGAAAGCTCGGACGACCACACCCTTCCTGGCCGGATCTATGGTCCGCTGCAAAGAGAACAGTTATCAGGAGTATAGCTTTATAGCCATATAACTTTTTAAGCGCCCTTATGTAAGATTCTTAAACACTCAGTCATGCATTGTACCATCCTTAAAAATAAATATAATCACAACAGGTGACCTTTACTCTTTAAAAGTTAGAGTTAGATGAGGTTTTAAGGCTCAGTTTCTAACCAATTGGTTTAAGTCAGGCCGGCCATGGTCTTTTTTCCAGTTGTGGCTCACTGGCTTGTTTTCCCTACTCCATTGCTTATGCTGAGCACCAAACACAATGGCAGTAGGTTCCATTTTTAAAGTCTTTGGTATGCCCCGACCGCGAGTTGAACCCCAGACCTTCTGGCTGCAAGTCGGATGCTCTAACCACTTGACCATACAGTCGGTTACTCCTTAAGCGTAAGAAGCTGGGCCAAACAAAAAACACTAACTCTATTCCAGTAAAAAGAGAAAGCCAAAATATTTCATCTTACGATAGTTTCATGATAAGGATACTAATTGAACTTATCGAGGACATAACACAAATTTAAGGCTTACTAGGCAAGAGTGATCTAATCTCTCACAATCCTGTCCCGGAAACCAGTTTAACGCCTCAGTACAACGGACTGAGTGTATACCCTGTCTTGAGCTACTTTATCAAAGGTTGGGAGGGGTGGACTCGGGATCTTTGCTTGACACCACTGCTCGGTACCACTGCTTGACAGCTAAATGGAAACAAAGACCTCAATCGGACAACTTACTGTATCGGACAACTGGAAATCGCATCAGCTATGATTCAATGACCTCTTGGAAGCACAACAGTTCCCCAAACAAAGTCAACCTCACCCTTCAAAATCTTGTTGCTTGATAATCGTGTCAAATACGTTAAACCTTTACTAAGAAGTCATAAAAGATTTTGGTTTCAGTGTCTTTTCCTTAAAATATCGGAAATTTTAAACATAATTACACTTGGAAACGATGAAATAATAACTTAATTTTGCATTTCAGTACCTTTGCGAAATTATAATTTTTCAAAGGAAAAGGACAACACCCCTACATCAGAACGGCGGTTCAGCTATACGAAAATAGCTTAGATCAGTCAGAATTCCTACTACGGCTTTGATCAACCATTCAATGTTCATTTTAAAATAACCAATACGACAATCTCAAAATTTCTCAACCTGGTTCAAAATTGAAAGTCGACCAAACAAGGCCTTTCACCTCCGCGTCCACGTATGCCGCGCTGTTTCTACTGCATTAAATCTAGTTAAACTCTAATTGTGGTATGACTCAGGTATTACAACCTTCACAGGTTTAATCTGAACTGAAATAGCTTCAGATTCAATAATGATCGTATTTTACATTAAAACTCACAAAAAGTCATTATGCATGTAGTAAGCGACTTTCGTGACCATCGGTAGCTGAGGTTAGCGTGGTTTACTGAATAACGTTTTCGAATTCGCATTTTGGGGGCAGTGGCAAAAAAATCTTGGTAAATTACGCTCCAGGTGATGATAATTTCCCGTCTTCCAGAAGGTTTTACATTTGCATTTGTCATGGCCATGAACTCGAACCTCCACATTAAAAACATACACACGACCAGACTACTACTTGAGCAAAGGACGCCTCGCATACCATCAATCCACAGGACCATGCAGTGGTCGAGTGACCTTGTAATATTATGTTTTTACATTTTAAATTATCTTTATATCAGGGCTGGAGTCGAGTCCCTCGTATCCAAGACGAGTTCCAGTCCTGATGTCCGAGTCCGAGCCCGAGTCTTAAGGCCCGAGTCCTAATCCGAGTCCCCGATTCCTTGTGTAAATTGAACTTGTTTTGTTTGAGTACAAGAGGAAAAGAACTACAATGAAATAGTCTTATTCTAACCTTTATTCCTTCCCCTAATATTAAAGATGGCCATAGATCCAAACAACAAGTAAACGTAAAAACATAGACCACTGAATTTCCTCTTATAAACATAGACGGATAAGACACGGATCTGCAATTTCCAAAAAGGGAACCGACCAAATAATAGAAGAGTACAGCAATACTTCACCGCAGACGAAGTGCAAAAAGAGAAAAATCGGCTTTAATTTCTAGCTTTCCAGAGGTCTATGTTACCGTATATGGAACTGAATTATTTAGTACTGACAGTTCCAACACCGAAAATTGACTACTTAAACATTAATGGCTATGACGAGAAGGGATTAAATTCCCCTGTTCTGGATCCGTGCCTGGTATATAAAAGATGGCCGGCAGTGTTTACCAGAACGCCCCTACCCCATCCGGATTTAATCATGGACCACGCGTGGCACATGCCAAGGGGCCCCACAAAATTACACTATTGTATTTTTGCGGTAGTTTGTGGGGCTCATATCTGCTAATTTTCCTTCTGTAGGCTTACATGTACGTAAGAAGAAAATGTATGGTGTTCATTTCCAGTGGCGCCGGCACGGGGGGGGAGCATGGGGGGTGCGTGCTCCCCCAATCGATTTCAGAAAAAAATTTTTGAAAATTTTAAAATGATCCCAAAAGACGTTTAAGCTATAGATTTCTGTATGGGGTAGGGTGAGGTGTTTTTTCAACCAAGTGATGGATCTGTTGTAACCATTTTCCATCACAAATGGTTCTCAAACCATCAGAATTATCGCAAATCCTTTCAAAATCTCCCACAGAAGCAACTCCCACAGAAGCACAGCAACAAAAGCTGAAAGCTGTTTAAGAATTCTCAGGTAAACTCGGACTGGCTTTGTGACTGGCAAATAGGTTTGTTGGGGAATTGAAAGTGTCTTGATGCAGAGCACGAATGCAGGTTTTGTCATGGTTATCTTATTTAATGAAAAATTTCGGCGCGCTTGGCGCGCATTCATCACTGTTTTTACTCCAACTCATGACCATTATTAAGGTTACAACACATGAAACTATTCTGATCACAACACTTTTCCGAAAACAGAAGTACATCTCCAACATCTGTAGGGGCCTATGGGATCTTTCAGTCTAATTTGTAGCATGATGTGGAAGGTTGAAGGTGCGTATTTGCCGTTATACATTTTTCAATTTTTTTTACCCAGCGCTTCGCGCGCAACCTCTACCTGTATAGATGATGATTGTTAATACACTTACGACGAAAAAAATATTTTGAAACGCGCCTTTTAGTCCTTAACCCGTCTAATATCACTCCCCCTACACCTATACTCTCTCTCTCTCATTCCCCACTGATGGAAGATGTTCGTCTGGATTTTCTTTCAAACTTATTAAAAATACCATTGTTGTAACGTGCTCGGCATTATACTCTATAGTACCATTTGGATGTCAGGTAATATCATATCAGTGCCCCATTTTATATAATTAATCCAGAGCTTCCAGGAGGCACTATACAGGTTTCTGTCAGTATTAGATACCCTTTTATAATGCACAATGAGACAAAGGAAAATTTTCGTTATAGTCCAAGAATGTTTCTGTTGACTCCACCCACGTATTTTGTCGTAAAGACTTTCCCCGAATAGAAGGCATTAAAGCCTAGCCAAAAAGGGGGCTTGGCGAGGTTTGTTGACAACATACCCTTATCTAAGACAACACACTCTCTTCTTTCTCCTAACCAAAAATAAGAATTCACTAAATAAGGATCACTTTCCAAAAGTACTCCAAAGATAGCACCATTTTACATCTAGGTAACCTTAAATTAACAAAATTTTGTGAAAGGGGAGGGGACACCCCTCCCCTTAGACCCCTCCCAGGACGGCACCTTTATGTAGTGCCAAAAAGGACTCCACATTGCTGTGTACAATCGCAGGGACGCACAAAAATGGTACAATTTAAGCAGACTTGGGGGAAAACTGAGGTGGCATTATGACATCATCTGTAATGCCCCCCCCCCCAATCACCAAATCCTGGCGGCGCCACTGTTCATTTCGCGTGGAGGCGGGTGAAATTGACCACAACCTTTGCCCTCTTTTCGTTACTTTCGCCACTGTAGTCTTAAGGAGAATTAAGGTCGGAGAGGCCCCACATTAGTTTGATCCGAGGACAGTTCACAAAATTTGTTCTTTGCTGCGATTTCCCCCAGAAACCCCCAAATTTCCCTTGGTTATTACCAAAATCTCATGGACTAGTGGTACTTTTTCTAAAAATAACCCATAGGTTTCACTTCTTCAAACTTAGACCGAGTTGTCCCAAGTAGAATTTCAGGTACCAAGATCAAGCTATGCAAGGGGAGCACATGGTGAATGCTGAATGCTTAAATGATATTCGGATATGATGTTGTAATACATGATTTGTCATTATAACAAGTTAATCAACCTGAAGGCTCCTGAAACTTGCCCCATGTCTGAAACAAAAACGTCAGTACTAGGGCCCTGGAAAGAATGGACGCCAGTATCTTATTTCGACCCCGTCTGGTCCACGTTTTTGGATACAAATAACATTAAACCATGGTCAGACCTGAAGCTAAATTCTCCAAGCATTTGATCACTGAATGCTTACTATACAGGTTCGCCAGTGCAACCCCATGGACGATGAGTTTAACATTTCGTGCTGGATCCGTGCTATCTTCAATCTAGCCTTGGAGGGCAGAGATTGAGTCGATATTCCGATAGTTCATTGTTCTTACTGCACACTGACTTATGCCCTGTACGCAACATGTAGCAATGGTATTGCACGTAGTGTACGTAATGATATTTTCAGCAAAGATTTTTTCGCGCAGTTCCGCCCTGAGTTTTACAGTCTTGGGAAAAAATAGTCGGTCTCGTACCGGGTCTCGGCCCGAGTCCCCGTGCCATGTCGGTCGAGTCCGGGTCCGAGTCCCAAGCGCCGAGACCGGTCTCGAGTCATCTAGCCCTGCTTTAAATACATTTTTTACGATTTGGTAGAAATGATGCAATTGTGTCTACATAAACTTTATTTCATATTTGTGAAAATAAAGGGGATGCTTTCGACCAAGTTAAGAAGTACGTTGTATTAAAACTAAAGTAATCGTTAATTATATTTTATTGTTTGATGATTGTAGACTATGCTTTTTTGGGCAGCAGCCTCCCTTATCCCCTCCTACCTCTATGGCAAACCTTCTTGCTTGAATTATATTAACAATCTCATTGCTGCAAAATATAGTGGTAGCTGTTTGGTCAGCTGTAAAAGAGTGTTGTGCTTCTTTGTTGCGATTACAGTTTAATTTTCATGCTTAACTGAAATCACAGCATTACTCATTTATACGTAGGCCCCGTGCTTGCGTGTATGTGTGTATTCGAAAATTTCAAAACAATACCCCCCCCCAAAAAAAATATAAAACCCTGAAAAGGACACAGACTTTCCTGAAGTGACATGTTAAGAAATCGTACGCTCGTCGGAATCAAGCTACGAAGACCCTACGAAGAAACCACATGGTGCTTACATATCCTAACAATCTTAACTTATAAGGCAAACAGTATACGAATTTGCGAAGAGACCTATTTCTTCATAGACATTACAAAGGATTTTTGAAAAGAGTTTTGTTGAGCTTTGCTTTTGGCCACAATAAAGTGTCTTTGATGAATTGACGCGCAAACCAAAACTCTACGCCATAATCCTTTGTAACATTGCTATTTTGAAACGAGTCTGCGCACTAGGGCCAACGACGCACCCTAAAACATCGCTTACTGCACCTTCAACTGTGCATTATATTTTCCTTACGCTGTACGTTACTGTCGCTTATGAACAACATTGCGTCACTTAAGGTGCTGTAACACTGGACAACTGCGGTGCGGTGAACTTTACAGCGGTGTCAGGGTGCCACATCCAATGCTATACAGCGCCGAAAGTTCTTAACAGCCACAAAATAGCATGCCCATTTTCATTCTACATGTCTGAGACAAGCGTAGAAACAGCAGCCGGCGGTTTACTCACATCCCATTTTCCAGTTCAGAAAACAGTTTGGCGTAAGCTTCACAGCGAACTTAAGGATGAACCCATCAGAGGCTGAGCATTTGGTTACTGTAGTGAGTTCTATAATAGAGGAAAAACACAAACTACGGAAAAGCTATCGCCATTTCAGAACGACTAATATGTAACAAAGGGCCGTAAGTATAAAGTAAAAATCCTCCCCAGAAAATGCTGCAGAGTCCTGGACCTTAATGTATTAGTCCCCTCCCTCGGTCATTGATTTCAGAAGCATCCCGACGACCCTGAATTCTACGCCAAATATTTGTTAAAACTATTCAACATACATTTGACACAAGGCTGAATGATGCTGTGGGACTAGTGTTTACAAAATGAAATGTCAGCACCTAATTTCAATTGTTGGTGCAAATAACCATTCTGCATATGGCTCTTTTTAAGTGCAAGATATTTTCGAAGATGAGTTTGAATCATCATGCGTGTATTTTAGCCCCAATTTAAAACCACTTTATACATTGCTGCTGCAAAATAATTAAACGGGGTAGCACCAGGATTTGCTCGACTGGGGAGGGCATGTTCCCCGACGGGGTTCAGCATCCAGAAGCCCTGACAAAAGCGACCGGTTGTCAAAAAACTTCTGCATGCTATTGAAGAAAATTGTAACTTTGGGGGTTTGCTGACGAATCAGACTTCCATGAGATCAAAATCAGGTAAACCGTCAGTGTGACTTGTGAGGGAAATATGCCATTTTTAGGCGCGCCCACATATTTAGGTTGTCTCACCCATATTTCCAGCTGAGAAGAACAGCTTAAGTGCCATCATTATTCCGAGCAACGTGCGATCTACACGTTCCCACCATAGCTGGATGGGGGCAAGTTCCTCTACTTTTCAGCAGGCTAAAAAATTAAGCCAAAAATATTGAAGGCTAAAAGGTTGGTTGGCGTTTGGTAAAAGTCTGTATTTATCTGAAATAGGATGTCATATTTCGCATATCTGACTCACATTCAACAACAAAACATCGATATTACCGTTACATAAGCCATGTTACATTTTCCTTCAACTAAAAAAAAAAAGAAATGATTGTGTCCATTTGGTATAAGTTTGAAACACCTATTCTAAATACTCTGAGAGGTTTCGGGACCTGTCTCATGCAAAGTGTCAAAAAACGGCTGTCACAGATTAACTTGCGAGGAAAGTTAGATGAAGTGTCCATTCTCACCCCACTGATGCCCAACAGTTAGTACAACTAGAGTTGTAATAAACGTTTTGTGCTTTAGGGTGCGTCTTTTAGAAGCCATAGTGTGTACTACTTTGTTTTTGAACCGATCTGTGACTGAGCTGCACCACAGAAAGTAATTGTGTACTTTTCTGATAGCCGGATGCCAGGATATTGCATCTAAGTGTTTTAAATGTCCAAATTTTCCAAGGGAAGAGCCCAGAACGCCTTTAGCTTCAACATTTGTAGGTTCAGGCTTTGACCTCACCAAGTTGTTCTTCCGTTTTGTAAAATCCTGGATCCGCCGTTTTGAAATCTTTCATAAATAAATCCACGTATTTAAAATTACAAAATAACTAAGTCCTATTCGTCCCCCACAAAATATTTAACTTCTTGTAATATTCATAAATATACCTCTTATAAAAAAAAAATGGAAATTTCAGCAACATGCGATCTCAAAATTATTCTTCAATGCAGTTTGAAAGGGCCGGGAGTGCCAATTCTGGCAAGCTAGCCGTCATTTCTAAGGAAGAAAAATGACACGAAAAACATCAGTTTGGTATACACCAACTGAAAATGGCGCTGACCCACATGTTAGGATGATGACCGTAAAATTACCACTCACCTTTAAGCTTTCTATAGTCAGATTAGTTTTGTTGACTAGTCTTTTAAAAGGTAGCTTTTAAGTGTATCAAACAACCTCGTTTGGTACTGAGGACGCAATGGTATGCTTGCTCTTTTTTGTAATGTGTCCAGACTATGAAGCACCCCAGCTAAGTCTTTTGTGTTGTATGTGATTGTTGTGAATATTCATTCAATATTCTATATATATTCTATATATATTCTATATGACAGGGATTTTCCTTGTGAGCTAACCCTGGGAAGCTAACTGAGGCAGCAGTAAAAAATGTATTATCTTTGATTTCGCCCCTTGTCTCTTCACCAGAAAGTCGATGTGATTTTGGAGAAAGTATTATCTTACATTCTTGGGTCTGACCATGGTGTAACAAATAAGTTAATATTGCAGGGGCACTTGTTTGCATGTAAGCCAGGGTGTGGTTATGTACTGGTTAACGTGCTGAGGGAGGTACTTTGTTTTAAAAATAATTTTAAAGATTGTGGTTTAGAAGATGCTTGCAGGTGTTCAAAAGCTTGGAGTTCAGACATGGAGATGAGAAGACTTGTATGGAGTTGCACGTCACTTAAAATCAAAATGTGAGCGTTCTGTGTAATTTTGTTTAAGCTGTGTTCATATTTAAATATTTAAATAATTTGTGTGAAAAAAAGAATTGAGTACGTTAAAGGTGATATGGATACACATAGGTGTAGGAGGCGGGTGGCTGGGGAGCTGCAGCCCTCAACCAAGTATTTTTGTGAAAACTCGGGCAATATGCTGAAAATTTTTCGGGCACCTACTGAGAAAAAAAAAACAATAACCCAATGATGTAGTTAAAAGTAATCAATAGTTAAAATCTTCATTGTACGGCCAAATATTTTATAACGACATATAAGCCAGACCAAATATTTTGGCGATCTGTATTCTCGTTAATACGGCCATATATTTTGGCATTCGAAATCGCATTGAACGGCCAAATATTTAACACACTATATTCATTTGACACTGCCAAATATTGGGTCACTCCATATTCGCTTATGTGCGGCCAAATATAAAGCAAAATCAAATAAATATTGACATCACGGCATACGTTTTTACACGAAATATGGCTAAACACTACGATGTAACTTTAAAGGCCGTATAAATTGACACCATGAAATCATTTGGGTAAACCAACATAAATAGGTGAAAAGTGCGTGCCATATATCAGTGGTGTATTTAGAGGACCACTGGGTTATGTCTCCTCATTGATGCCGATTTCTTCCCTTTTTAGTACCTAAAATGCGTAAATTTTTTAACACAAATTTTACTTCAAAGGTAGTATATATGTGGTACGAGACTGCATTTAAGGACACTTAATTTTTCAAAAAATTTCCCTTAACCCCTCACCCAGGCCGGCGATCATACAACAGAATGCATGCTTCCCGTCCCCATGAGAGAAATAAAAAAAAAATATTATCAATATGGCAGGGAAAATTTGGGTTGTATTTTTCGGGCAAGTCGTTACGTCCCCCCCCCCCCCAGTTAACTTGGGCTCCTATCCCTATGTGGATACACTCGATGAAGTATCAATTATAAGGCAGGTTTTAGTAGGATTGTGTATCGAAATGAGGGTTATGTATCAAAATTAGTGTCAGAACTTGAAGGGCTTAGGGAGGATTCAGGTAGCAAATTTAATTATGTTCAATTTGTAAACGGGTGGACTCCACTTTCAGACAGCGAGTCATCGCAATAATGTTGTAAACCATACCAATGTATTCAAAGGTGGAACTCAAGTAACAAGAAAGGGATAGGCTTTGAGGGATGCATTCATATTTGACAAAGAAACTAATTTAAGGCGTACAGAACATGATCGAATGTATTCCAGCAGAATGCCCCCTACTCAAGATTTTGCCAGCCAGCAAATTCCACTACTAGGGGTTGCTTTGACAAACTGTTTAATGAACTTTCTTATGTCCGGTATCATTTAAATTATTGATTATGCCTGGCCTGTATTGGATAACAGTTAAACGATGACAGTCCATTTCGGCTTACAGTCCCACCAAAAAATTAATGCTATTATTACTTAAAAAAAAATATTTTAATTTTGAGGATTTTTGTTACTTTTTGCATGGTCGTATATTGTAGTGTACTTTGATCTTAACGAAACCGGGGTGAGTCCATAGTTGCGGGTTACAAGAATCCCTATAAGAATTTTAAAGCTTACGATTTCAAAACAAAGAAAATGTAAATGTTATTTATGATAGTAAAAGTTCCGTTTCCGGCAATCTGGGAGGCGTTTTTGACAGAAGGGTTCTTGGTATACCATGAGCCAAACTGAAGGTAGTGCTCCTCCCAAAAAGCGACATGTCAACATTATTTCCCACTTCAAGACAAATTTTCAAGAGAATTTTCCACACTGCATCTGGCACTGACAAAGCCTCTTACCAGCTGTGAATAATTTGAATATTGAATTATCATATTGAGAGAAAGAACCCTATTGTTTTCAGTGGAAGTGAAAAGTTATGTGAGGTCACCAGAGTTCATAAGCCGAAAACATTGTAAACACGATATTTCATGAATACTTTTCTTACTTTTTTGGTAGATTTTGGTAGAGGTAAAAGGTTATGTCAGGTCACAAGAGGTAAAAATACGAACGTCTTAAAAACAGTTTTGCAATGTTTTCCTTCATTTTACATAGTAAGTAACGATCTACAAATAGCACGGAACACCGACCAAACAAACCTGAAATGATTGTTTGCCAAGCTTTTCATCACGACCCTAATTGGGATTAAAAGCTAGTCGAATTTGGTACATGATGCAGTTGGTTTAAGGTTGGGAGCTTGAAGTTAAACGCAGGTTTTGCAATTTATCCAAGTCACTTGTGGTTGTCATAATTGAGGTAAAGTGATAATTGGTCAATTTGCATATACTATGGATGAAAACGACGGGGGGCGAGAACTGCATTTTAAAGACATTTAAGTAACGTTTAACATCATTTTGCGCTGCAAAAGCAATTCTTTGTTTTAAAATTGACCAATACATTTAGTTTCTATTTTAGGGAGGGGGGAGGGGGATGGCCCCATTCTCAACGCAATTATTCCACTGGATCCGGGAATACTTAATTGTTAGTCTAGTGGACACTAAGCTCTATTAGGGAATAAAACAGAGCTCGTCCTGCCATAGTAAACTTAATGAATGACTGTAATATATTTAAATTATGACGTCCCACCGAGAAGGTTTTTACTTAGCGCCTAAAGGTAACTGTCAATCAGAGTCATTTGGATTACTTTGTAGTGTCTTTGGACCTACTGAATAGTACTAAAAATCCCTCAATCATGCATTGACCCAGGTCCGACCATTCCAGCACTACGTCTAAGTTATCAAGGATCGTAACAGATTAATGCTTCTAAAGGTTAACGATTCGCTTTTATGGACGCATGTTATGTAAACAATATTAAAAATATCATTGCTAAAACTATTTCTGATAATTCTGTACCAAACATTACTCTTGAAACTCAAGTAAAAACCTCAGCAAGTGACTAAGCACAAGTCACATTTAGTATGTTATTACAAAGTTACAAAGTTGTCCAAGTTACATTAAAATTCCTTATAAAAAAGTTAATTACTGATTTACTTCATTTTACATTACTCAAAAGTTATCAATTTGATTAACAAAAAACAAATAACATAAAGCACACTATTTGATGCTATTTGTACCGATATATATTTGGAGAGGGGTGTATTTTTGAAGGCCATCCCTCTTCTGCCCTTGTCAAAAAGTGGGAGGGATATATCCCCACATGCCCCAGGATTTCCGCCTATAACATTTTATTTGTTCAAAGGTTTACCACAGATAGCACCATAAGTTTGTATCCTAACCACCATAAATAAACAAAACTTTCCCAAGGAGATGACTTGTAACCCTTCCACACAGACAACACATATCTCCCTTACACCCAACACCCATTCACCCCAAAAGAAAATTTATCAAAGATAGCAACGTTTTGTATCTAAGCCACCATAAATAAACAAAACTTTCTCAAGGGGAAGATTCCCCGCCCTTCAACACAGACAGCACATCTTTCTCTTACCCCCAATAAAGGAAAAAGAATACTTGTCAAAGATAGCACCATTTTTCATCTAAGCCACATTAATTGGACAAAAAAATCCTAAGGGTGCATGGCGTCACCGCCCTCTCCTTAGATCCTCTAACAGGACGCAACCTAACGCAACCTGAAGGAAGGATCCACCCCGATCGAAACGTATGCCCACAATTAACACTGACTTTCTGGTTCTATCTGGGGTGGGAATACAACACTCTGTGCCCCCTCCCCCCACTTATCACCAGAACCTAGCGGCTTGATTGCTTTTGACTTCCTGTCCCTTCTCTTTATCAAGATTGTGTGAACTCTTGTCAAGTTTTCGCCATTTGTTGTAGAGTGGTTCCAAACATTATAATGTGCTTCCTCGTCTGCCCTTGTCAATGGCTTTCCTTCACATTCTTTACTATCATGAATTGTCGGAAAAGAGGTCCACTTTTCCCTATCTCTTTATTTTATGAGTTCAGCTTTTGAATTTATTAGTTTATGACGATGACTACTTTCGTTGTATTAATATTCGCGACAGAAATTGTAAATTACTCAGTATGCTGATGACGCCACTTTCTTTATCCAAGCACACGAACAATCTTTTTACAAGTTGCACAATCAACTTAATTCGTTGGTGGAATTCTGGTTTTAACATTAATTTCGACAAGTCGTTCTTAGTAGGATTAAGAACATTGTCTTCTTTTAAATGATTTTTGACAGTTGTCAGAACAATATTTCTATGTTTCATGGAAAGCACATTACACTAATAGGTATCACCTTCAACACTGACATCGTAAGTAGGCCTATGACTTTTAAAAACTATGACAATCCTTAGGTTTATTAGAGAGTGTAAGGATTTTCTGGTTGAAGCTTAACTTGAATGTATTAGAAAGAATACGAAAGCAGTTCTTAAGTCAACGCCTTTCCCCTCGGAAAATTTCATGGAAAATTTAAGTAACTTGTTCTTGCGATTTTGTTTGGAAATAAAAACCAGATCGTACTATTCGCATCAGATGATTCAAGAGGGCAGAACTGCTCCCTTATCAGCTGAGGGTGGTATTTAAATGGTTGACAGAGAGACAGAAACGTGAAGCTGTATGTGACTGCCTGAGTGGGATGTGCGTGTGTGAACAAAAAAGTGTGTCCCGAACTCTTCCTAAACCGTAAGTCGGATGAAGTTCCAACTTGGTGGATAGGTACCTGACTATAAAAACTCGTAATGCTTAATGACGTCATGGGTCAAGGGTCAGAAATGAAAGGTCAAATTTGCTAAATATTGGGATTTTGTCATTATCTACGGATCAGTAGGGTAGAAAAAGTAATAACATCACAAGATATGTTAGGACCGATAGTCTAGTTTTTGAAATATGGCTTTTTGGTTGCTAAGGGTTAGGCAAAAGACAAAATGTAGGCCAAAGGTTACATTTGCCTTAATTTTTCCAAAAGGTATGTCGCAAACTCCTCCTTAACCTTCAATCTGTTGAAGTTCAAACTTGGTGAGTAGGTACCTGACCAAAAAACTCGTGCATGTGTAATGAAGTCATAATTCAAAGGTCAAATTTGCTCAAAATTGGGTCACTATTTGCCTAACAGTATGTTAGAAACAGTAATAAAACCACACGTTTTGTAGGACTGATAAGATAATTTTTATAACAATGCTTTTGGTTGTTAAGGATGGATTCAAAGGTCAAAATGTATGTCAAAGGTCAAATTGCTTAAAGTTTGCCAAAAAAATGTGTCACGAATTCTTCCTTAACCACACGTCCGATGAAAATCAAACTTGACTGGTAGGCCCTGGACCATAGAAATTCGTGCATGCGAAATTGATGACGTCATGGGTCAAAGGTCGGAGGTCAAAGGTAACGTTTACTAAATATTTTGTTTTTATTTTGCTTATCAGTTTGGTAGAAAAATTGATAATTACACCTCTAATAATATGATGGGACTGATATAAGATAAGTTTTGAAATAGTGCATGCAGTATGAAACATTCTTGAATTTTCTTTAAGCACAAGTCATGTAGAGAATTTGGGGGAGACGACATTTGCAACTCTATGGATTGCTCTCTCTTTGGACTTGTAAACTGTCTTGTAAAGAATGAATTTCGGAAGAATGTGCTATCGCTAACCTATTATTTCTTAAGTATGAAGGGTTTTTCGTTCGCAAAAAAGACATATTTGTACAAAGCTAGCCATTATGCAAGAATAATTTCATAACATTAGGAAACCAAGGTTTTGTTTATTCTCATTGGTCTAGAAAGGGTATATTCTTCGTAAACTTATTGATAACAATTGTCCTTTCTACAGACAAAACTACATTGGTTAGAATTTGCGGTATAAGAAGTCACGTTCTTGAACACTATGTGCTAATTAATTTACTAAAGCGTCATGAAGTGATTTTTTAATGCTTTAGACCGTAACCGTCTCATCTCCATCAAAGAAGTTAAAAGTGTAAGTAGTATTATGCTAAATAGTAGTTTTATGAGGAGTGAATCTGTCTTTACTCAACTAGTAAAGTTTTCAGAGTTCGAATTTAACAAAGAACGTTTGAAGAGTGTGTGAATTTCTAAAATTTTTCGCGAGCATCGTGGGGTTTATATTGCTCTGTCACTTTTCCACGTTCTACCGATTTTCAAATAACACGATTTCAGTAAAGTATACTTCGTAGAACTGTCCCTACAAATAGCTACCTTTCTGTTTTAAACGGAATAACCTCCGCACATTGAGGTTTTGGCACATAATATCGACATTTTTCAACACTTCTTTCTATTTGCTTTTTATATCAGTGCTTTGGAATTTTGTGCATAACATCTTTGTTGAAGACATTAAAACAAACCTTTTGGGCATATACGTTGTCTTATTTGGGGCAAATTTTGCTCGCGTAGTCGTCGTTTTGATAATTTTGGTAAAGATTCATATCTTTCAGTGTAAGCACTTTAAAACCATTCCGCCTGTGTAGCAGGCATTCTCAACTATATTCAGTGAAGTGCCACTATACAAGGAGTGCCACCATCCAACCTGGCGACAGTTCATCCCGTGGGAGTAATTATATCGAAACGATGTTTATCACAACGCTCACAATAAAATGTACACGGTAGCGTTTTGCATAGTCACATTTCCGTGTACCGTCGCTGTAGTGAAGCTTGCAACTGTAAGGCTTGCATTACAAGGGCTTTCCCACCTGTTACCTACAGTAACTGTAGCTACCGGGGAACTCGTAAGTGCGCCCAGTTGACAGGTTGAGGTTGTGAATATCTAAATAATAGGAGTGTTCCGTCGCTCGTTCCTTTGTCATGCAGCCAGCCGGCCAGAAGGGGCATCTGAAACGGCGCGCGCCACTAGTTGAGGAAACATGGTGTAGAGTTTGAGGAAAAAAGTGAAAGATTATTTTGGCTAGCGAATATATTTGTCACGGAAAAAATATGAAAATATGTAAATATTTGGAAAATGTCCTGGTTGATTTGCTAAAGTTTTTTTTTTTTTTTGGGGGGGGGGGGAGCTTGAATATGACATTGATAACACGTTTTTTCTTTGTTACTGTTAACTCATTAAACATTTTGCTGTTATTAATTTAAAGGATTGTTATTGACAACTCAAGATCATTGCTAAGATGAAATGAAAGTTGATGTGGAAAAAGGTTTTTGTAGAAGTTTAAAACTTTTTTGCCGATGGTGGCAAGAGAACCTTTGTTTAAACTTATATCACAGTGTTTGTGATGTCAAACGACGAGCCACTTAATGTAAAAGCTTCGTTTTGATAAATATCCGCTATAGTTGGATTCACCAAGTGCCCTTTTGTAATTACGAGTTAGGGAAAGTGTTAACATTACAACCTTCTACTACTAGCAGATACAGGCAAAATCTAGTGTATTCGTTCTCATACTAATCACGATAAAGCTACTGCAATTACGGTTATGACAAGATAAACGATAAACACTTCCCCACTTTTGTTCTGTCTAGTCTGTGCATACAAGGTCGTCAGAACAGGGACTGGAAGTTGGGTCCATGGGCGTCCGCAGAAAAAAATTCAGGGGGGGCAAAATTTTTTAGGGAGCCAAACTTTTTTCATGGAAATATTTTACTCCCAGAAAAGAGTTTAGACGCTACTTCACACAGTGTTGACAAAGGGGTAGCCAGGAATTTGAAGGGGGGCGAAGCCCATAGACAGACTCTCAGCTCTCCGCGCTCCGCGCTGGAAATGGCACTTCCAAGGCCTATTTATCGCATATAAAAAGAGAAAACACTAGCGATATCATAAACATAAACTTTAAAAGTAACAAAAATATGCGGGGGAGGGGGAGCGGCTGGAGCCTGAGTGTTGATATTTTTATTCAATTCCTGTTTTGAGAGTAGAAATTCACACTAAGTGAACTGTTAAGAAATGTTGATGTTATATTTTCTTCGTTTTTTTTTTATTTTTTCTTCGTTTTTTCAATTTTTTGATTTTCGGGGGGGGGGGGGCAAATGTCCCTTGCCCCCCCCCCCCCGAAGCCCATGGTTGGAGCTCTAGCTGGGGCTGTAGCTGCAGGTAAATATCAGCATAAATAAATATCAGTATGAAGTTTTTTCCACAAATTGTAGGTGAGAGTGGCCAAAATTACTTAAGGAAATGCCAAAGAGGTGGAGTTGAATCGCATGGCCTCCAGTTTTAGAAAAATTCCGACGGCCCTGGAAGAGTTTCAGTCAATTCAGACGACTGTGTTTTTTCCTATATTCATACTAGTATCCCCTTTTCTCTCTCGGTTTTATTTATAGGTCCCAGAAGTTCTTGGATCCATTGGTGGTCTCCTTGGACTGTATTTAGGATTTTCAGCTCTCACCATCTTTGAGGTTGTTATTCTCGTCTACCATCTCACACAGCTTGCCGCCAAGAAAGCCATTCCCAGGATAAATACCATGATTGATTCAAGAAAAAGCCCAAGCGAGGCGTAAAGTACACTGATTTTACGACCCCCTCACCTAGAAAAACAACTAAATAAAACGAGTAATAAAAATAAATAAAAATGCATAATACTGTTCAATTGAGATTGCTGTTCCTGGTATTTAGAATGTCAGTTAAGTACCCGTATTTCATGAAAAATCAGTAAAGGATCTCTTTAAACTGATTCTTATCTTTGAGGAACCGATCGTTGTGTACTTCATCTATTTATAAGATTATCGGGCCTCATCACCTTGAGGTTGTTATTTTCCCTATATTCTCACAAATCCTATCGTCAGGAAAGCCTTTTATTGCAAAAATTGATTAATCGATCGTTTGATTGATTTATTGATTGATTAATGTATGATTGATTGATTGATTGATTGCATGATTGACTAATTGATTGATTTATTCATTCATTCGTTCATTCATTAATGCATTTATTCATTCATTCATTATTCGATTGACTGATTGGTACTCCTTTTGGGGCATAACTAAAAACACAATGTTGAAATTAATTTTTATCCTTACCAAATTAATATATCTTTTAATTCTTGATTTCTTGCTGAAGTCAAAGGAATCTGTCAGAAAGTCAGAAAGTATGGATACTTTTCATACTTGGCTTGTGGATGCGTTACAGTCAGAAGTTCTACCCCTTATGATTTTGGCAAAGGTCAAGATTACCTGAGGTCACTGGAGGTGAAAATACGAAATTCTTAAAACTGCCTGTAAAAACGATGGCTCAAAATTGCAATGAGAGACAATCTTGATACTTAGTAAATAACTTTATCATATTGAAAAGAAGACCCTATTGTTTTCAGTGGAGGCCAAAGGTCATTTGAGGTCATCAGAGGTCAAAAAGCGAAAACCTTGAGTAAACACGATATTTCAAGACAGAGATGATGGATCCTTTTCATACTTGGTATACAGATGTGTTTTGTTAAGAGAGAGGGAACCCTATCAGTTTGTTGGAGGTGGAAGGTCATATGAGGTCATCAAAGGTGCAACCACGAAAACGTCGTAAGCTAAATAGTGGGCGGTACCTTCAATCTACGCCCTGCGTTTCGTGACCACAGGAAAGTTGGGGCTGAATTTTTCTTCCATTCCAAATAAATAGTTATAGACAGGCCCGTAGTAGGACAATGTACTGGAGGGGGGCCAAAATTTTTCCAGGGGGGCAAACATTTATTCAGGGGGCCAAATGTGTACAAATGTGTTAAGTCAATGATAAGATTCAAACTCTCTAGGGGGAATTCCAGGGGGGCTTCGCCCTCTGGCCCCCCTTGACTACGGGCTGGTTATAGAGAACAACATTTATTTTTCACAAGCATAACTATGACAGTAACAATACGATTTAAATTACCTCATTATAAACACGTGAAAAGGATGTTGCGACTATAGCATGATTAGAAATACCATATGTTAAACAAGTTCTTTGGTTGCATAGTAGATTAGAGCTCGGTTTTTGACGCAGACGGTCCGGGTACGAATCCCTCCTAAGGTATGTTCTTTTTTTTTAAATTTTTTGTTATTCACTTTTTGGTGAGGTTCTAAGATCATATTAGGTCAGCAGAGGTCAAACTGTGAAAGCATTTTATAAAATTATATAGTCAAGAGGTACAAATTTGAGGGGTGACCTCGGTGCGACAAATCATCCCCTCTCAGCAAGGAATTACTAAGCTTGTGGGCTTTCTGTTAACAATAGCAACTTCATGGAAACATACCAGTTTTGAAACTCGAAACATATCCGTGCAGGCAGATAGAGGTATAAACCTCATTTGCACTGGTCCGTTTGGCTAGGCTTAAAGGATCTTACTCTTACAGCTACCTAACCTTTACGTGCTTATAGAAGGTATCTTTAGTGACTATCTTTTTTTTTACATCCACATTAGTAGATTTAGATTTCTCTAAGTCACTTCAAAAATGCCGAAGCGTTCTGATAAAATCATGAAGTAGTGAGTATCTTTCGAGGCCATGACGGTCCCTGGGAAACTAGGTGCTATCAAGCTATATATATAACAGACCCTCTCAGGATGATTGCTTCCATTGTAAGAATTTTGCTTTCACAACGTGACAGGGAGTTGCTAGCAACCCTCTCCCCAAATATATTTAGGAATAACCCTTGAGTTCTAAATGCAGTTGATGACTGCCCTTTGCTTGACGTTTATTCAGACAATACGGCTTTACTCTGGATGGTCAACGATGACGTGTGCAGTCAGTTGTGTTTGAGTTATCAGTTGTGAATAAGCTCACACACAGTCATTGTGTGTCAATATATGTGACCTCGAGCAAAATAAACCTTAGTGCAGGCTAAACACTGTGCCTCAGGTATTTTTCTTTAAACTGGAGGAGTTAAAAGTAAACTTAGTAGCTAAGGGACAAATTTAATCCCTGGGGTGAGATTAGGGAGCCTTCAAAGGTTTTTTGTGAAATGGGAAACGCTTCGCTGATAACTTGATGTGGCGAAGTTGGCTAGTTCTGTTACATTTGCGGTATCACTTTGACTGACACAGTATTTGAGTAAAGCAATATGTAACGGTAGTTAATAACCATGCTTAAGTCTTACTTTTTCAATATTACCTAAAAAAGTTGTTTTATAATATTGCACTCTTACATTCTCTTTTACAAATTTGCGATTTTAATCGATTTCCTACAACACACTCAGAGCAAACCATAGAAAAGACGCCTCCATCGTTGGCTGCTGGCTTAATGCTAGCTTTATGAAATTTTAACATTTACAAATCGTAAATCATATTGGTAAACAAATTTTAGGCATTCTATATATCTTTAACGTAATATAATTGATAAGATGAATGTGTAATTTTATACTTAATTAATTGCAATTATCTGTGCGCGAAGTGGTACTTAAGAATATTGTTTTCATAGCTTCAAGCAATGCCATTAGACTTTTTATTTGTGAACTTTTACTTGAATTTAGCTCACCTTTAAACACGAAATTTCGCTTATGATGACACTAGTAGAAATTGTTAGACGAAAAATCAAGCTACTTCCAGAAACTATTTACATATTTAGAAAGCTACTCTTAAATGTTTTGTTCGAATTTCGTTGTATAAGTAGAAACCTCAGTTCACATGCCAAGACGATCACACAGAACACACTGCATTTTGGAGGTGGGTATAACTCAAGTAACACTAGGGGTAACTGGAGTAACACATTAGTTACGCTCTGCACAGATAAACTTCCGTCGGCCAACTGGGGCTTCGTTTGAACCGTCATATTTTCCTAAATACTCAATCAAACACCCTCAAATGTGACATAAACGTTTCCTTTGGAAAATTTACCTGCAAAACGATACCTCAATCTCTCTAAATGGTCGTACAATTCTATTAAAAACGAATATGAAAGTTCATTAACTGTTATGTAATCGCTGTTCCCTTTCGTGTGTCTCACTCCCTGATTTTGAAGCCGCTGGAGATAAGCCGGAAATCACGTGAGACTTCTTCCTAGTCCTTTTCTGTACGAAGGTGGGGGTAACTGTGCACTTCGAATACAACGCTCAAATTAGGACAATCGCTTGGAATTCAACTGTGAGTATCGCTAAATGTGTACCTATTTACATTAAAAGTCTATTTTATAGTTAAAAATGGTACTAAAAATATTTTAGGGAAAATTTGTAACTGAATAATCGTTATAAAGATATTTTTTAACACATACATAAACTTTACTTTGGCACCTGATCACTGTACAGAAACTTTCTCGGATGATACGGTGGGGGTAACTGTGGTATGCGTGATTGTCTTAAACTTTGGAAGCAAATGGTGATTTTCTCTTCTAAAACTCTACTTATTATTTGCATTCTACAGAAAATATCATTAAACAAATTTAATTAAAGAAAATCCAAAGTTTTGGTGACAAACCTTTTTCTTTATCAAGAGAAGAAAATTCATAATCGAAAATTATTACAAGTGTATTTTCAGTATCTGGCAGCTTAAACTGCGGAGGTATGTTGTTTACAAATACCTGAAATAGTAGCACCGCCAGTATGAATACATTTAAACTGAGAAGGTAAATTTCTGACCTAAAACAAAACATTCCGTTTATTCACTCATAAGTGTGGATTGATTGAAATGTTTTGAGTATTTTCAATTTCACTTAGTTGGCCAAGGCGTGCATTTTTGACAATTATTCGTATTACAATTCGACGAAGGCCTATGACTTAACGTAATAAGCCTAACATAGCATTGCCCTAACGTTAACGTTACAAGTTACAACCTAGGCCTACAAGCCTTCACTGCTAATTATTTCGGCCTAGGCCTAGGGCAGTATGTCTATACATACTCCAAAGGCCCTCGGTTCTAGGCCTACACTAGTTTGGCAAGACTATGCATAGTCCTAGCCAAACCTATAGTAGTACTGAGCGCCTGTGCATACTCTAGCCTACATAGGCCTATACTTAGTATAGGCCTAACTTATAGTAAATCATAAATGATGGTGGAACCTAATCTAATAAGGCCACCCTAAGAAAGTTTGCATTTTTCTAAAACGACAAAAGAACATCAATCTAACGTTAGGCCTACTTATACTGTACCTGCAAATTTTTCGGCGGACTAGATCTAATTTGCAAGCTACAAATCTTTACTATGGAATTTTCCTACCGAGCGGTATGTACAGTACAACAAACAAGTTCAGATTATTCAGCCTAAGCCAAAGATCCAGGCGCCTTGTAAGGCCAGTGGGCACTGTTTGTAATTTCAGTACAGAGCTGTATGTATACGGCTCTGTGTAGGCTTTACACATTGAACTTGAGGCTGCATGTCTTAGCTTGTGCGTGCTCAAATTCAAAAAATGTGACGAGTCCATGAGCATTTGCCTGGGAGCTTGAGGTGAGCGTGCCACATCAGAAATTGAGGCACTGATTGTGACAGCAGTTACTGACGTGCATTGTTGGTTAGATCGATGCACGGAATTTGAATATACAGCAGCCTTATTAGGTTCCTTTCCTCTACATGATAACTGGGGGTATGATGGCAATCAGTGAATCACTTAGCCAACATTGTGATGGTAAAATTGTACAGAATGGGTAGTAAAATGGATACAATTGAAGAGTATCCTCCCATGAAGTAAGTCCTCAGTGTAGCCGGCACCGTCACACATAGTGTGCTTTATGGTGTAGGGTGGAGCCGGTATAGTCACATCAGGGAAAAAGTGTGGACTTTATACATTTTGCAGCATTTCTTAGCCTTGCACATGTTGTGGTTTTCTGCTGATTATTTTTCGACGTTGATTCACTCTTTAGCTGCAATTGTTTGTCGCAGATTCACAGCCTTATTTTTATTTGTCGAAGATTCACATTCCAGGGCATTTTGTATGTCAACGATTCGACAGTATCTGTCGAATGAAGACTTTGCTTGAGGTGGGGGGGGGGGGGTTGAAGGGTCTGACAAGTGCATTAAGGCAAAATAAGGACTTATTCTGGAAGAATTTTACAATTAGGTAACAAAAATTTTGTTACATGATTTAAAAGAGCCATTCATAAAATAGCATAATTCAGTTGGGGTGACTCAGTGGTATTCCCCTGATTTAATTTTTGTCGGGGTTTAAAGGTTAATAGTTTTCGCTGTCTATAAAGAGACGGGATGCTCTCTTTGAAAAATGTTTGCTTAAATAGATGATAAATTTAATTACTGTATGGCCTTCTTTGATGACTATTAAGTACATTTCTGATTATCATTAGGCCTAATGAATGTTCACACTGAAATTATTGCTGTTTGCTCTGTTTTAAGATTTTGAATTGATAATTCCTGTCAGGGTGGCTCAATTTCCTGTCCTGGTGGTACATTTTTGTCCGGTGCTGAGCACCCTCTGAAATTTTGTCCGGGCGCAGCACCCTAACAAAACAGCTAGTGGAGAACACTGGTGACTGCTTTTTCCCTTAATACAGTACATTCCATTTTGTGAACCAGAAACAATGTGTGAGCATAGTATTTGTTGAACTGGGCTAAGGACAGTGCAGTGATAAAAAAACTGGATATTTTTAAGAGTCTGTGCCTATAAAAATGTACTATTTTTTTTTTAAGGCGGGGGGGTTATGATACATGGTCCTCAGATCAACTTTGAAAAAATACAGTGCATCTAAATGGGAAATCGGCTAATCATTTCAATGATTTATTTAACATTAAATTTCAAGATTTTCTTGTGACAATATGGAAAGTGCAGTTAACCTTAAATTTGTGTTTCGTTATATTGGTGTAATAGGGTACAGTGTCACAGTATTTTTTTCAAAGTTGATCTGAGGACCCATGTATCACCACTTGGTACACCCTTACAGGCACAGACTGTTAGTAATATTTCTTCATCCTCCTTATTTCTTTGTCTACAGATATCTACAGTACCTCAAGGATAGTGCACTGTACTACAACAATGGGCAATAATTATTCAACGGAATAGCTATACTAAAGGATGATATGTCAAGCAAAGAAGGCTGAGCAAATTGGAATACAAACTCCTTCAGTTTGTTTATGCAGTGTTTCTAAATATTTGCATTTTCCAGTTGATTTACTTGGGGATGCTGCCTGCATGTGTAAATAAACTGCAGTCATCAACAGGACAAATAAGGACTATACATACTGTATATGAGTTGACAGTTTCTGCAGTTTTATGCCGTCAACCCATACTGAATGTGTAGGACAGGTTCCTATCTATCCTATCTAGGATTGCTGGAGTGCTGGTACTGTACCTCTTTCTGTACCTACGTATGGTCCAGTATTACATTTTACATATTCTGAAAAGCAATTCTATGTTTAATCAGTTGCAGTCAGAAGTAGAACTTTCAGAGTTTACGTGTGGTCGACATTTCTTTATCCTGGTTGGTAGGACCGGCAGTGGCAGATCACTACTTAGGAATCCAGACTTAAGAGGATCCTAGCCTGTGTGAACTTACTGTCAGGACGCATGCCTACGTGCCATTATGAGTGGTGCAAATTGTAAAGTTAAGAGAATGGGACTGAAGACGCGCTTTATAGTTAGGCACTGCTGTGTTGTTGAGGAACATCTTGAACCCATCGCTGTGTTGCAGCCTACTGTAATTATGACAAACAGGTTGTTGGCTTGCTTTTGAGGAGAAAGTTTTCACAAATGTGGAGAACTAATGATATTAAAAAAGGTAGCCAAGGGCAATGTATCTGGACAAGGGACAATCAGAAAGTACATTTACATGTGATCTCGATTGATCTGTTTAAAAGCTATGTATGTGTTGCAAGTTGTTGCAGTATGTTAGCCTTGCAATTTTTTCCAAATGCCCACTAAGTATTCTGGTTGACTTGTGGAAGCCCCACAGAGTCAGATTGATGCTGTTTTGTCCGTCTGTCTGGCTGACACAAATAGGAGTTGTATTGACTGTATGGTCCTCAGGTTAGCTTGAACACCATCAAAATATGCAAGAAATTATTTTAATGTATAAGTTCTTCAAAATCAGTTAAATAATCATACTTAATGCATTTGATCATGATTTTGATATGATAGTAGAGTAGACAGTGTTGTAGCTAATTGAGAGGACCATGGAATACTGGTGAAGGTGTGGAGCTTGTGATCCAAGGATCTCTGGTTTGACTCCTGCCTGAGTCTATCAGTTGTGTCTTTAGGCAGGATGCTGTGTCTCATTGCCTTTCTCCACTCGGGGGTTTAAATGAGTACTGTGAGGTATATGTAACCAGTCATCATGTGCACTGTAAGTTAGGGATGCACCAGATCCAAATTTTATTATCTGGCCGGAACCAGATTTTGCCGGATGTTATTCAAAATCTGGCTGGATAAAGTCCAGCTAGAACCAGACTTTTTTATTTTAAAAAGACACAGAAAATGACATGGGCAATAAGAGGGTGGGGGATGGGGGAAAGGCAGCAGGAGCTACAGCTGTAGTGGTTGTCTTCATGATATCACTAAAGTACTGTACGTTCTGGTGTGATTTGTAGGGTTTAGAATGATGCAGAAGATAAATTGAAAGAGTGACATTACTCAAACTAACTTTTGGAGTCTTGAAAATGTTGAAGCCATTAGATTGTAGGATGGGCTGCTCTCTGTTTCCACGTCTCTTTGTTTTGAGTTCTGACTTGTCTATACTCTGACAAGTCTACATGAAAGTCAGTGCAAGGATAAGGGTTAGGTAAGGGTGAAAGTGTTAAAGAACCAAGAGATGTTGGAACATAGAGAAGTATTAGAAGTAATCGACTGTAAAGGCCTGTCAATATGATTTGTTCAAAAGGTCATCGTACAGTACATTTGCATAAAGATGTTTATGAACAAATGTAAATGTGTATGCAGGCTTCCTACAAAGTTGAACAGCGTGCAGCATACATGAGGCTGTTCGAATTTTTAGTTGCTTGTTTCATCTTTCTTACAAATGTTCAAAACATTTGAAAACATTTAGGTCTATTCTTATCATTACTGTAGCTCATAATGTATGGTCGTTGTACTGTAAGAGAAATTGTAGTCTAAACTTGCATATTACTCGATTATACTGTAATACCATACATGTAGGGATATTTAGCTAAAATCAACAGTTACTGTAAGGACACTTTAATTCCCAGAGGTTTGGGACTAAATTATAGGGCATAAGTACATGGTGCTGCATACCCCAACTGGAAATCTGTGGAACAATTTCTTTGTATGATGATGTTTATTGACAAAGGCATGATTGTGTACTCAAGCTTGGGAGTAATTGTATCTGAACATGTTCTAATCTGTGGTTTTTAGTGATGAGAATATGATTCTTACTGTTCATATTCTCAAGGCCTCATTGGGAGAAATTTTACAACCTTGAACATTATAAACAGTATGCTGGATAAATGATGAATAGGTTAACTTTGGAATTGTTTTTCTTGTCAGCTTCTGTTTATTTTGGACTTGTGCATACATGTGCATGAAGGCTACAGTAGTATCACAAAATGCCATTTGTGTATTCCTGCCAGTACCACAAAGAACTTGTAAAGTGAGATATACAGATAGAAAGGAAAACCTTAAGGAAGATATTAAACGAACTGATGAAGGTAGAATTATCTATAAATGACAGATTTAACTGAATGGCCAGAGTTTGAGAAAATCTGGCCCCATTTCTAGAAAGAGCTGACCGGTACCAGAACCAGATGTTTTTTTTTTCACTATCCAGCCAGACAATCCGGCCAGACTGAATATCCAGTGCATCCCTATAGTTAAGTTGAGAGATTGTCTCTGGGATGATGTATTGTGGGATTTGTGGGCAGGGGTAATATAATTGTGTTCTGCAGGTCTGCCTTTGATTAGGATTGTCTATGTACTGTCACATTAAAAATGCAAATATTACAATAACACAGTTGTGTGTGTGTGTGGGGGGGGGGGGGCAGATGAAAACAGGATTGTTGGGGGGATGAAGACAGGGCTACAGCAAACCTATGGGGTGGGGCAGAAACAGCTTTTTTAGCCTTGGGTGTCTGTAAGCCTGTAGTTTTACTAGGATAAAATTTGCAAAGGGCATTATTAAGTTAGCCATGACCTATCATTCTTCTCTGACCTAATGGATATGTTGTACTTATAGTGAACAGTATTTGAGTCAAGGATTCATGCAGTTTTTGTCCTAAGATTCCATGCAAATATTTTACACTCGCACTGTGTCATCAAAATTGTTTTAATTAGCCTGTTCTGAAGAAGGTGTAGTACGGTATATTAAAATATTTACCTTAAGGTCTCAAAAACGTCAAAAAACTAAAATACTAAAAATATCTCCTAGACTGGAGGCTATGACTCATCCCAGACCTTGTTAGTTGCATCTAAACTACAGTACACATTCTTTGACATTACTATGATTACATGTTTGAGAAATTATGAGTAAAACATTCTGCAACAGATGCATTGTTTCTGGTGAGTAATTCAGATGAGCTGGCCCAAAGTGTGTGTTATACAGTATAGGGAGCTTATGTGATGATTTACTGTCAGGTCTGTTTTATCAGTTTGTTTACATGCCAAGAAGGGACCTTCCTTTAATGGAAGCTGGGAGTAATAAGTCGAGGGCATCTGTGGGAGGGGACAGGGGATACTGTTGAAAAAAAACTCATTTTTTAAACTATACCTAGAATTATACTGTTTTGAGTGACTTCTGTATGATTATTTTCTGCAAACTTAATTAACGAATTTAAGATGCACTTGAATTATTCTTGTGGTCATTGAAAAGCCCTTGAAAACTTCTTGGTGTTATTCTTCACTAAAGCATGTAACACCTTGTATAATTTACAGTCACTGAAGCAAAGTTTGAGCTACGGTTACCTTAATTTGTAAGATCCATTTTAGTACGGTAACCTTGCCTTTGCTTCATTACATTACGTCCATTGATTTGTCGTTTCTCTACACTTATGGCTTTTCATTCCTGCCTTAAGCAACTAAGTTTTCTTCGTTTCAAACAACTCTTGAATTTCACCGTTTGAAGAAATGTTTGAATTTCAACCATTTGAAGAAATATATCAAAACCAAACTTGAAACCAACTTTCTTTTAGTTTCTGGTTTGCACGTAAATGCCTTTGTAACTAGTCAACATTGTCCTTAAAGTGTTCAAATAGGGAAATATGTTACATGCTCAAGATTTTCAGCCATATACCTTGTAATATCTCACAGCCTATCGCTCTTTTAAAGTAAGTTTCACTCTTAAACACAGTTAATTTCATTCTTTGGTGGAGTGAAAATTCACAAATTTGCAGGAGTGGAACAGTTTCACTCTTTTGAAAGTGAAATTCACTTTTTTACGGAGTTGTCCCTCGCTACAGCACACACTTGGAAAGAGTGAAAATTCACTCCTGCATTAAAGTGGGTTTTCACTCTCGATTTTAGACTGTATCTGGAAAATGCAGGACTTCCTCGGAAAACTGACTCGCCTTCAGTAAAAAATATCGCGTGCGATTACATATGATTAACCAAACATCAATGCGATGTCGAATTTAATATTGCTTAGAAAAGCTAACAGCACTGTGTCAATGCTACACCCCATTTGTAAGACAAGTGTACATTTCATGTGTCGTATTATCTAGACCACAAAAATGGTGCAATTAAATCATGTCAATTGAAAACGATATCAATAATAGCCGATGTAAAATCAACGGTAAAAACCTGAAATCGGGCATCGGCAGTCTATCTGAGATGTCTGAAACTTCCCTAGAAAACTTCCGGCCCCTTGCAGTATAGGTCAACTGATCGTTGCGCTCCACGTAGTATCATAGTGGAGGACCTAGGAAATGGTCAACTAAATATTTCTTTAAAAAATCTGATTTGTCCGTTTTAGGGTTTAGCTTTGTATAAATAAGATCTTCATGTAAAGAGCAAGCAGACAAAGGCTTGAGGATGTTTCGGGGGCTGAGCCATTGTTGCCTTAATGTATTTAAGTATGCTTCTCCCCCTAAAAATATTTTTGCCCCTCTTCAGAGTCTTGTCTGGCTACGGGTGTGCCGGGCAACCAGCTTGGGGAAGCCGGGGAAGGGGGAACCACATAGACACAGAAGGATCGTCGTCCTGGGAGTGGAGTCAATTAAGGAAAGGGTGTTTTTACTTATGGTAGATACGGCCACGGTGGCCAAATCGTGCTGATTTACATCATCTTTTTCCGAATTGAATGGTATTCTTTTCTCAATTTTTTTTTCAATAAACTACTCATTGGTGGAGGAACGTGTCCCCTGCAGCCCCCCCCCCCCGTAGACAGTGGCATAGCTAGATATTTTTTTGTGGCGGGGGGAGAAAAAAAATTCCGACAGATTATAATTATCTTGAAGTAATAATGTACTATCTAAGCGTAGCGCCACCATCATCTGGCGTGTAGCGCGCGGAAAATCCCCGAGATTGCTTTAAATGACAATTCCAGGCCTAGTCAGTAACCATTTCGATGTGTAATTCTGCTTAAAAACATAAGAAGTGTTGTAAGTAAACCCTTAGGAATATAATTTTAGCTACTAATTTCCGTTGTAAGAATTTTTAATAAAGGTGGTAAAAATTTCCGACAGAGACTAGATATTTCCGATAGAAGCCTTCGGAGGCTTTGTGGGGGGGGGGCGGCGACCTCCCCCTGCCCCCTCTAGCTACGCCACTGCCTGTAGATGCGTGTCTGCCACAGTTTCTTGTAGTGGGCACGTATCCAAAGTACCGACGGGGGTGTGGGAGAGCTTCCATGGACAATTTTTTTCCCGGGAAGAGGTGAGATAAATTCATGCATTATCACAAAAGTAATTTTGAGCTTTCAGGCTTGAGGCGAAATCTTTTAAAGGCGCCGCACTCCCACCTTCGTCTTTGGCTACGAAATTGCTTGGCAGCGATGCCCCTGTGGTGCAAACTGCCGGTTCTCTTAACACTTGACAACTCTTTCATGTTATGGACAACAAGTTGAAAGGTTTTAAAACTAGCCAGACCGACGATAAACGGCCCTTTGTTGGGTAACCGCAATGTTCTTTTCTTTTGAGTGCCACGAAAAGTGGGGAAGTTCATTCATTCAACAAGAACAATCGGTTTTACTCTAAACGGAAAGGCAAACTGCATTTAGAGGAGGTTCTACCAGTGTTATGAATGATCTCAAATTGCACAGACCTTTTCAATAAAGCTGCGAGTGAGCGGATTGTAAAGCCGACATCCGACTGTGCAGTTACTACACATACATCAATAGAACAGTTATCTGTAGGGAGGCAGCACACATTTAGATCAGCCTGGTCAGAGATCTCAGGCGAGATAAGTGCGGTCAATCTTCACACCTTGAATAGCATAGAGAAGGCTTGAGTAAACAAATCCCAAATGCAGTGAGTTCTGTACAGTCAACCTCTCATGCATTGTTGTTATTACTTGGTGATTAAAGTCATTGTAAGCCTGGAAAGGGTGGCTCTTAATTATTACTCTTTATAAATATCCAGTACTATGCAGCTTTTCTTGATCAATATTTCTTGCCGTTTGTATCTACTTTGCAAAGACCGATTGCTCTTAGTGAAACTCTCTGAAAATTTTGTGTTTCTTTGGAATACCTTAGTGTTGGGAAGTATTAGTTTAGTGGCTGACATTATACTATCCACATTGTTGGTATATATGCAAACAGTGGGATTCATTCTCAACTCTTCCCCTAAAGAGTTCAAGAGCATTGTGTTAACGATGATTCGTGAGTGGGTGCGTGGGTGTTTATTGCACGTACTTTGAGAGTGTCGTGGTACTTTTCAACTCTACTTCAAGCTGTTTTCCATGGCATTTCTTGCATTGTAATTGTATTCATGAAGACCAACGTGATGGGAGCAAATGCAGAGTGTGGACTGGAAGAAGGTATAAACATAATGATGGAGTACACTCTCTAAATACCAACAGCATTCAGGCTTCTAGACTTGTGTTAACATGATGCAGTCATTGTATATATTGTAAATAGCTCGCTCTTAGATAAAACTTTGTACCGCTTTTGCTCTTCTGAATTTTTCTTCAAGTTCCCGGTGAAAAGTTTCCTAACTTACCGAAGTTTATGTAACTTAGAAAATGTTACAGGCTAGTCCTCATTGTGAGACCAATCACTCAATTACACTTAAGCTTTAAGCTGTCTTTCCGATTACAATCGATGTCTTTTAAAGCATAGACGTATAAGCCAGTAGAGGGGCTGGGGATGCAGCATCTCTCTCCCGAGAGTGGGAAAAACCTTTTCCTCGACATATTTTTGGCAATTTTCTCTGAAAATAAAGAACTGATTTTCTGCCAAAAACGGTTTTTTCCCAAGCAGAATTGGCCCGACGCCTGTGTGTTAAAGTTTGTACCGAGTTACATTATTTGATTTGATATATGCAGCAACTCATTCCTGTGAACTTTTGGTTGTTTATGCTGGGTAGACCTACCGACTGGACTAAAAGGAATAGCACAAAAATTATTGCATCTGTTTAACGTTTTGACGGATTAGAGTCCACACGTACCTTGGAAGATACATCCGGGCTTTAACAGTGTGCTTCGGAATACAGTTATATTTGATGAAACAACTCGGAACTTTCCCAATCACTCACTTAGCTGTCTTTATTGTTCTACATTTAAATGTCAATTAGGTTCTAATATTAATTATATGCTCATGTCCATATTAGTACGCACTGGATCGAAGAACTACCTGCAGTTGGTTACATTCAAAGAAATCTTTTTCGTTTTGCGCAGTAATCGAAACGGGCTTCTGTGTACTTTGTGTGTTTTGTGTGTTTTGAATTGTTTTGTGTTCTGCGTCTCATACTCAGCAGTCATCACCAGAACCTCCTCTCTCGCACTCCCACACATCATCTTTCCTTTTCTCACATGAATATAGTTCAAGCGAAACTCCCACGACTTAGTACCAAGCGAGACCATTACGTCTGTTTTATTTTTAACGGCCGAAAGGTCGCTGCCAGATGGTACTTACCCAGCTGAAAATTCCAGTTGAGTCCTGTTCAAATTTGAACTGGACTTGAACTGGACCCAACCGGACTCCGCGGGACTTTAACTGGACTGGACTGGAACCATTTGATTTTAATTGGACTTTTTCTATTATCACGATTACATGACGGGATTACTGAAGTGAGTGAACTGGACTTCAACTGGGATTGTTCCTGTAGTACCAGTTCAAATCTACTAACCCTAAAAAAGCGAAAATCATTACGCATTGGAATTTTTCTTAAGCAACAAAACTTGCTGGACTGATGGAAGTCTTCTAAACTTGCAGCTTAAATTTGCCTTAATTTGAACTATGCAGTCATCACTAGTAGAGAATTGGTTTTGTTACTAAAGTCCTTTTGGACTGGTCCTTTAAAGTCCAGTTTAACTATTCACGTTGAAGTCCTATTGCACCGTAAAGTCCAGTTAAAGATCGCAGTAACATCTTTGAACTGGTCCTGTAAAGTCTAGTTGTACTGATCAAAATAAAGTCCAAGTAAAATGGTCCAGTAGAGTCCACTTGGACTGATCACAATAAAATCCTATTGCACTGGTCCAGGAAAGTCCAGTAAATCTAATCACGTTAAATTCTATTGAACTGGTCATGTAACTTTAAGTTGAAATGATCAAAGTAAAGTCCAATTGAACTGTGGTTCAGTAAAGTCCAGTTGAACTGATCACAATTAAATCCTATTGAACCAGTCCAGTTAAAGATCACAGTGAAATTCTATCTAACTGATCCAGTAGAGTCCAGTTGAACTGATACCAATAAAATCCTGTATTGACCTGATCCGGTAAAGTCTAGTTAAAATTTAAAGTCCAATTGAACTGGTGTAGTATTAAAGTCCAGTGGAACTGGACACAATGAAGTCCAGTTGAAATGGTCCTGTAAAGTCCAGTTGAACTGGTCACAATGAAGTCCAGTTGAACTGGTCACAATGAAGTCCAGTTGAACTGGTCACAATGAAGTCCAGTTGAACTGATCCAGCAAAGTCCAGTTGAACTGGTAACAGTGGAGTCCAGTTGAACTGGTCACGGTAGATCCAATTAAACTGATAACAGTGGAGCCCAACTGAACTAGTTCTGGAAAGTCCAGTTGAACTAATCACAAGAGTGACAGTTGAACTGATCAAAACATTTAAAGTCCAGTTGAACTGGCCCGGTAAAGTGCAGTTGAACTAATTGCAATAAATTCTAATTGAGTTGGTACAGTACAGTACAGCTGAACTAGTCACAATCCAGTCCTGTTGAAATGGTCCAGAAAGGTCCAGTTAAAGTAACCATAACAAGTTCTGGAAAGTCCAGTTGAACTAATCACAAGAGTGACAGTTGAACTGATCAAAACATTTAAAGTCCAGTTGAACTGGCCCGGTAAAGTGCAGTTGAACTAATTGCAATAAATTCTAATTGAGTTGGTACAGTACAGTACAGCTGAACTAGTCACAATCCAGTCCTGTTGAAATGGTCCAGAAAGGTCTAGTTAAAGTAACCATAACAAGTTAAATTGAACGGGTCTAGTGACGTTCAGCTGAACTGATTACAATAAAGTCGTCTTGAACTAGTCTGGTCCAGTAAAGTCCCCGAGTCCCCAATCATAATGTATCCCAATTAAGTTAAACTGAACTTTGAACTGATCACAATAAGATCTAATAAAGTCTTTCACGGAAACCGCGGCCATTTTGTGTACGGTGCATTACCAGTTCCGCGATATGTACAAGCTCCATACGGCCATGCGCGGGTACTTGGGATTTTTCCCAAGATCTTGGGAATTTTGTTTCCGTGAGGGTCAGAAAATGGCCGCGCTCCTGGAGATTGATTGGGTTGGAGTTGGGGTGGGTAACCCATCTATTTAGACCCACATCAATGCCCGTGCTAGCCAAATTAGAGGTAAAATGACTCTTCACAGCATCAAACCCCTCCGAGCGGACGTATCCCAAGTTTTCTTGTCGAAGTGGGTCATGTGTAATATATGTGCCTATGTACGAGCCACCCCGCTTTAGTTCTTCCGTCCCCTATCCCCACCCGAAAGTTAATATTTGTGCTAGTGTTCCCAGTGCGGTCATATTACCATTTCGTTCGTATCAGTTCAGGATATTTTAGACCTGCTTTTAAGCTTTTACACATTCTGTACAGGGATCGAAGAATGAATAACTGTGTCGGATGTCATATATGCAACTCGCATAGGCCTACCCATATACGTGCTCGGCCTAGACGCTCGAAACGCTGCCCTTGAGGAAACCCACGTAAAACTGTAAGTTACATTAACACGTTAGAATAAGCCTTATTGTCAAGGGATAGTTTTTTCCCTTTACCTTCTTGGAAATATCATAGTCACGGGCAAAACTGTAGGTAAGGTATTCATCTGCCCATGATGCATACAGATTGCATGTACAATGTCACGTTTGTGCAGTCTCGCGGAACTGGTAATGTACCGTACGCAAAATGGCCGCGGTTTCCGTGAAAGACTTTATTGAACTGCATGGTCCAGGAAACTCAGGTTGAATGGATCCAGGAAGGTCCAGTTGACCTAGTACAATGGAGTTAAAGTGAATCAGCAAATTCCAATAAAACTGGACCAGCAAACTCCATCGGAACTGGTCCAGTAAAGTGCAATTGAACTGGTCCAGGATGTCCACTTGAACTGATCCAATAAAATTCAGTTGAACTGGCCCCGTTTAATCCAGTTGAATCATCCAGAAAAGTCCGGTTGAATTTAACTGGTTTTACCTAATTTGCATAATCGAGCGAAAATGCATTTTATCAGATCAGACTTTTTGTAGGATTTTTGTCGCGGCTTTCTTTTTTCAAATTTATTCCCAAAACATGCAATTAACACACTTAAACAGTTTAAAGCAGGATTAGACCTTAATTGAATTGTTTCTATCATTTTTTATTTGTAAACTATATTTAAATCTCTAATCAGTAAATACATAAGTCTGACACATCGCTACATTACCAGTACATGTAAGAAACCAGATCTTTTAGACTAGAATACTTACGTGGCTCAGGGGCATCCGTGATCACGACGGCGGAGCTCACTGGCGGAGGCGGTTCTATTCAGTCAGTCTAGAACGAGACTTCGCACGTCAGGTTGGTCAGTGCTTCTTAAGTAAGTTGTCCCTCGGGGACGTATAGCTCCTTTAGGGAGCAGAACTCCTTCGGGAGTACTGTTTGGTTTTCGCCACTGGCTCTTCGCTAGAGAGTTGAGGGGACTTTCGGAAAAAAATGCATTTTGAACTACACCATTACATATGCATTACCCTTCTACAAGCCACACGTGCGTGGTATTAAATTTTAAGGGTGTTCATTAACAGGGACTTCCTGTGATATTCCAGTTGTTTTCTCAACTGGTCATGCCCAATTTCCAGAACAGTTCAACTGAAATTTTCAGCTCGGTAGTTATTGCAAGGGCTGTACTTACGTAGTATGTGGGGTCTAGCCAGAATTTCCTAAATGGGGATTGGATAACTCTTAGTTTCTAAGACTCATGTACATGCGAAACTCTCTGAAAATCCCCACCAAAGCACGAATATTCTTCTGAGAAAATTTTGTCCACAAATGTCTTCCATGCAGATGTCCGGAAACCCTCCCGAAATATTGTTAGAAACATTTGAGTATTCTGTTTTTGAATACTCAAAGTGTTATAGCCGCGGAGCAGTATCTTCACAAATCAAAAGTCTGCTTTCAAGCCTGTAACAAGACCTTTACCATTGTATACATCTTAAGAGTCTTCTGAATGGTCAAGCGGCTAGGGCCCACCCGATCCTCATTGTTTGTACAGTTCTAAATGTATATGCTATGAAATTGGTTGCTAGGCCAGGGTAGCATGCATGGTAAGTACCACGTACTGCGCACATACTATAATACTGTACACAACGTCACCCCTGACCCCCTCACCACATTTTCATTTCTAAAATCCATAACTTCATAACAGTACATCCTACAAGCATTATTGTGGTACCAAACAAAAGATAATGGAAATACCTTTCCAAAATTACCAACTTTTGGGGGGTCTCACCGACAGTTTGGGGGGAAATTTAGGTCAAAATGTTTCTTTTGGTTCAAAATTATGCAATTGTTGGGCCAATTAGGGTACCCATAAAGGGGCCCGCACTTCACTACCCTTTTTTCAAATAAATTATGCATACCACTGTGCAATCACATTTAGAAAACTGGATTTCTAGGATTAAGCAGTTTTGGAGAAATTATAAAAAAAAGTCTCAAAAGTGGCCAAAAATTGCCCAATTTTGCACCAAAAACAAGCTCCGGGAAAATTTGCATATCTCCGTCATTTTACAATCGATTTCAAAACTTTCAGTGAAAAGCATTTTGCTCCACGCGGCCGTCCAATCTCTGCTGGCCTAAAGCAGGCCTAAACAGAACAGGTCTAGAGCCAATAGATCGCGAAATCTCATTCTCCACTGCTCAAACAGCGTCAAGATCAAAAGGCCATATTGAATTACACACTGTAGCGTTACACTGTGGCGTTACTACTACAAGCACTAATCCTATGCAATTTACACTCCCGTGTTGTTGTTTTGCCGAATATTCGGCCATTTTATAGCAAGATGGAGTGATAGAGCAGTCTAGAAGGGTAAGAACATCATGACTGAAAGGCAAGTGGGAGTATTTTCGTGATTTTTACCGTGAATGTTAGTGTTCGTAGTAACGTTACTTTGCTATGCTAGGCCTATGGGGATATGCCTATACCTTTAGTGTGTGATGTGTATAGGCATAGTACGGCCATGCTGTTAAGGGTTTTTTTAATTAACATTTAAACCGAAGAAAACTATCCAACAAGTTATACATTTTGCAACCGCATCTGATATATTATTTGTTGGATTAAGGTTGGAAATCATCTGCGTATTTAAACACTAGTGCGAAGGAGAAAAAAGCATGATCCTTTTTCGGGGAGCTCATAAAGGGAACAAGTAGCACAACGTAGCCTACTCACTGTAATTGGAACGTTCCGGTCAACACTGTAACGTTAGTAGCCAACTAATGGACTAATGCGCCTGAAGACAGTATGTAATTGTGCGCAAGTGATTGCTACTTATGAAGTCATAGATCGTATTTATGGCAAGCTCGACAATCGAACCTACCGACACTGCTGAAAATTCATGTTCACCGAAAAAAGCAAATATTAGTTACAATTTGCATTTTTTCAAAAACTATTGTGTCAAATGTACTGCTGGCGCTCGGCACTATTTCAGATGGCACCCTTCGGGCCGGCTGGCTGCATGACAAATGGAACGAGCGGCTGAACACTCCTTTTATTCAGGTATTTACACCCTCAACCTGTCAATTGGGCCCACTTACGAGTATCCCGGTAGCTACAGTTACTGTAGGTAACAGGTGGGAAAGCCTGTTACAACCGATAGTGTAAAAATCAACAGATAATGTAAAAACGACAGATAATGTAAAAAATTTCCCGATAATGTAAAAACAACCGATAATGTAAAAACAATTTACCGATAATGTAAACAACTCTTTGAACCGATAATGTAAAAAAAAAAAAAATTACCGATAATGTAAAAACTGTTCTAAAGACGTTTTCATATGGAATTGGAAACGCTGAATCTTATCAAAAAAGTCATATGTTAATTCAGAAAGGTCGTAAGTCTTACCCCAGGGGAAGGGGCTCTCACCCCTACTTTACAGAGCCCTCTTGCAGGTATATTTCCCTTACAAGATACATTCAAAGACAGCAGAAGAATTAAAGGTCACTTTTTCTCAATTGTCTAGGTCAAACTACATTAATGCTGTCATATTTTTCCTTCATATACTTAAAGCGCCCCCACTCCCCTGTTGTTCCGCAAGCTTACCAAAAAGGACATATCTAGGATAAAAATATCATGAAAGCACTGCAACATATTTATTAGATAAAAGTTGGTCAGATTGATGCGCAGCTTATTTGCATAGGTCTATAGCCCAATAGAGGGCGCCCTCTAATAAAAACCAGATATTTCAAAAACTAAAGGACTGAAAATTATATTTTTGAGAAGTGAGCCTGTCCGAAAACCCAGGAGTGTTACTTTTGTTATTCTAAAGCTGAAGGAAGGTTATTCCCTCTCACCCGTTCCCCACCCCAGGGGAAGAAGGGGATGAAATCGAAGCTACTCACTCTTGATAAGAATTGCGCCCTAGAGGTTATCGACCACGCTGATCACAGATCCGAAGTCAGTCATCCCGTCTCGGTCGTAGTGGGATGTGCGAGCCGTCAAAAAGCCCACTTTTAGGGTCAGTGTCCCCAAGAGCAGATTTTAGGTGGGGGTGAGAGCCCCTTTCCCTGGGGTATGACTTACGACCTTTCTGAATTACATATGATTTTTTTTTGATAAAATTCAACGTTTCCAATAATATGAAAACGTCTTTAGAACAGTTTTTACATCATCGGTAAATGTTACCATGCGAAAGGCTACCGGATACATATTATTGTGAGCGTTGTGATAAACATCGTTTCGATAAAATTACTCCCACGGGACGAACGGTCACCAGGTTGAATGGTGACACTTCTTTTATTTTTATTCAATCAAGTGGATTTTCACTGAATATAGTTGAGAATGCCTGCTATTCTACAAAACGTTCTGAAGGCATAACGTCCATCAGAATACCTGGAGTTTAAGCACTGTTTGATGTTATTTCCTGCTGCCTGGAAATCAAGATAAATATTCTAAACAAACAAGCATTGCTACGGTATCGTGGTCAATTATCAGATCGTGAGACCACTCTGCATTTTCGTAGTAGGACAGCCTGGAAGCATCATCCATTGGCCAATATGGATAAGACAGTGTCCATACCAACCCCAGTAAATTTTGAAAGCCAAGCACTGTTGAATGCGATAAAGCATCTGACAACCAAAATAAGTAAACGAAGATTTTATCTGGATTCGTGCAGTACTTTGGGAGTGTGACCACTTGAAGTTTCAGCAGTATGGCCTAGCCAAGGGTACTAGGCCATAGTTCTTAGGTGCACTTTTTTCCCTGAACTAGCAATAGACTAGATGAAGTGTCCAATTTGTGACCACCTGATACTGTTAGAATAACATGCGGTATGAGTATGGGTAAAATAACCACTCATAATACAACTTGAATGACTCACATGGGAGATTATAAAAGGACATCACGATAAAGTACCATTATTGGAACTACACATTCATTATCCACATGCCTTATGTTATCGTTACAAAAATAGCCACCTTAAAAATTATAATATATTTAAATAATGATAAAAATATTCATGAAAAATATGTTTGGCACGGTTGCTTCCTATATCTGTCCATATAATGTGCCAATGTAATCACAACTAAATTTTCAGACCACATTTTAGTGTTTGCACCGGTTACCCAACCGACGAAGTCAGGACCCGGTTCTGAAATTGCTGCCCGGATCCAAAGTTTCACTGACATAGATTGCATGTGTGACAGAACACCTAACATGTTACTTTTTCCTGGCAAAATTTATCACGCACACGCCTAAGAACACTTGTCATGCCATACGTAAGATACGTTGGTGTTATATTATATCAAGGTGCAAAGCAAAATGACTTTACAACAAACTTGTAGCCTAACAGAAGTTATATTTTCGGGTATACCAAGGTCAACCAAGGTGGCGGAAAAAGCTAACTGGCCGCCAATGTGACAACAATATATTATAATCTTAACGAAAATAATCTTTAAATAAATTTTTGAAACAGATTATCTTATTATATGTCCAAATCCTATTATAAATATTCAAAATATATTTTCTGAACCCTTTTTATGATCCAGGTCAACCTAGATGTTAAAAAAGTGGCTGCTAAGAACACAGTAATAATAATATATTGTAATAGTAAAAAAATGTTAAATTATTTGTGATTTACATAGGCGGCCATATTGTTATATCCGCCATCTTGGTTGACCTGAGTTCCTACAAAACAGGTCTGAAAAACAGGTTTTCATTATTCGGCATAAAACATAACCAGCTTTTAAAAGCAATTGTGTCAAAGTTTTAAACGTATTTGTTACTTGAATACATTATAAGTGTATGAGAAGCCATTTTGTTATTTTCGCCATTTTGGTTGACCTGGATCCCGAAGAAAAGTCCAGAAAAATGTTTTTGATGTTCATTACAGAATATGGACAGAGTTTAGATTTTAATGAGTAAAAAATATATTTTAAGGATTATTCTCATTATTATTATGAAATATTGTAATTTTAACATTTGCAGCCAGATTGCTTTTCCCGCAGTGGTTGGCTGAATTCCAACACAAATTTTCTGAAAAAAAAGGTTTGTTATTTAGCGTAAAATATGGCCGGATATAAAAGGCAACTTTGACTAATATATTTTTTTAAGGATCGTTATCCATATTATCATAATGTATTGTTCTTTTAACATTGGCGGCCTTCTAGCTATTTCTGCTATCTTGGTTGACCTGGATCCGGAAAAAATGACCAGAAAAGTACCGCAAGAGTATTTAAAACAGAATATGGACTGAATTTAGGTTCCTGTGCCAAAAGTATTTTTTTATGGTAACGTTTCTTATTATCATTATAATATATCTGCATACTTATTGCATTGCCAGCCATTTTGCTTTTTGTGCCATCTTAGTTGACCTGAATTCTAAAAAAAAATATTTTGAAAAATAAGTTCTGTTTATTTATCATAAAATATGACCAGATAATAAGGGCAACTGTGTTAAATGCTTTTAATGATTATTTTTGATTTCATATTATTTTTGTATATTATGATTGTTATATTGGCGGTCATTTGGTTGCTTTCCCCCATCTTAGTTAGGTTTCGGCCTGCATAAAATATCAAACGTAATGCTTTATATTTTATGTAAAATCTTTATAAAAATATTTAGGGTTTTGATCGAAGTTTATTGTTAAGGATTATTTTCTCCCATGTTTGGATTATTTTGAATTATTTTCTTATTTTGTTGGAATTTTTTGTGTTGTTTTATTTTGTCGTTACCTTTTTGCCAAACTGGCTGGCAAGTTCTCTTGTTCCAAGGATTGTAAAATTCAACTTTAATTATAAACATTATTTACATCATTATGTTGAATGCAGTGATTGTGTAAATTTTGCAATGTTTGTACACAATTTTTGAAAAAAATTTCGTTCATTTTTTTAAAACATATTGGGTCGAAGAGTTTTGGTGGTGTGCACGTGAAGCACTTCTGGCCAATGGCCGAAATGCCTCTAAAACCTGTACCCCTCCCCTTAATAACTAGTGCACAAAGCGCCTTACTGAATACAAATTGTTCACGTGCAATGCCATAATGTGGTTGGGAAAGGCACCTCGCCTTTTCAGAATGGTAAATTTGGTTTCTCCATAGTGGAAAATGTATAATACGACACCGGGACCATTCCTATAGAGAGATTTTTATATGACGTTACGAGAGTGGGATTGCCAGGCACTGAAGGGCAAAACACACACAGTTAGCGTATTTACAGCACACGCGTAAAGGCATAACCATAGATACTGTTGTAACACAATGAAAACCAAAGAGGCGCGCGATCTTGCCATTCAAAACCAAAGAGACGAAAGGGTCACGTGGCTTCCGTGAAACCCTTTTATAGGATAATTCTGCACAAACTTGTGCATAAAATAGAATTTACAAACCGAAAATGGCGGCCATTTTTGAAAATCAACCGCCAACTTGAATTTTGAGTGGCTAATGGGTTTTTTTTCAGTGAGCAACCCCTAAGCAGCTTTTGCGCAGAGATTTTACCCCAATAATGCACTTATCTGCCCGACTATTAGTGCTGTTCCTCACAAGCTCTCACAAACTGTGTCTATCAAGCAGTGTTGTAGTCGAGACCAGCATATTCAAGACCGAGACCAAGACCGAGACCAATGAGTGTCGAGACCGAGACCGAGACCGAGACCAGGAGCAGAATTCAAAACCGAGACCGAGACCAACAAGGTCCGAGACCGAGACCAAATGCACATAATTGTATAGGAAAATGAAACAAACTGTTCGACTTTCTGAATACTTTATTTACCTGACTTTACTGCCTTATGCTCTACAAACGACCTATAGCACCAAGAGTGCATCACTTCATTGATATATACACCTCTTTTCTATTATCATATGCCCAACAAAGTTAACATAATTAATAACTTAACATAACCATTTATTTTTCTAATGTGACCCTTCTCTTTAAATCAGTCATTCAGTGCTACAAGTGTTCAGTATCGATGAACTTGGTACCAATTAATGGATCATAGTGAGTTTGTCATACAACTAGTTAGTGTCAACTTTTCCTTCGGACCAAACATGACCATGGGGTACTCGCAGTTCAATAACCGGACATGTTGTTTTCGAGCCTAGCAGTGGCGCCGCCAGGATTTGGTGATGGGGAGGGGGGGGGGGGAGAAAAGATGATGTAGTAACTTCAGTCCCCCTAAGTCTGCGTAAATTGTACCATCCTTGTGCGTCCCTTCAATTGTATACATCAGTGTGGAATCCTTTTTGTCACTACATGAAACAATTCATGTATGGCTAGAAAATGTCCATAATTAAGTGAATTCTAATTTTTCCGACTGGCTTGATGTTTTTCCAACTAAGTGACGGCGAGTAAATTGCACCTTTTTATGCGTCCTGCGTTTGTATGCAGTAGTTGGGATCCTTCCTTTGTCACTACATAAAGGTGTTGTCCTGGGGGAAGGGTCTAAGGGGAGTCCCCTTTGAGAAATTTTTGTTAATTTTAGATTGCTTAGATGCAAAATTAGTTTGAAAACCATATGTGATAGAAAATGGTTACAATAGATCCATCACTCAGTTGAAAACACACCTCACCCTACCCCCTAAATCTATTGCTTAAACGCCTTTTGGGATCATTTTAAAATTTTCCGAAAAAAAATCTGAAATCGATTGGGGGGCACGCGCCCTCCTTGCCCCTGCCGTGCTGGCATCCGGGAGTCTAGGATAGGGTTGCAGATAACTACGTAGGCCTAGCACATAATATACAGTAAACAGTGTGTACTATTTAGGCCTACACTCATAGCCTTCAGATTTGCCAGATAGCTCTAGTATTATATCTGATCATGATGGCCAAATCATGATGTTTTTTACTTGCACTTTTTTCCCATCTAAGGAACAATTCTGTTCGATAACTTAAGATATTTGTATATGGAACTGGTATATTAGTTCATTCTATATGGTCATGAAAAGACCAACAGGCAGTCCTGAAGAGCTAGGAATGGATAGCACTAAACAAACACTGAGAAGGGGATTTCAACACACACACACACACACACACACACACACACACACACACAGTGAACATGCAGTGCAGTGCAGTACCAGACTACCACCGTTCTCATTATACTGAGTAACCTGACCTGTGTGCTAGTTCAATATACTATTATTCCCATTGACCAAGTTAAAGACCCACTCACTAGTTTACAGAAGAAAGTTCAACCCATAATTAGTGTATGGACTCCCTGGATGAATGAATTTTTTCTCAATAAAAATTTTTTCAATGAAAGTAAATGAAGTAAAAAATGGTTTGAAATAAATGAGTTCATTGAAAAATAAACATAAAAAAATGCCAACTTCCTGCCTGTCTCGAAGGGAGATCGGAAAAATTTGCGAGACCACAAGGGTCCGAGACCGATACCAAGACCAAGACCACAGGGTGTCGAGACCAAGACCGAGACCGAGACCGGGCGGAAGAAACTGGTTTTGAGACCGGTCTCGAGTACTACATCCCTGGTATCAAGTAACCTCTAATTACCTTTGCTTACGTTCTAAAAACACCCGTTGCCAACAAAGGACGACAAGAGGACCACAGGGGGGGGGGACGAGATTGCTTCCGGGGGAACCATTTTTAGGGAGATGAAATATGTTAAAAATCCATTACGAATTTTTAATAGTTTCGGGGCGACATCATCGGTATCCAATCTGACGGAACAGAAGTTTGTCTTAAGGTTAAGCACTCGAGAGATATCCTCCAGTATCCAGTATGTATTCAAAAGAAATGGTCAATTGTCGTATCCTTGAGGTATAGGCAACAGAGAGAAGGAACTGTGTTTCCCAAGGTCCATTTTTCAACCTGTAAGTATTTATTTCCATGGAGAGCATTGTCAAGCTCAACAGTGTATTGTAATGCGATTTTAAAGGCGTCAAAGTTTATTTAGCTAGTCACCTGTCGTTGTTTTGGTGCTTTGAGGACAATACAACAAATTAATTAATGCTAAAAATATCAATTACAGAATATCGCAGAATTTGAAGGTTGACAAATGGCTCTGAATTAGTATTTTTTAGACCACTTAAAGAATTTTGAAGTCATATCCTTTCTTCTTTCAGTTTTAATCACAAAGTTGGCAGTAATAAATTCAAATCTATATGAATGAAAACAGTTTCAAAAATTGCTTCTATACGCCCAGACTATACAGGCACAGGGGCTTCACTACCTGGGGTGCTACACCCCCTCCACACAAATTTTCTAAGTGCAGTCTGTCAGGAAAATTTTACGGTCCGTCGGGAAAAATTGCCACTTTCTTTTGCAATTAATTTACTTTGCCAGAAAAATATGTTTTATCTGGGACTACAAACATGTAGGGAAATTTTATGATCACAACGTTTGACTTAAGTGAATTATTGTCAGATTGGAAAATATCTTTTAACCAGAGTCCTAACCCCTTCCAGATGAAACTGTATTGTAAAACTGTTCTGTCTGTCGGGGAATTATTATATATCGTTGGGAAAGTTATCACAAACCGAGGGCTCTGTGTCAGTAATTTCTACCACACTATTCTGGAAGCTACTGTCTTTTGACGAAATCAACTTGGCTGTAAGGAAAACAGTAGTACCATATTGCTTAATTGTCTGCCATGAAATAGACACTATGTCCCACACTGTGAGATAAAAGCATTTTGGAATGTGATGCAAGTCAACCTGACTGCTCGTCGGGGTTGAGTTGTAGGTATTAGTGGTCAGTTGCGTTGGATCGCAGTAGGATGGCAGGTTAACCACGCAACACACTATTGGGGTTGATATCAGTCTATCTGCTGATCATCAACCACATATACCCTTACAAAGAAGTCCCACATATTTCCTACAGGAAATCGGCATGTAGGATTTTTGTAGTATTTTGGGGCATTTTTTATGGGAAATTTTTCCCAAATGGGGAGAATTCCCACATAAATCCCACATACTGGTTATCCCATCCCTTATGAGGGTCTTACGTTACAGAAAGGAGGGATTTTTGCCATTGCTCAAGACTTCATTATAATAGTTCATTCATTATCAGGCTCATCTTGTATAAACCTGCATTGTACAGTCAGAGTAAAAGGTCCTGTAACTTGCAGTTAGTCCAAAGGGAGCTTATGGATGATTCGAAATGTAACTTCACACCGAATCAATGCCAAAGTATGACACTCAAGCAAAATACTGTATAATTTTTTCTAATATCTATGTGGCTTCGATCCAAATCAGTGTAAATACTGATGCATGTCCACAAGAGAAAAAGGCCATGCAACGACTTGAGTGCTTTTATATCCTCAAAGTAAGATGAAAATATTTGACTCAGTCCAAAATGAGGCCAATGTCCTTTTTAGATTACAGGTCACCTGATGATATTAAGGACTTTGACCAAAATAGTAGCTGAATGGTTTCATTTGAATAAGGACGAGCACATTGACATTCTGCAACCTTCGTCCGATTTCCTAAACCCTTCTTTGTCGACCAATTCATAAAAACGGGTGGCAGTTGGGTCGATGACAGCTGCACACTGCCACGACTTTACTCAACTGTGACGCGACTTTCACCCCCTCCTCCGACTCCCCTACGAATATCAAAAAGTTTGATATTTCCGACGAGGTGGTCATGAAGTAGGCTGTCAGATCGCAATCGGGGCCGTGAGTCGGATAGAGAACAAAATGTGAAACACACTTAACCGACCCGTCTCCCATCCGACTAATTTACGCCGTCGGGTTGTAGTCTTGTAGGTGCAGTTTGGGCTGACCTTCTCAAATCGTGAAATCGGAAGGCCTTTGTATTTGCCAGGGGCGTTGCCAGGAATTTAGGAGGGAGCTTAGCCCATAGACAAACTCTCAGCCCTCTGCGCCACCATGGGTTGGCGCAAAGCGCGAGAACATTTTGGTCCCAAATGCCTCCTAGGTCGCTCCCAAGCTGCAACCCTCAAATCTGTTGCATCATAAAGATATCGAATGGTCGTTAGGACTGGCTGTTATGAAACAAAAGGGCCAATTGCAATCTTAAGATCTGTTTAGTGCTTATTTAATGCAACTTGTAGATAGATATATGTTATGTAAAGTGAAAGAAAACATTACTAAAATGTCCGCAAAAGTGTTATTTTTCCTCGCGCTTACGAATCATTTATCTTGTTCGTTTGTTTACCTATCATAACTTCTCATAGCACAAAGTGAGTATAATTATTGCAAAACTTCGTAGAATTTCTACGGCCCTTTACCCACCCCACAATGAATCCTGCTGTACCTTGAAGAAATCGACCGACGGTTTGTCCGAATTACGCTATTTAGATAGAAATTTAGATAAAGACAGGCAGCGGTTTTAAGGTCTGTTTATGGCGTATCAATGACATCTGTAGACAGTAAAAGCTTTACTCTAGTGCCCACAATAGTTAATATGCTTCAGAGCTTCCCTTCCGGGGCTTTGCCCCCTTGGCCCCCCACACAGGGATACTACTAAAATGGGCCCTAAGACGGGGAATTGAGCCACATGTCAAAGACGATCTTATGCTTCTACCATGGAAGGACTACCTCGGGGCTAGTACTTCCATGACCAAATCGACCTAGCGCTGTTGTAGCAGATAAACTGAAACTGGTGCACCAAGGTCGAATTGTCATTGAAAATTGTTAAACTGCGTTTTCCTTTAGGTTTTTTATTCATTTAATTTTTTGGAGAGTTATCTTGTCCTCCCGTTATACATTAATTTTTCTATCTTGTTCTTTTTGCAAAAATTCACTTAAAACGAGAGTTAACCGTTCATGGCACATATATTTTGCAGGGAATGAAACCCTTTGTTGTCATGAAAAGATCTAACACCCCCACCCTCACTCATCGATCCTTAAGGACACCCCTGAATGCATCCCGATGAAAGCCGTTATTAAGATAATATATAGCGCGTAGATTTCCTTATCAAATGTGCAGCAGAAGTCTGTTTCCCTTTTTAGGAGAACTTGAGGTGGATAATCTACGCATGGTTACTTATCCAGATGTATCCACTTTCGCAAGGAGGCGGTCCCTGCGCTTGATTTTCCAAGGGTTCGAATTAATCCATTTCAAGTGACGTCAAATTTGTGTCTTGTAAACTACACCTATGCACTCAAAGCAACTGGGATTAAAAAGTATGTTTTACGCACAGAGGTACTTCTGACATATTTAGACTGATTGTTCAATTTGGATACGCATGCCTTGTTTTTCCCCTCCATGGTGGCTTTTGCGTTGGCATGCAAAACAAAACGTAATGAATGGGTGTGTATTGCAATGACGCCACCAGATTTCGGCGATTAGAGTGTACCGAAGAAAATGATGTCGTAAGATGAGCCCAGATTTCTCGGCGTAATTTGTGCGAATGTACACAAAGTACGGGAAAAATTGTAGTTCTCTATAGAAGCAAACCACTTCTTCCAACTTGCAGAGACGTAGAAAGCAGGGCCCTCTATAAACAAATTTTTCGGAGATGGGGAGGATTCAAAAACAGACCATCATGACGGCCCCCACTATGATGATCCAACTGGAGAGCTTACCAAAATGCCTTACAGGTTTTCATTAACGTCCCATAAGTTGTATCTCAGTATTTAAAAATTTCATGCTTTTGAAATGAGCACTTTTGGTTAAAAAGGCCGTCTTAGGAAACATCCAAACATGACCTCAAAAGAAGCCTAATTATCTCGTTACGAGTCCACAACGAGTGCCATTCGGAAAGCCTAAGGTCCATGTAGCCCTATAACGGACACTCAATGGGGTCCAGGAGTTTATTCCGGTGCGGGGAGGGGCAAATCGCAAGTAAGCCCTGCGTTAATTATATAATTGTGCCACTGATATGATTCCAAGGTTTGTCTATGGCTGTTGTGACACACAAAATGTTATAGACTACAAAAAAGTCGAATTTTTGATTAATGAGCATAATATTAAAAAATTCTTGATATCGACTAGTTCCAGGTCGTCCTTCAGTTTATTCACTGATGCAGCTTATACTCCATTCTTCAATTCCTACAAAACTGGAAATGGGAATATGATAAAAAAAGTTTTATCCACTACTTATTGACACTTTGAAATGTAGATCAATAAAGTATCAGTTCATTAACTATGTGAGACAAGGCCGAGTTGTTAGTCTTGTTCCAGCAGCATCGTAAAAATGAAACAGTAAGTGTCCAGTAACAATTGTAAGTCTCTAAGGCCGGACTTCTAGCAGTAGAACAAATGGGTATAAGGACTTAATTCAAGACAACTGACGTCAGCAAATGCGAGGCGAGTTAGAGTCACTTATCCACGTCAACCGCTAGCTAGTTTCAAGACACCAAAACTAGATACATTGTAAAAGTCCGGAAGCACCTCCTAAGAGTGTAAGCTCAGATCCTTCAAAACCCTATGAAAATAATGTAATTTTTCCTGTGTACACATCTCCTTTAGTCAACTAGACATGCTAATCCCGTGTGCTGCAAAAGGAAATTTGCTCAAGAGCTTCTTGCTATAATTATAAAAAGAAAAAAAAAGGCAATTCGGCATAGACATTACCTGACCACAATTTCAGTCTTCCAATATAGTAAACATTCTAGGTCAAAAATGAGCCATATCTTGGACTCAAAATAGGGGGACTTGCCTGTGACATTGGTTTAGTCCCAAAATAACTTGAAGCAATTCTTATACGCAAAAACGTTGAAAATCTATTCTAAAGCAAGTTATTTACAATATATACAATGACTTATTCAAGTCGACACAGGTAGACAGCTGGGGTTGGGATGGAGTGCGCCATCACTTTGTATAACTTTTCCCGTCATTTTTCACGCCTAGAAACACATAGACCAGGTTAAAGGACTTCACTATGGTCGGTGATATTGATAAGATCTCATATTGTTGAAATTGGAAAAATGCTAAAGTGATCTACTCACAGTCCGCCCATCACCCTTTAGCCTACCAAACTTTCCTACAAAAAAAACGTTGGTGTTCATGAAGGGTTCTGACCGATTGCTCTTCCGTCTCTTCTAAACAAAATTAAGCAAAGCGGACCGATCTAAATATAAAAATCTGAAGCAGAGTAATGATCTCCATTAAGGCATTCAAGGCCTTTTAAACCTTGAAAAAATGATAAGGCATACTGATCACGAAATGTCTTAGAACTGAATTTTCCATAGAAAAAAAAATTGACGGATTTCAATCATTATGTTGTTACCAAAATTGAGTTTAATTGATTATTCGTGTAACGTTGTTTTAGCAAAATGATCAAGGGGTTTCTTTCCATGTAATAATTTTACGGTTGCTTCAAAGTAGTTAAGCAAATTATATTCGTGCCATCAAAAGCAAAAGTTTTAATACATGCTTAAAAGATGAGCTAATAAAAACATAAACGTAAAATGTAAAAGGCTCGAAGCTGTGAAAATTACCTAACATTTTGGTAAAAGGCTATTTGATAGATTTATACTATTACAGAATCGCGTAGTAATCTTTTATGTTATGTAGGAACTAGGAAAAGTGACGAAAACGTCTTTCTGCTCAAGGAGATAGGTAAAATACGATAACGTTCGAAAAACTCTAAACTTAGATACGGCTAGCAGCAGAAAAATGAAGCAGTCTTTTATGGCTAGCGTTGAATTTTATCCACGCGTGTAATCTATGAGAGCAGTAGTTGTGCCTCCCTAAAAATATTTTCGACGCCTGGAAACATTTTGAGAAGGAAAGCTACTACTGTCTTAATACATCAATTTGTAAGAAACCAAGTTTCTTTATCTATTACGAAACGGTGTGCATTATCCTAAGCACAAGATACTTTAATAAAAAATGTAAAGGCAATATTGACTAATGTGAAAGTGTCTTTCAAAAAAAGTGTGAGAGACTTTAAAGCAGACAAATTCTTCTTTATCAAATAATCCTTAAACGAAGAACGATTTTCCTATTTTATTTACACACTTTGCACTCTACAGCTTTCTCCATTCCACACATGTTCTGAAAACATACATTATCAACATTAGGATATCAGTGCTTGTCCATTTGTCCACTTTAATGTCGTCTTAACGAAAATCTCTGTCCGATAGATCTACAAATGTGATGATCTTAGATCATGTGCAGTATCTGTTCTTTTCAGTTAGTCTAGGAGGGAGTCACGTGGTCACGGTAAGACTGAGTGATCCTTGGGGACGTAGCTCCTTCAGGGAGCAGAACATCTTGGGGGAAAACGTTTGGCTTTGCCCTTCGGCTGTTCGCCAGAGAGTCGACGGAACTTTGGGAAAAGTTTCTTTTAAGATAGATCTGCATACATCTTTGTGATTTACCATCAGGGGGAGATTTGCGATTAATTACGATTCTATACCTAGATTGCAGTAGTAGCCACGCACAAGGTGATTTCTATGATACGATTGTCACGCGATTGTTACATTACAAGTGCAACCAGTGGTACACCCTCCATGTTATGTTTTGAAAGGATTGGGGCTCTGAATTTCTTCAGATGGCCAGATGGTGTGCAGCTGTTAAGACTTTTTTTACAAAACATGACAGTGTAAAATACTTCCTACATCGCGGGAAAGGACACCCTTGCAAGTCGATGCAATATACTAAATATTTAGGGGTACAGTTATTCGGCCATTAAAATACATTTGCAGGAGCACTCCCATTGATTCAGCTAATTGTTTTCCAAAAGCACAGTTCTGACTCAGAGGAATGTGTGTCCTTTTCGGTTTCGCGAAAATTAAGCAATGTTTAAATTTGTGTAGCGTAAATTCGGACACTTTCTCGAGCACTCATACAGCATAAAAGGCATAAGAAGATGGAAATGCGATAGGAATAATAAAAACAGCTGACCACTCCTCCTTCTAAGTCTGACACTCAGTCCCACCCCTTTTCAGACAGACAGAATATGGCAAAAAGATGTGTTGGTTTACAGGACAGCGTTAATTACTTAGCATACCCCCTAAAAGTATTTAAAGTTCCGGTTACTTCTGTGAGCCTAAACAAAGTTTGCGTACCTGCATGGACTTAGTTTCTAGTTTAAAAACTGCAATTTTTTTCAGAATTTACAATTTCTATAATCAAATTTAACATTCACTTTGTTGCTTACTCACATTGTAAAATCCGTGCCTAAAAATACATTCTAGTAATAGATCATTATAACTTAATTCACCTAATCGTACATGGTACATATGCCTTATTACACCTTGATGTTGTTTAAATCCAAGTTTGAGTTTGTCTCAGGTGCATTCATGGTGTTCACGTTGGGGAGGGCTTTCCTTATAGCAAGCTTTATGATATGCCAACAAAGAATAACAACTTCAAAGACGGTGATGACCGAAAATCCAACACAAAGACCAAGTAGACCACCAATAGTACCTAGTACTTCTGCGACCTAGTAATAAAACCGGGAGAAAAGAAGACGTCCCTGATTAAATAATTAAAGTGGCACATTTCCTTTACACAGACTGGTCATGATAAAAATGATAAAGTATTAACCATCGTGCGAATTTTGGTTATTATCGCTTTCAGGCAAATCCTATGGTGACCACGAGGGAGGGAACGGTGAAGAACATGAGGATCTTTGCATGTATGTTATGTAGTGGTGTTTTTGCTTGCCTGCCATGGTCAAACTTTTATTTGGTAGGCCTACCGTAAACATTTTCTGTGACTTTTTCTTTCTATAGGTTACTGATATCACTGTTGCATTGCAATAGGTTTTCAGGAGTAGTGACAGTCTTTATTATAATCAGTTTACTATGTCGCCTTACTCTTCGGTTGCTCGACAACACAAACATTTCTGTTTAAGTTTAATCACTTGTTCTCATGGCAGCCTCGGCAGCCTCTGTTGCTACCTTTACTAGAAGTCGGAGATTTAAAAAAAGTATGATCAAATTTTAGTTACAAGGAAATCAATGTGTATACCTCCTCCTCCTGAATGCATTTGCATAATGTTGTTACCTTCTTTAAAAGTCACACAGCTATTGGTTACATCGACCGATACGGTATCTTCACAGTGCCGATTATCATGTGTAAGTAATTTGAATTTCCTCCCAGGAAAGTTTATTGCTAGCTCATCATCTAATCGTGGCGACTGTTTACTAAGTACATCCCACAACAACTAAGTACTAAGTAACTCTCACAAAGCAGACATTGCAAAAGAGCAATCCATTATCATTACTAGTCCGTTGGCCACCTCGAAACAATCTACTGCCAAGTAATTGAAAATCTGAATATTTTGTTCTTCTGTACAGTCACTCTGCTGTACCCAAGTCATGTTCAGTACTGTGATCAGCCCATGCTAATAATTAATCGTGGTGAATTATTCATATTTGGAGGAGAAATACAACTTTCCCAACTATGCATTCCCATGGAAGCAGATGGTCTAATTTTAAAAGCAGAAAAGCTGGTTTGTTTTTACTTAAAGACAATGTATGTTCCTGTAATCATAGGCAAAGGAAACTATTCTCAGCTGGGAGCTCAACTTTTAATTCGGACCTGAGTCCTGGAGGAACAGTGTAAAGGAAAGGGTTGTTTCCTCCCTATAGGAAATGTTTGAAGATTTTAGAGTCCTTAGATACGATTTGGTTCGACATATTTCTCAACTTTTAAGTAAAAGTACTTTTAAGCTTTCTGACATTTGTTTTTTTACTGGGGGAGAAAAATTATGGGTTTTCGCCCTTGAGTTAAAGGAGCTGTAGCATACTTACGCCTCTCCACAGTTTTGACTCTCCGCCCCCAGTCCTCTTCCTATCCCTTTGCGTATAATTATATTTGGCTTCTCCTAGCATTAATTATGACCCAGTGGTGTTCTAATTGACGTCACCCAGAGGCCAAGGTAGTAAACAAGCGATGACCCTACGCATGTGTACGTATTAATTAATGTCAGGGCACTTTCGGTTTGAGTTTAACAATATTATATTAGCTATTCAAAAATATATCAATCAACAACCCACCATCATGGAAAGTAACATATGAGTCAAGAAGGCATGTTACTCAAACATTTATTATTCTTTCTAAAGGTATATGGACATGTAATGATTTCTTCTTAGCTATGCAAATGTTATGACTTGGAATGTTGCACCGTGTCTTTTGTTAATCTCTTTTAACTTTTCTGTGAATTGCCTTGTTTACAGTTCGTTTGCAGTTTGGACATTTTCGAAGTCCAAAAACGTACCTCAGGGCACGCCACCATTGCACCTATCCTTGGAATGACCAAAGGATAACTTAATGCTTATCTCATCAGTATCCTTTTCATGTCACATATTTGTTTGTTTAGCTCATGTCTATTTTTGGTATTAGAAGCATAGTCAGTTATTCGTTTGTAAATGTACAATATTTGATGGATCGTGATGGAAATTCGGCTAATTTTAAAGTTTTCAAGACATCAAATAAGCGTGTGTGACTATAAGATGTTTACGGGCCTTAAAGTCAGAAAGTTGAAGTAGATCTTAACGATATTCGAAGTGGTACACTAACAGCACAATATGCTTCGTATGTTTGATAGTATCAAGAAACTCTCCTACTAGCAAAATAGTCAGGCTTGGGGTATTTGCTTGCATTTAAATTAGTACCTAGTTAATAATATACATAGGTTTGCCTTTCGGTTCTTTATCAGCGAGTCAAAGGGAATTTGGGAATAGTGGTTAATAATGAGTAGACGTTGGTCACGTTACGTCTGAGTGTCCCTTGCGGAGGTTGCTCCTTGGGAGGAGCAGTACTCAATCTTAACGGAGTAACGTTGGTTTTCGCCCTTACGTTCGGCTCTTCACCAACGGGTGGAGGGGACTTTGGAAAAACGAAAAAGTAAATAACGATCGAGCATACGCCATTTAAATTCCTGAACTTATAGACCTATTGCTCATGCACCTAGTAGACTTTTCTCTACCAACCTTTTGTCGGTTCGCTGTGTCAACAGTACTGTTACTGAATTTTGTCTTTCAGGTTTAACAATCAAGTTCTTCTAACTTACACTGTTAGCAGGTACTTGTTCCACAAGCTCATAGTTTAATTCTTCAAAGTAAATCTTCACTCTGACAAGATTTTCTCTTGAATGAAAGAACAACAATGTTGGAAAGCCCGTTAATAGTATGAAGATGAGAGCTTAAAAGTAACTTTACGGTAATTTTTTTAAGCATGAAAACAGTGGGATATCCGAAATGAAAACTCTCCCTTCGATCATGGCATATTGATATATGGTTTCATGGCCGTACACCGTAGTGGGACACAACAGGGCCAGTTGCCCAACCGCGTAACGGCATTGAGACTAGTTCTGTGCACACCACACATAATTCAGCCCTCTAAATGAACAACATCAGAGAAAGTACATGTAATGAAGAAACGACTGTTTGGTCGAGACACTGCGAATTCGGACGCGCACCACAATGGTTGAACAATCTGTCATTTTTACTTTAGCCTCCAGTCAGTAACTGCTCATAGGCCTGTTGTCCCCCTGCCGAAAGATTCTGCATAAGGCCATGTATTGTTTCCAGAAACAAGCCCAGTTGGAGCTCATTTGGGCTTTGCATCTGCTATCTAAAGTGCAGTGAGGACAGGGCTAAGAACAAAAATGACTTTGTTCAGGGATGCAATTAAGCTAACATGTTCTAAATCGGTTGTGGACATTGCTTATGTATGTCATATAATTGAAATTTATTACTATCGAATAAATTTGAGCATAAAATGAAGCATCTAGTAATGTGGGTTTAAATAGTGCCGATCTGGTCAATTCATTTTCACTTTCAATATTTTTACTTGCAGTAATTTATTTAGCATTGCTTTTGCAACTGCACTAGTCTCTAGTTTTACACTCTTTTGGATGTAAGGTTAATACATCAAGAACATTTTGGTTTAATTCGACTTGAGATGTGCTAAACACTGTTGATTTGTAACCCACTGCCCCATTTTCCCCTTCTTGAAAATAGTCAGAATGGAGTTAATCACTTCCTCAAAAAGTCATATTTGAGTCACTTACTTCTTAAGAATTTTTATTGTCTTTTCGTGCATATATGAGCAACGAAGTCAAAATTAATCGTTACCAAAACTCCTACCATCAAGTAAGCATAACAAGGTTAAGTGTACATTTTTTTAGTTTAAGTAAGAACATCACATTTCAGTCATATGATGCACATGTACGTTTAAGCAATGTCCTTTATAACAACTTAGGGGAGTTCAGGGCTTTTAAATGCTGTGGTAATACCACACTTTCACTATCATCGCATATCGCAAAAGTCACATTTCAATTGACTGATATTTGTAACATTTTAATTAACCACAAAATATACTTTTTCTGGCTGCTTGTCTGTTATAACGACCTCTCTTTTGTATAATTAATTTTGATATTTAATCAAATTTTAATTAAGTTGGAGGTTTTAATATCACTTGAAGTTCTTAACAGTATCCCTTTATATTGCAGTTTAACTCTTCAGTCCCTTGAACATTGTCAATAATATGTAAATGAAGATAGAAACTGGGTCAGAACCCTCGTTAGTGATTACAGAAAACGTCTGTGACTCATCTCTCAGGCATGGATACAAACATTTTCAAAGGGAGGGCACTATGGGATATTCAAGTGCAACCCGAATTTGCAAGCATCTGGTTCAGGGAGCCTGCTTCTCAATCAGAACTGATATAAATAAATAGAGAACATTCCTTAAATAATGATTGCACCGTGTGGTCACGATCGTGTGCATAATGCAAAGTAGGAAGTTTGTCTAAATCTTTCATCTTAAAAATATAAGTCATAGCTTTTACTGGTTATCGAATTATTCACTAGTTTAAGAAATTCGCTTTTATTTCCCTTTTTCCTCCAGGAATGGTAACCGTTATGATTCAGACTATATACGCTGACGTGAATTTCCTGTCACCAAGCGTTAAGTTTTTACCTGGAAACCATTACACGGCGGAATAACTGCTGTTGCTTTAAAGTTGACACGAGTATAAGGTTTGACATTATGTTTCTTTACAATGTACATAAACCTCAAAATGCTCTTGATGTATTAACCTTACATCCAAAAGAGTGTACAAATTCCACATGTGTTGTACATACACTTTTTAGCAAAACTTGAAATCCAATGGAAATAATTGAATGATTCATAGACTTTTCAAAAGAATTTCTTAAGGTTTAGAATTCTGTAGAGGTATTGAAGTAAATAGTGAAAATTCTTCTGAAAATTGGATAAAACTTCTTAAGAAACTCTTTGTATGTCTGTACAAGTTCCAATTTCCTCCGTCCATCAGTCCGTCGGTTCCGTCCGTCCCTCCGTCCGTTTGTCCGCCCGTCCACACATCCACACGCACATACGTTGTTACGTACTTACGGATACATGTATTAACTAACATACTTGCAAACTTACATTATGTACAAACGTTCGTACGTGCATACGTACCCGAGTAAATACAAATTTTTATATTATATATTCAAACGATGCACGCAGTTAACCAAATGTCAAGACCGTAAGTAGAATGATATAGGGCTTTTTCACTTACCTGGAAATTTCGGAACTGTCCAAGCTTCTATACGCTGCAACATTTTCTGCCTCTAGCTTATCTCTCAAATGAGGCTGAGGAATGAAAGAACTTGGGTACTTTTATGATTGCTATTAAACATACAAGATAATTCGCCATGCTGTATTTTCTTCATCAGATTTCAGTATTTGGCCATCATGAGATGAATCAAAACCCAAACGGATATACCTTTTCTTGTGTACGGTTCTAACTCCTAGGAAGAGTTTCCAAATCATGTGGATGGTGTCGAGACCTAAGTAAAGTTTACATAACGGTCAGTTAAGCTGCCACTCTCGATACTTGCTTAGAGTTTAACACATATTTTTTTGCAGTTTCTTCCTCTCATAACCTCTACAAAGGGATACACTTACCTCGTAAGTTTCTGATGGCCACAGTGCTGTACTCAGTTTCGTGTTGTAGATGTATTCGCTAAGAAATGTATGGATGTAAGAAAGAATTTCATTTTCAGTGCAAACACAAAATAATAACAAAACTTACTAAATATCTGTTTACCTATAATATAGTATATTTGCACTTCCATCTTTGGCAATCTTACAGAAATGGGACAACCTGAGATAACATTTGTAGCAGTACGTACTCATCATTTCTAGATTACACACTATGCAATGTTGTTATTCAACAAACATCAGCTTTTGTATGTTCATTTGGGTTATCAAACACATATGATTGCTTAAAGTGTATTTTCGTAGAAAAATGTGATTCTTTCAGCTGCAAATAATATGAAAACAGTAAACGTTAAAGAAACGTTCCCAGGAATGTTAATATTGTAATCCTCTTTTACATAGGAAATACATATGAGTTTCTGAACCAATAACGATTCGGAGTGCTGCAGCCCTTTTTTTCCAAACTTTCCAACTATTCCAAAGTTTCAGTGCGTGTTTGCCTACAAATTGCATATATTATGCCCAAAACTAACAAATTCCCGGTGGGGGGAGGGGGGATCGGGCTGAAGCCTCCTATCCCCCACCTCGTACACCAATGTTTGGGTCATTTTTTGGAAGCTTAGCGAGTTACGTACTGGCACGGTGCAGGACAATTACAATCCGCCTTGTTAGTATGGAAGTTCATCTCAACCTGTTGCTGACATTTAACTGTGGACAAAATTAAATGTTTCACATTTAGAAGACTGCCCAGAACAGGACCGGCAAGAACAGAGCACATATGTTTACATGTACCTAGGCCTATAGCAGTTTACGCAAGGGATATTTGCAAATTACATTTAAGCACGGAATTACTACCCCTGATTATAAATACAACAGGTATGATCTTTTATAAAAACCGTTCACATGACACCCAGCTTGATGTTTCTTCCACTGGTCTTTACTGATTCCGTAAGTCAAAATGCACACTGCGTCAGAACTTTCATAAGTGGTATACTCGAAGACAGTTTACGCTTTTCGTGAAGATACGCAGCGAAACTGCAATAAATAAACAAGAGACAATCGCATTTCTGACTTCTTCTTTCGTCACATTTTCAGCCAATCATATTGACTATTATTGCTGGAACGACGAACACGGTCTTCTGTGGTTACACGCGTGGTCCTTTTCCGTTGGTATGTATTTGTTGCTGTAATTGTTTTGGACTTGCGACAACCCTTCCGAAAAGTAATGCACACATTTATTTCCCTTTTGAATAACTACTAAACAAGATACGCTGCTTAAGTCTGACTTACGAATCTTTTTGTGCGTTAAGTATCCCTTGAGAATCTGGCCAAGAGGGGAAGCTGAAGGAGATTCAGGAGGGGAGTAGAACAGGAATCATAACTCTCTGTTCAGGAAACTGTTGGTCGGTATACAACCTTGACTCTGATTTTGACAAAAAAGTTAAATCAAGTATACCTCGTCTACCTTTGTCGTTTTGTCAAAAAATGTATTAATTACCAACGAAGTAAAATTATCTGAATTGGAAGACATTTGGTAAATTTCAGACCTTTTTTGTAAGCTGTGGATGTATTGAGCTCTCGTCATTATATTAACATGTAGTCATATACCAATTTTATCAGTTGTTGCATCTTAAATAAATGTCTAGTTCACTAAGGACTAGAACAGCCTGGTTAGCACTTCTATATTTAAATAAGCTCAGTTAATGTTAGAAACCCCCAAATAATCAGTAAAATATAGGTTCGTTTGGTTTCATGGCAAAATGATCCACCCATTATGTATGACTTTTGGAAAGCGTTTTGTTTAGAAGTTACTTTTTGATGTTCTAAAGCAAACATTTTGTTTCATTAGACATTGAAAAGTTTGTCTATTTTATAACTGAACTCTGGAACTCTCTATAAAAAGCAATTACCCTGGCTTTCTTGAGTGCCGTTATCTTTACAATTTGGTATGTTGGCGTAATCGTCATAAATGTTACTATTAACGCAGCCACACCTCTCCTTCATATGGTCTAGTAGACATTTCTTCTGGCACGATATAATACTGTAATCGTATTTGTCGCTGTTCAAGTGGTTCTTTGTTCCTTCATCGGTGCAGTCGCCATATAGACCACCCAACCTCTTCAATTCAACCTGTATTCAGAAGATAAGTTTAACGGAACACTTCTTTGTAACGGAAAAATGGGTGATTTTTTTCAGTGGGCCAATGGAGCTACAACTCCATGGTGGGACGAACCAGTGAAGAAGCTTACCTTAGAGACAATGTTAAAATCGCATGGGAAATCTTCCATCGGAAGCTCTTCATAAGAAAATGGTGTACGTTACACTGAAAGTGTGCACTGAGCCGGCAAAATGATACTCGTAACCTAAACATTTTAAAATCTACACTTCAACCAAACTTTGTCGATATTGATGTGGGGAGGAAGTCGAACTAAATTACAGACAAGATTATCCAGGGACTTATAAAAAGAAAGTTGTTTGAAAAGTTATTTCGTATAACCTTTTCGTGTAATTATACCGTAATTACTAATATTCGGTGCGCTCAAGTCGCTAGAGGAGCAAAACGTTAGTTAAAAAATACTGTTCGGGTAATATATGTTAAGTGGGATATTAAGATCGTCGGGTCACGGGAGTGGTCTTTTGAGACGCAATTAGGTGAGAACAAGGAGAACAACTCAGTCTCCAGAACATCTGTACAGTTTACTATTTTGAAAATGACGATGAAGCTTTTAAATCCCCAAATGTTGTTGGAGGCGTTTAAACTGAAAGAGGAAATGCCATTTCAACAGTTTTTGCACAATCATATAATTGAAATAACAGATGATTCAAATGTGAAGGAAAGTGTGTTTAATCACTGGGATGAATGACGGAGTGTTTAGGTTTCCGGGTTCTTGAAAATATATAAAGGAGACAATAATTCCGTTTCCGACTTCGCAGTAATTCCTTTTATAATTTACCAAAAACCAGACCCGCCCCGAGCACGTCAAAGAATGCATGTTGTGGGGTGTTTATTACATGATACTCCACATGAGCAAGACAATATGATCCTCATATATCCCACTCGCCTCTATAAAAGTCATTTGTGCTTTACAAATTAAAAACCAAAAATTTGTGTGAAGGTTAATTAACTAAGTAGGAGAGAAGCGGGCTGAACCATTCAGCTCAAAAACTTTTGGCATCTTCTGAGGTAATTTGGACGTTTTAAGATCAAGAGAGAAGTCGAGATGAGTGTTTGGAGTTGAAAAGCCCATGACTCGCGGGGAAAGGAGATAATGACCAAATATCACATTCTCAATCCGGGGGACGTCTACGCTGACACTCAACCTGCCCGGTGCCCCTGAAACTCAGCAAGGGAACCGAAAAGGGCCCTGGCCTTACTCTCATAAAGGAAGCTTTGTGGTCCGGCGTTTCACTTGAATGACTAAAATAGTTTAGTAGGGTCTGACACCCCCTTTCTAGGGGCAACTCATTGCAACTCTCTTGGCTAATTTACACTACAAAACAAATTTACAAAGTATGTAAGGAACAATGACTTAGTCCAATTTACTATCACGTTTTGGTTTTGACGTTTTCTAAGTCATCCACACCTTACAAAACTCAGACAAAAGCTACTGCTGAAGGTATAATGAAAATTATTAACTTGAAAACAGTTTACCTGGCGTAATCCTATTGACGTAGCAAATCCTGGAGCAACTGAGATCCCGACGTCCTCCGGATGTGGCCAAATGTTTTTCGGATGGACAGCCAAACGAACTCCGGATTCTTCAGTAAAAAGACCGACGTACTGTGGTTTTTCGATGAATAAAGTCAAGTGAAGTCCTGTTCAACAAATAATATCATGATCATTGTTTTGTTTGAAACAGAAATAGACGAGCGAAAATTCCCACATCTTTAAAAAACTTTATGTAAATTTTAAGACTTTGCATAATTTGATAAGTGTCAAAAATGCGGCTACAGCCTTTCTCTCTCCATAGTTTTAAATTTGTCAAAGGCTTTTGATACTGTAAACCACAAAATTCTTTTAGATAAGTTATACCATTATGGAATACAAGGCCTTTCCTAAACTGGATACAGAGTTACTTAAGCGAAAGGCAGCAAATTGTAAATTTTAGGGGTATTAATTTAGATTTAAAAGCTATCACTTGTGGCGTACCTCAGGGATCAGTCCTTGGCCCCCTACTCTTTATTATTTATGTTAACGACATTCAGTGCACTTCTAGGTTATTATCATTTATATTATTTGCTGATGACACTAGTGTGTTCTGTAAGCATCATAACGTTAATGAAGCCGTTGAAATTGTAAACTCTGAATTATCTTTGGTGTCTAAGTGGTTTAGGGCTAATAAGCTATCTCTGAATGTTGACAAAACTAAGTTCATGATTTTTCGAAAAAACCTGTTGATGCTCAAATCAAAATTAGTAATAAATATATACCAACAGTTATCTCGTACAAATTTTTAGGTGTAATGATTGATAAAAACTTAAATTGGAAATTACATGTGCAAAATGTTAAAACAAGCATTGAAAAGATGGTTGGGATTATGTATAGATTGAAATATTATGTAGCAAAATGTATCCAGTTATCGTTGTATAAAACTCTCATTCTTCCACACATCTATTATTGTACTCGAGTATGGGGTAATTTCTCGGAAACAAATTTAAGTAGAATTATCTTTTGCAGAAAAGAGTAGTTCGTATCATCTACAATTCAGGCTACCTTGACCATACAGCTCATCTTTTTCGTTAACTCAAACTTCTTACAATCTACGACATTTATTATTATCAGTTAGGAATTTTTATGTACAATTGGGAAAAGAAGAATCTACCCCCTTGTTTTGAAAGTTGGTTTACCCCTATTAATGATATCCACAGCTATAATACTAGAAGCAGGTTAAATTTGTATAAGAATTACTCTAAATCAGTAACCATGCTCAAATCTGTTAGGTACAATGGACCCCAGTTCTGGAACACAATTCCCTCCGATATTAAACACGCAAATTCAATTCAACAATTTAAAAAATTTTGAAGAATTATCTCATATGTAGGTCTTAACATGAATTAATATGTAGGTCTTAACATATGTAGGTCTTAACATATGTAGGTCTCAACATATGTAGGTCTTAACATGGACAGATTTGTCCTTTTGTTTGTATGTTCATATGTATTTATATGTATGTGTCTAGGCGTATATGGAATTATGTTTTTGTATGTCTCTATTTTAGGATAGTTACTTTTTTTGTTCGTAAGGTGGCCTGACCTAGATAACCCGAGCTTTTGCCAGGTCTCCTCCACTTTTGCTTTGATCATGTATTTCATTTCTCACTATTGTCTTATCATCTTTTGTTATGCTGTAATAATCATACATGAGTTGTTGTATTTTTTATAGCATTTATACCAAAGTGGAAATAAAGAGCGTCAAATCTCTTTTGATAAAATATATACTTCCAATTTTCATCTAGGGTTATGCGTCTCGATCGTAGAGAAATATGTGGTTTGATTTTATTTTAGTACAATTTATATTCGATGTAGAGTGTGAACTCAGTAGACAGTATCCCTGCGCATTAAGACGTGTGTGTGATCCAAAATGGCGTTTTAACGATATTAATATTTCAAAGAAATGTAGCATTGTATCTTTTGCGAGCATGAGTGGTGGACATCCTTAGCACGTGATCGGGTATTCCTAAGCCAGACCTCCTTTGTGGCAGATATGTTTCGTTAGAAAAGTGAGGCTTGCTTTTAAGTCCAGAATATGAATGCAATAAGCGAGAACGATAACTCGACTCTACATGCGCACATCCTCCAAGCCGTCAGGACAAACATAATATGCCCGTCCCTTCAACATGTGTTCCAGAATTCGAATTAACTCCAAAACTTCGTCGACTCTTCCTAGTTTTAAATCTATCTCAAATATAAGGAGGGTTCTTACTTGTGATTTTGTGTCCTGGAATGCATAAAAATGTCACTTTTGGTATAAAAACTTGTAATTTAATCTGCCATAAAGTAGGATGGGGATCGGTAATTTCGTGCAGTTATGCTGGCAACAAATAGCTTCAGATTATTAATTTAGGTATTACTGCAAGAAAAATAAGGGAACGCTTGGCCCCCTGTCTGGCAAGTCCTGGTGCCACCCCTGCCGATTACACTTTTTACCTGACGATTTTTGGGACAATGATTCACGGAAACAGCAAGGTCAAAAATGTGAGAGACGTGCGTATAAGTAAAAATTTCGACGGAGAAGATTGATCTGGAACACAAGTTGGACAACAAAGAAATTTCTGTGAGCGATGAACGCTCTTTAAAAAGACAATACATGAAATTATGTTTCGCAATGTTGAGAGCCGGGTAAGGATGATCTTAGTCCCAACTTGTCGTTTATAATCATTTAGTTGGTCATTGAAATATGAAAAGCCTGTCTTATTTCTTCCCTTGATAGCATCTTACAACGAGTTACCTTGACTAAAATACAAAAGTCCTTACTATCTAATTTTACATTTTGAATATTTACCTTTGCATTTAATGTATCTTAATAGTGAACGTTGAAACAAGTTAGTAGAACAAGTCTTTCTATCATACGATTCACCAAACTGTAAAAGTTAACATTTTAACACACTACATCAAAGACATTCAAAGTAAGCAAAGCGACAAACCGTAGTCTGATCCAACTTTTGTGATTTTTCCACGTGGCCCTTGTTGAGTTAAATTAAACGTAAAACAGTTCCCGTATTGTTTATTTTGGGATGTGGTAAAATTTCTGTGAAAATATAACGGAAGGTTAAATAGGTAAAGTCAGACCCGAAACTGAATTGTAAGCACCTTATAAATTCAATATTACTACGGGATATCCCCTAAACTACAACATAGTGCGAACTAAGTACATAAAGAGTCCAATAACGTTTATATTGCTAAAAGTCTTGCATTTTTGGTGTACACATATTGATTTGGTCCACTGTAGGAGTCCTACCTTTAATACAGTAATATAAGGTAGAAACTACCATTATAAGATCCCATTTACTATAGGGCTAGATGTAAGAGTTATAAATAGTACACTGTAATGTAGGGTTTCTTTTTTGTAAATGTCTACACAGGTTGCAGTGTTTAATACAAAAGGAACAGAATCCAGAATGGACATTTTACAACTTCATACTACATGAAGTCTTGTCAATGCTGGCTCGCCATGACTGGTTTCAATTGGAACAAGGAGTGTGGTGGTTCCTGTTCCTAACGTGACTGACCTATAGTAATTTTAGTAGAGCATCCGATCCTTTTGATATTTTTAGTTAAGCTGACAGCTTTCAACTGGGGGAAAACAGTCGCAGTCGTTCCGTTCTGAGAAAATTCTTTCACTGTGTTTAAATATCTACCTCCATGTCATTTCTTTTCTGACTTTACATTCAATACATGCAAAAATATTTTACTGCTTTGAGTTTAAATTTAATACATGCAAAAATATGTTATTGTCTTGAGTTTAGGGTCAGGTCACGACTTTTTATTTCTTAAAATGTAAAACATGCTTCTCTTTTAAGATTTTGCCCGAATCTGCCGAAAATGGAGGATATAACATTTGAATAGTATTGACCAAACTTCTTACTTGAAATAATTTGTGTCAATATGTCGGCTCGTGAGGTTCCAAAAGAGAGCATTTTGTGAAGGATTTCGCTAAGATGAGTGGCGCAGACAATGGGTTCTTAAATGGCCGCCATTGGGCTATATCCGGTCCGCGAGGTATCCAGTCCGGTCCGCGAAGAAATTCAGGTATAAAACAAAACCAATGAGGAATCTTTTCAAGACATCTTTGATGCGGACAAAATGATAATTTTTTGTTACTTTAAATGAAGTAGAACATAACCAAAATGTGTTAAAACGCTATTTTTAGGCGCGTGTAGCGCGCACCTATCATTACTAGTTAACTCGCTTTTACTTCCTAAATGGCAGCTTCGTTTCAGTAATTGTTCCAAGCCTAATTGCAACCAAGATCCTGACTAAGGGTATCCCGTCTTGAAAAATTGACAATAACTGGAACAGGGTTGTCAGAATGGGAAACTTTGGGCTCCCGCACTCTAAATTTCCTAGTACAGGAATTTGTAGATTCCTGTAGGTAGGCCGCAGATAATTTATTTGGATTATCCTCGAATATCAATAAATAATCTATAATTAAATACGAGTAGCAAAGTCTATTCTGTCTCTGTATTTTCTCCGTTATTTTCAGTCGACAATAATGCAAACTTATGGGTAACATAATTAAGTCCAATATTTAGCTTTCCTTCAGTATTTCATTCTAGCTTGATGTAGTTCTATAGCCATTTCTAAACTAGAAATACGTTGAAAACTGATAGCATTATCAAGAAACATCTAGATAGCTTCATGCAAAAGTAACCCAACAGCCAGCCAGAATTCACTTTTAATTCTCCCTTAATTCAAATGATAACTACCAAGCTACCAATGGCTATGCCTTTACTCATATTCATTGCTTTTTAACCACTGGTACTCCTCTTCCCAACTGTATCTCAAACGCCTTAAATAAAATGCTGTTTGGCAGTCTGTATTTTTGTAAGACACATCAAGAGTCATCTGCTTGGAGCATCTCAAGAATAGGTATGTAACGTCATGCGAGTATATGGCGGTGGTATGTTCAAATGTCTTTTTCTTTGTGTACGATAAAAGTTTTCTTTGAGTATATGTATGGTACTGAAAAGGTTCTGCTTGTATAAGATTTAAGTAAAGGAACGCCAGAACTTAGTACTCGGGTTCTGCACGTTCTAAACTTGGGCGATACCCATTGAACTATGGGGATTAGCTGAAGTACGTAAGCGTATATACCATCACAGTGGAGAGATAGTGTCTCGACTGTTCACACCCGTGGGTAGACGGATCTGTCAACTGATGACCTTGAACATCGTATTCTTTAAGTTCTCTGACAGACTTATACATAGCCCACATAGCCCGATAAGTAACTCATTCGACCACCTGGACCGTAGTCCTCACTTTTTTCACCCGCCTTGAGTGTAAAATGTTTCTCGGACATTTCGTCCCGCCTCGCTACAAGAGTTACACTCAAAACTACGTTATGCTGGAAGCACCTTAGAACGAGAGGCCACAACTCCAGGAGTAGCTTGACATATGCCTTGCATATTTATATTTGCCATGTAAGTTGTCCGAATGCACTGGCGGGCTGTTGCCGCGGACGTCTTCCTGTGGTCACTAACGGCTGTCAAGACTGCTTCGACTTCCAGCACGTTTATGCTTGGAACTGCACTTCCTTTGCAGTCCAACCCCCTGCAAGGGTTAGTTCCTTGTAAAGGGTACTCAGCCAGTGAAATAGCAGGGTGTTTGTGGTGGCCCTATACCCCTATACGCGTTGTGACATCATAGGAGTAAATAATAGAGCCCTGAAGGCCACAAGGAAGTGCAGTAGCAGATACAGCTGCAGCGGTCTCATGTGAATGTGGCACTAAGAAATGGTGTTGAAAAGATTGTGTAAAATCCTGATTTTTTGAGTCGACTCCTTTTTGAGCCCTGCTCAAGGTGGAAATGCGGAAAATTTCTTCCAGGGAGGAGGAGACCCTTTCTTGGGATGGGAAGACCCTCTCATACCATAGGAGTAGGCGTACTCTCGGATAGACCAATGCCTAGGCAGGAATGGGATGCAACATCTCCCAATTGATCATCCAGTCAATATTCTGCGAAAGATAACAACTAAACCGTCGTACGCAAAGAGTAGCACGACTGCTGATTTTGTGACCTTATGTTAAGGCCTGCAGTTTTGCTGAGAGCCTGAATATAAGAGCCGTGGACTTGAGGTGCCCCCTCAGCACTCGTAGTCAATGTACTTCGCATGAACGGTATGATTGTGACGATACCCATCCTGTAGGTCCAAGGACGCAGCTCTCATTCCAATCAGGCGGGAGGGCAGTAAGACGGATAGAGGTCCTATGGAAAATCATCTAGGTCTTATGAAGGAGGTATGTGGTAGTTGGGAATTGGTTTAATATGGCTTTATGCACACACGTAAACATAATAGTACCGTATCCATGGGCTTTCATCAACAACCAAGTGGCATAAATCAATTCCGACGGCAAGGATATATCTTCTTTATGGAACTTTGATCCTCATCACAATGTTTCCAATGAATGCCTTTCTGCCTTCATATCAAAATGGGAAGAAACAAACTTGACATGTTCACAGATCTTTAATGTCAATGCCCGAATGAACAGATCAGAAGCTGTGCCAATGAATATTATATATGTCATAATATATATAATATATATATATATATATATGTTAGGGAAAGGAAATAAACAATGCTTTCATTGGAAAAGAAAAAACAAAAACTTTTGTTAATGGAACCGCTGAGGTTCTGCTACCATATCCTTCTCACCTGTAGTCACATTTTGCCTTATTAAAGTTACATTGCAAAATGAAATCCTCAGCCTGGTGACCCATGGTTCGAAGTTCTTCTTTGGTAGGTGCTACCTCGTCCAGAATCTTGCTAGCAAAGTCACCTCCAAGTTTGTTGAATAAATCAATGAAACCGTCCCATTCCAACTCCGACGAATAATCCCAAAAGCTGAATACGTTTTGAAAGCTTTCAGAGCTAAATAGCCAACCTGTGTGGGATAAAGTATGTAATTCTTGAAAGTTGAAAGTTCAAATGCAAAGGTAGGAACAAAACTGCGATTTGCTTCAAGCGTTACTTTTTTGTTACATAAGGCGAAACAAATGTTGAATGTCAGGGCAATTGAAATGAAAATTGAAAGTTGGAATACCGAGTAACGCACTTCTGATAGTAGAAGAAGATGGTTTGTGGTAAATAACAGTGGAAAGGAGGGGTTGAAGTTGTAGAATATTCATTTTGCAAACCAAATTTTAACAAGTCTACGGTTAACACAACGAACCCCTACCCCTTAGAAAAACACCCATACCTCTCCAAAATTTTCAAGATTGTTGCAGGCAAATTATGCGGTGTTTATTTCTTAAGTAGTCATCGAATATTTAAGGCCATGAACTCGTACTCACGTCTGTCGCGGTTTCCATTTTGTTCTCCAGAACTGCCGATGTTCGAGGAGTGAAGAGAATCTGGAGAGGACTCGGTACCATAATCTCCTTTTCGATCAACATTCACTTCCTCAGCACTGTGGCTGTGAGACGTTTGAGAATTGGAAAAGTACCCGGCCCAATTTTCTCGTTCTAGGTCTCCATTACCTCCTTCAGAACTTGCGGTATTCGGTATGCCAGGATATAACAAGAAATCGTACCAACTGTCGCTGCTCCACAACCAATTATAGTTGTCAAGGTCACCAAATAAATCAGTCAAGAATTCCTTATCTTCCAACTGTAGAACATCCTGATATCGGCTACTTTCGGCCTAAAACAAACATATCTTTCAATAACATTCACACAAACCTTGAAAAATCTATTAATTATTGAAGATTAGTTATGTTATTTGAAAGTTCATTTTCCAATTACTTCACAGTTGCAGATATATCATCATTTGTGTGATTAATTCTAGTTTCAATGATATTGAACATACTGCCCTTGGTCTTTCCGTCAGATTTGCCCTTAACCATGCCTATAACCCAATACAGAGCTTGGCAATTGACACAAATGACCATCAAACATTCTACTACATAATATTGTCCGCCATGGTGTTAGACCTGAAGTAGTTGACTATCAAGCGTAGGCTACCGACCACAACTTATACAATTTATTAAGGTGTAGTCACAAAACTGTAAGGTTTAATTTTAAGATCCTTACCCTTCATGAAATTTAAGGAAAGATAATTAGTACTCTTTGCTGACGATGCATTTTGTTTCTTTTTGGGAAATGACCTAAACAACTTAACCATACTGTAAAATTACAAATAAGCTGTAAAGCGCCCTTTTTCTAATTGGTCAACCGCTTATAGCTATCCCTTTATGCCTTTAAATCTATCATAATGTATCATTCTCATTATTTGGCAAAGTTTGTACCATTCAAAGCATGTCAAAGTTGTTGCTCTTTTATTTGAAAGTAAGCTTACTAGGCAGGAACAAGTATTTCTGTCAGATATCTTCCAAGAATTGTTTTTGAGGGTTAACATTTTTTCTACAGGTTGAGACATTTAAACAAAAAGTATTTGTATCAAAGGGTTTTCTTGTACAAGTTATATTAAGTATTCTCATTTGAGTATGGTCTTGCATAAGAACCTTACAACTTTTGTTGTTTTTGAAAAGAGTATTAAGCAGATTTGTATCTTCAATCTTTCCCAAAGGCTGGGAAGGTGTAGGATCCTTTCTCTGTACCACTGCTCGACAGTTGCATAAGTATGAACTGGACTACTTCCTGAATAGGACAACTTTCTGAGTCCCACTATTTAAAGAATTTTTACATTACCAGTTGGAACCCTTCCAGCAACACAGCCAAGTGCTAACAGGCATGCCAAACAAGCAATTTGACTCACCAGAAAATTCCATGTGGCTCTCCCAAGATTTGAATAGGAGACTGCTCGGATGCAAGTTAGATACTCTAACCACGAAGCAAACTCCAACCAAATCTCTTGGAACTGTATGAGCGAATCTAACGTTTCACCATTCATTTATTACAGAGGACATTCTCAATTTTCCTCATACAAAAGTTCACGAATATTCAACCCGTCAATCTCAACTTCACACCATAACGTTTATCCCTCCTATGGCTATATAATTCTGGAACACATTACCTGACAAGCTTATTAAAAAACCAACTTTGATAATTTATCACGACGAAGATTAAGTCAAATAGCCAAATATATAAGTGAATTTAAAGTAATGTTTGTACGTCCTCATTTTGGGTAAGTCCTCCTCCCGGGTAAGTTAAATTATCCTGATCTTAAAAATATCCGCCAATAAAACATTGTTTAGTGTGCAGGGCTGTAACCGAGTCCACCTAATCCGAGTCCGAGCTAATTCAGATTCCAGTGACCCCAATTCCGGGCCAATTCCGAGTCCGGTACACCTCGAGTCCAAGCCGAGTCCGAGTCCAGAGGACCCGAGTCCGAGCCGAGTCCGAGTCCATCCCATAAGTAAATGTACAGTAAAATCCTTGGAAATTGGCAGCGCCGCAGTGAAGTGTGAATACTGTAGCATAAGTGCAGGTACAGGTACCAGCTGGTCATGAGTACGGGTACCAAGCCATGGGCCTGAGTACAGGTATGGGAACCGGGTCATGAGTATGGATGGGGGCCGGTAAAGGTGCGGGTAACAAGTCATCAGACTGGACACGGGTACTGGTCATGAGTATGTGGTTTTGAGTTTGGGTATGGTATGTATGTCAGGTCATGAGAAGCTGGTATGGGTGCAAGTCCCGAGTCACGAACTTGAGCACAGACTAGGGGTAACGCAACACGAGTATGGACACCGTCACGACTCAAGAACTTTCATACCCAAGTGTAGGTATGAAAGTTCAAACTTGAAGGAATTTAATGAGCACTGGTACAGGATCTGACCATACAGGTGGTATGGGTGCAGTTACATGGTCATGAGTATAATTATAGGCACTACCAGCTACTATCATGGGTACAAGAATAATATTAGGTGTACTTAGTAATAAGTTTGGCAGCCACTCTATATGAGTATCATATACAGTATCTGGAATATTAACAAAATTCTAGAACACAACCACTGCAATGTCTGGTACTCAGGTGCCTTTCTCTGGGGGGCATGCCCACCCCTAAATTTCTCTTAGCCACTCAAAAATTGCCCAAATTTCATAAAGGCTAGTAGTGAAGACATATAGATATATATATTAATGTTAGCTTAAAATATATATTAAAGCCCAGCTGCAAAGTTAAATCTACATATTGTAGCCCCACCCCACCCACCCCCCCAAAAATATGTCGCAACATCCTTACCATTGCGCCTGCTGATGCCTGTACTGACATGTCATCATCTCTATCATTTCGCAAAATCTTCCTATGCCAAAACTTGTCAAGAGTGCTCATTCAGGCATTTGTCAATAGCCCTAAAGGTTGGCATTTGATGGCAGTGTATCTGTATAACACATTCGTGTTGGTGTGTCGTTAAACCCCATCTAACTAACTAACTAACTCAGATAAAACTGAAAGGTGATCTAACCTTCATTGGCCATAAGTAATTTGATCCCTTTTTGCCAGTACTAATTACAGGGCAGGATTTGTTGTTTGTTGTAATGTAAACCCCACAGTGCTGGGCTACTGTTGTACCAGAATAGTCATCAAAGCTTTTGACAAAGTTGCTGCTCAATGGAGCAGCTAATTGAAGTAATGAACCAGTGGTCGGGTACTTTAATTAGGAACCGCAGTTTTCCCCTAAAAACTGCGGTAGTTATGACTGATTCTAGCAAAGGCAAATTTTGCCTAATGATGGTTTGAAGTAAAGTGCAATTTTCATACCTGTTACACTACTTGATTTCAAGTACACAAAACTTACAACTTTCAAATTAGTATTGATTATTTTCTGATGCCTATAAACATATAGCTAATTCACTGCCATTTTGTGTTATTGGACTTTACACCTTGTCATCCTAAAGGCTGATGGTGCAATACTTGAATAGCTAATCAACTTGAACCATGGGCTTGTTGTATGAACCAAGGATGTATTGGAGCAACTACCTACTATTTACAGTACAATCAAAGCCAATTAACAGTTTGTACAACAAAACCAGTCAGATTTGCTGGGCTGAGAGTTTAAGAGGAGACTATACAAATCCCCAAAGCTCTAGAAGATTCAAGGATTCAAGGAAAATACAAACTACACTATAGCTGTATGGTACCTAAATAATACCTTGAGTTGTGCCTAATCCATTCACTGGTACAATATGTGCCTATTGATTGTTACACATTACACAATGCAAACAATGAACATAGGCCTGTGCCTTGCCTTGCAGAACATTGTCAGTGAATCTCCTAAAATCCTCCTATTCAAACCATAAAGTTATTATAGGCTCTGAAGGAGGTGATACTTTTTTGCATCCTGTCTTCTGTAACAAATTTTACAAAAAGGCTATACTGTGTAGACTATATGCTAAGGAAGGCTTAGTATTAAACTGCTACAAATGGGGGCAGTTCTTGCATTTGTAAGTTTTAGCCAGATAAGATGTAAACATAGAGCAGGATATCAATAGCTTCTGTTGATGTATATGAATTTTGCAGTACTAACTGTACAGATCAGTCATGTGCATGAATGGAGGTTAAATTTAGTAAACTTTATTTACTGTAGTTCAAGGACCTTTGTACTATACTTTTGATAAGGGTAGTAGGCAGAAGGCAGGTGGTGGCCGGATGGTGGGGATCAACTGGGAGAGTAGCTGGCTATAGGCCTTTAGGCCTATACTGACAACATCACAAATCTTGGTTACAATTAAAGGCAGTCCTCAGATCCAGTTGACCCCAGTTGCACTAGTATATAGACCTACATGATCTGAAGTACAGTGTATGTTGTACCACACAGTAGTAGTAGAATGCACCTGTAGTAAGTCAAGACTATAGATTTGTACATGTAGTACCAGTTCTGCTAGAAAGTTCAGCGTTACATTTAAGTTACGTAGTCGTTCCTTGCTACCTATAGTATACTACAGCCTTACCTGAGGAAAACAGTTCGTTGACTGGTACGGTTTTAACTTTTATGGTTCAGTTCATATGGTTTGAGTTCATCATCATGTACAGTACTGCAGCATGAACAACTCTTCTCCCTCATGGACGACACACGGTGCAGACACAGTATGAGTAAGAAGCTTTTTAAATCTTTTAGGTTAAATCTATATAGCAAGCGCTCATGCTCGTAACCACTTGCCAACAAGACCAGCTGCTGCATATACTGGACATGTACTGTAGAACTTTCATGCAGCCAGCATAAGGACTTTAAACCGCAGTATATTGTTGGGCCTATGCCTAACAGTTAGAACTCATTCTGTTCAATCTGCAACTTAACTATGTGTGCTGTATACGATTCATTGGTTCAATACTTATACACTGCACTATACATGAATGAAAACATACCTAACTGCAGCTGGTTTTTGCATGGGCATTGACAAACATTGTCCTGTTGGCTTTGCTAGTGACTATAACGTGTCCATGCAACCTGAAGCCTGCAGTAGCTGCAGAGACAGCATGTCATATATATTAAAGAGCCTGGAATATAACCAGAGACACTGCAGCCTGCATGCACTTTGGCCTTCAAGCCATTTCACCTTACCATGATGACGTTGATAAAAATTTACCTCTGAAGGCCAAACATCAAGCCCTAGGTGATGCCTGTATTATATTTGACGTGCTTACACAACCCTCCCCATTGTCAGGTTTCAGGTTGCGATCCCCCTTCCCCCACTTTTGGGCACCCTGCCCCCTCAGGCAGTCCTGGCATAATCACTGATAGCCTATTGCACAACAATTCTAAGACTGCTTTGAGTTAGTGTAAGTAAACACTATAGGTCTCATGTAGTAAGTTAGAGGTCAGTGAGCACCCCCACTACCTGTACATACACCCCATCAAAAGGGATATGTTCAAAAATGCTGCCATACTCTGACTCGGATCCTGGTTTGACTCGGACACAGCTTGGTCTCGAGGCCTTCAGGACTCTGACTTGGATTCTGACCATCAACTCAGACCTTGCTCAGACTTGGGACAGGTGGACTTGGCTCCAACCCATTTAACTTCACATCTTGCAGACTAGTGGTCACTGCTTGAATGGATAAATCAGTTTAATTTGAATAACCTGAAGGAATGTGTCAGTTCTTCAATCAAAGAATTTCTGTAGCTGGGTAATGACAATGGTTAATGCCACTGTTGCCATTACAGTAACTAGGCATGATACAAGTTCAACCAGGCATGTATCATGTAGCACTTTTCCAACTAACTTAGAGGGCCATTTTTGTGAAAACCTTCTCTTCTTTAACATTCTTGAATAGTTCATTGGTTACAAGACCAGACCAATTAATTTTCCCATGTACACCTGGCTAGCCTGGAGTCCCAGGAGGACTTAGCAAATCCTTTTCTCAAGAAAAAGCCCTTGCCCTATCAACAAAATTCCAATCTGAGTAAGTTTCAACCCCAGCTGATTCTCAATAAATAACTCCCATGCCCCCACTGTTGCAAACATCCCCAGGGGCATTTTTCCCAGACAATAGGCTGATAGCCCAGTGGTAAATATGAGCTAATATGCTAGGGGGCATCAAATTTTCACTTAAGTGGACTCGGCTGGACTCGGCTCCGAGTCCGAGTCCAGTTGCAGCCCATTCCGGGCCAATTCCGATTCCAGGACCTCCCATTCCGGGCCAATTCCGAGTACAGAAAAAACTGGACTCGAGTCCGAAATTGAGTCCGAGTCCGGACTCGGGTGTTACAGCCCTGGTAGTGTGTGAGCCTCATACCTTACAACTGAATATATAAGCATAATTGCAATGTAACAAGCTTTAATATAGTGGATGAGAGGCCTTGAAATGGTACAGTTTGTGAGGGTTAGTGGTATCCTGGAGGTCAGAATGAGTGTATTAGTACAGTTTATTACAAACGTTTTTTTTTTTCTTAATTACTTTCTTTTCGTACTATTTTGTTTTGTGTTTCTGGTTTTTCAATTTGTAAGAAGCAATATCCCTTTCAAGCCAGAAGGATTTTGGTTTTGCTTCCTTCTGCTTGACTGTTTTTCCTGTCATTTTTTTTTTATTCTTTGCCCTTGAACTAACCTGTCAAAATAATATTAGATAAATAAACGAAGCAAAATTGTATGAAATGATTGCAGGTAATTACTTTAAAATTTCAAAGAATGTAGAACTTAAGTTGTTACTGTATTTATTTGGATATCATGTATTATTCTTTTAAACGTTTGTTAAAAGTCATCATTAAGCAAATTTCGTTGAAGTCAATAGTTAAGTTGAACAATAGTTTCAAACGTCGATCAGGTACTTGTTTATTTTTCTTCGATTTTACTCTCTTGCACTGCTAGCAAATTCCATTTTCGTTGCACAATTAGCATACTTAAGTTGACAACCCAGTGCTTAATCCTTCTTAGCAAAAGAACGGTGACGACAAACCCTTTCACTATTCATTTGCAATTCACTTAGAAGACTCTTGCGAATAATGTTGCTCCTTTTCGTTTTTCTGAGACTATTACCCTAGAACTGGACCCATTACGCCCACATAAAAAATCAAACGTGTCAGAGGGGGTTTCCCTTTGTATCGACTGCTTGTAAACTTCAGACTTAAAGACATGGTGGTTCTGTTTGAAGATATTATTCTTTTTAATGTATACTATTGTAAAATAATTACATCATGAAGTGTTTGCATTAGTTGGTACTACTGGAGTATAGAGTCTTTTCACGACAAGGGATCATTGCTTAACATCTCCACAATATCTAGATACGTATAAATAAGTATTTAATATTTAGATATGTGTTGCCAATTTTTAATGTAAAGTCTATAACTGTTCATGTAATGAGTGAAGCCATAAGGTATCATGTTCAGAGTTTCTTTATTCTACAGTTTCTAAAAATATACGATCTAGTGGAGCGTTTCCTTTTAGTCTGTTATTTTATTTATGATTAATGTCATTTAATTGTTTATGTTACAAGGGTCGTATCCGTTTGGATCTAATCAACTGTGACTTAAGTCTGGCGAGTATGCGTTTATTGACTTCACAGGACATGTGCTTATGAAAAAAAGAAATGCGTCCTTTCCTGCGGTTGAGAAAGATTATGCAGAACTCTAGGGGTTCAAATTTTGCAATGATCATTCCAGACAGCAACGTTTTCTGTTCATCATTACTTTATTTAAGGGTAACTTACTTGATGAAAAAGAAACAAGGACTGTATGCCAAAGATATACATAGTTAAAGTATCGTCTGCACTTGACAGAGAAACGAACAGCATCCCAGGAATATTGTAAAAATAAGTTAAATGCAACTATTAGAACAACGAGTATAGTAAAATTACCACGGCAGATTTTTCAAGCTGTTGAAAAGAGTTGATATTGACCTATCAAAGTTATTTTTTCTAATTATCGAACAAAATTTGTTTTCCGTCACTCATAAAGGTTTCCTGAATTTTTATAATGTCGATTTTTTTTTTCAAGTCGCCTTGCCATTGTACAATTCCATGTAATTATTAAAGCTATGTTACTTATAATAGAGTAACCGTACATAGATAAAGACCAAATAGCACTGGGTTCCCATGTAGCTAATGACAACAGAAGGACATCTTTACATAAAATTTTTCTTAATGTTCTTTTCATAAATCAAAGTAATCTTTCAACTGAGACTCCGATCAAGAATCTTCGACAGCACACACTAATCCAGGAATGTCAGAAAAGAATTGGGTCTGTTACCCTACCCAGGTTTTGTCTAGAGTTTTATTAGTGAGTCAATTTGTATTATTTCCCTTTTCAAAAGTAAAACCTTTGATCACCCCAAGTTAAGGACTAGCACGCTGTCTTCTCCGTCCGTTCCCATCTTAGGTGTTAAAGCTGATACAATTACCCGATTTTCATTCAAGCTGGATTTATTCCAATCAAAAGCTACTGTTACTAGCCACACGTTCAACATTGTACTAGTAAATGTAACGAGAAATAATTTGGGGAATAGCTGTAGCTTTTACGAGTTACTAAAAAGCTTTTGGGTTTCAGAATGCTACAGGACGGAGCGCTAACCCAAACATCAACTCAACTTTTCCTCCTTACATGTAGCGGTTTTGATTATGCAGACGACGGCACAAGACACCGAAATCACCATCAATCAACATCAGTTAAATCTTAATTAGGCTTATGATAGATATATTGACTAATATAGGTCAAACATGAACTTATTGTTATTTGAAACGTCAATCCTGTAAGAAAAATGACGTAAACAAACGCGTATTCTCTTAACTTTAACCTGTAGAAAAAACACCTCCTTAGTCGTAGATCATTCTAAAAAGGTAAAGTAAGTTAATTGTCTTTTCTTGCACCCATATCCAGTATACCTATTGCTTCTAAAACTGTACCCTTGATCAACCGGTCACTTACTAAATTCAAAAGCTCTTTATTTTCAATGAATGAACGGAACAACGGAAGAACGGAACAGTTATTTTCAAACACATCCACTGGTTTTTTTTTCTCGCAGATACAGTGCAAAGTGGAAAATCTGTGATGTCATCTAAGCAGATTGAATGACATAACTTTTGTATTATACAATGTCGTAGGCACTTCTGTATTGCAATTTAAAATAACTTTTGCTTCCTTGATATTGCAAAGATAACAAATAGGTCTATTGGGGAATGATACATAAAACATTTCCGTGAAGATAAATTTCAATAAAGAAGGGTTTAAACAAATTTCATTTAAAAATGGATTTCTAATTTTATTGTTACTTTCATCATATTTATGAAATACTGAAACCTGTTACTTTATCCCGAATCCTCTACTACTTTGACAAAGTTTTGGCAAGTGTTCACACAGTGCATATACAGAGGGTGCCATAGGTCTGAAGAATACAAGGAGAGTAATGGATAATACAGAGGAACTAATAGACTTTATTCCGTCCAATAACATCTGAGATGGCGAATTGCTGTAATTTATGCATTATCGGGATTTGAGGTGTACCTAGACATGTTATTGAAATGTGTGAATGTTATGCAAACAGAACTGTCCACATCAAATAAAAAATAATTTAGAAAATATAACAGACTATTGCCAACTTTGTGTAATACTTTGAGCAACCTTGATAATTACTGAAGGTATCTTACTACAGAATTAATTATCTGCTATGATGGGATATATTGAATTACGAAAGAAAAGTTGCTTTGAAGTTTACAGGCTCAGAGCCGTTTGAACACAGAGCTGGGGGCATAGCCCCTTAACAACGTTTAGTTTGAAGTGCTTGTTTTCCTTATAACGTTCAAATTAACCTTAGTAAATGTAAAACTCGGGAGCTCAATGGTTCAGCCTCCCTCAATCTTAGGAAGATTCCAACAGAGAAGTGGATGTATAATGAAATATGTGTTTTTGCATGTTGGACCCTCTAGGAGCAGTCTACAGAAGATAACTTCAGATACGCGTGGCCTCTTTTCAGAGCGAATGGGATAACGCTCACATCAACAGTTTCGGAGATTTCCTTTTGAGAGAATCTGGTTTTCTTCCAATCGGGAGAAAAAAATGGTCTTGGGGCGCCCCTGTTTTGTTTATTTTACGCACAATTCCAAACGTTCTTGTCAAAAGTGTCTTTCAGAAACAAGATATAGGCTAGAGACTTCCTAGAAAAAAGCTGCGTCTGGACACCTTTTATTTTTAGATATCAAGTTTTGAAAAAAAGGAAATTTGAATACATTTTTGGCAAAATCTTTTTAAAGGGAAATAGGACTGTGCGTTGGATCTGATGGTAAATGTAAGTTTCCCTAGACCTTTCAATGCTGAGGGAACCTTGTGGGGAGGTAGGGTGCAAATTAATAAATATTAATAGGTGTGTGTGTGCGTTACCAGCGTTTGTTTCAGATACCAGAACGGGACTTATTGACCAAATAAGCTGATTAGGTGAGCTGTGCAGAAACTGAAAGCCACACATTTCCCCAGTTAGTGCATTAACAAATCCTTGCCAAACGTTCCATACGTTTGCATTAACGGTTGATAAAGCCGAAGCCTCTAAACAACGTAAAAGTGGAAGAGAAGTGAGCTTAGCAAATGCAAGATGGTAAGTGGACAGCAAAAAACCCGTGTGCTTTTGCTTTTGCCCAAATGTAAGGTTAAAGATAACAGTTGCATGAGATGCAGGGAGACATCTCACTAGACCTCATAGAGAATCATTACCTAATCCTTTTTCAGCTTATATCAAAAATTCAATCTAATATCAATTGAGATGGAGCAGGTATCCTGATCCTCTCACTGTATCGTCACTGGATTTGACCTTATTGCGCCTTATCAACCGTTTGGGAGGCTTTGCTGACGGGGTTGATGTGCAAAAGTGAGACATAATTTTCATCTGTTACAATTATTTTTATGTTTGACAATTTCGTTATTTACTAAAGGAACAATCATGAACCTTTTGTCATTTTGAAAACACATCCAGGAAACCAACAGGAATCATGGTCCTTTAGCAAAGACAAAGAAATGAGTTTATAGCTTTATCTTATGCAAATCTTCATGTTAGAAATTTTCGTTATTTTTATGCAAAATTCCCAGCCTTTAAGTTTTCCATATTCTGGGAAAACATCCAGGGAACCAAACTAAATTATTGTTCTATTGGCAAATGAATGCTATGATGCTATTGTTATTTCTTAACATATATGTATGTTTGCCATTTTTATTTTTTCAAGAAAAGTTGCTATTTAATTTTCATTATTTTAAAAGAAAACATCCAGGAGACCAAAGTGAATAATGGCCCTATTGGCAAAAATTGCAAAATGGCGCTATTGCTCTTATCTTTCTTAAGTATGTTTACTTATGTATGAACTTTTGTTCTTTCAAGAAAAACGTTTAATTCATTTCCTTAAGAAAACCATAATAAATCAGCACTTCTGGCAAAGACATTCACGAAAAGTGCTATTGTTTCATCAATTAAAAGTATCTATATGTTCGAAATTTTCGTTACCAAAACAAGAAACAAATTGAGATTCATTATTTTAAGTGAAGCCTTAAGAAGCCAAGGGTAGCATTGCCTCTTTTGTCAAAGGTGAGATAATGGTATACTGAAATAAATAACAAACTGGTCACTTTAGTCAGAGGTGTGCGGCATTAGTAATCTCATTCTCTCTACATGGATCAATGTTTTTTCCTGTAAAGGGCATAGAGTGCCCCTAAACCATCCCCCTTGTACGACTCAAGCTTTATTCTGAAACTGGGCATAATTTTTCCAGAGGTACTTTGGGGCCTCGTTTTTTTTTTTCGAACGGAAAATAAACATAACCAGCGTGTAAATCACACAAGTACAAAGCAACAGTCACACCCACACAAAGAGCATGATCATTAATATTGTTTACTTACCAGCTTTGATCGCTTCATCCTGTTGAAATTGCAGATGGTGACAGCTGGGAACTCTACATATTTACTGTTGACCAATTCTACGTTAGTGCGAAAGCTATAATAGTTAGACAGTAAACTCGATATCTGAATGCAAAAAATTATAAAAGCAACAGAGACCAAGAGTGACCAGACCACCTTCACAATAATTCCAGGATTTAAAATTATTCGTGGAATTCCGTGAGCTGTGGTATTTTTCGCAAAGTCATTCAGTATTGATGAAAATGTCATCGGCGTGATACCTTGCGCGTTTTGGTTGGTCAAATCTTGGCCCGGCATTTTTGGAACTTTTGTAACAGATAGCTCAGAATAGGTTAATTTTAAGCAGAATGTACACGATGTTCTACGAACTTGTTGATCTTTGTATTTGCTGGACCAGAGTTCACACAACCAGCAAAGTGGAATAAGATTGCATCAATGTAATTTAATCTAGCGTCCCTCCTTACTTTTGAATATGATATTCAAGCTTCCACTCCAGCATTCTATGTATAACAATTGTTTATATTGTATTGTTGTGCGCACGTACCGCTAACTCACCTAGGCACGAACATTAAACTAAAGTTGCGCACGAACACTAACCTTCAGTATCGTTTTCAGACAACAACTGAGGTCACGTGACGTAACTTCATGCACTGCCATGAGGAGAGTGCTTTGTTTTAGTCTTTGCACTTATCCTAAAAAGCTATCATTGACACTTTCCAACTAGAGAAATCAAGGGACAGTCAAAAATAAAAGATACTAAAAATGTTCAGACAGTGAATTTGTGGTACTGAAAATGTTACTGGGAGCAAACCTCCCTTGAGCCAAACAATGCGATCTTTTTAATAAACTGTACCAGGAAATTCCAAGACGATTCATTTGTTTGATACTCAACTGAATTCGTACACGCTATGTCATTGTGATAATAAGCGAACCACTGGGGAAGAGGGCAGTGAGTACTTGACTCCGAAACTCTATAAGCACAGCGCCTCCAATATACGTTACATTTTCCCCGAAACAGAAGACCTTTTTCCTCAAAGGGGGGTTACTCCCCCTCAGTAAAGTAAAGGGAGGAAAACCTATTGGGTAAACTTTTGGTTTTCGTCCTCCGTATCCAGGGGATTTAAAAATTGTAAGTAAAGGGTAGGTGATGCCACCATCTGATGTTAAGTCACAACTAACAACAGTATTCTTGTGAGAAACACCCGGGTCCTCTATGTGGCTCATGCGAAAGAGTGCAAACTTTCAGAATTTGCTGGGGGTTGTGAGACAAGATCAAACCTACACCGGCTTCTGCTTTCACGTTTATTGTAGGGGAGATTCATTAGTGGCATCGTTTCACTTAGATTTGGGATTTTCAGTAATGTAGTATACCGTAGTGATGTTTGACTCTGCAAAGGGGCAGGGAAAGTACTGTCTGAAACTGTTTCACAAGATTTTAAGTCTTTCTTAAATTTCATCCCACAAGGGAGCTGTAAGGGATGGAGAAATAACACTTGTTCCTCCTTTGAAACTAGTTGTTTTGCCGACACTTAAGCTTCGCATTGTCTGATTCCTGAAATTCCTCTAAAACTTAGAGGGATAAGGTAGTGAAGACAATTGTTCTTGTCGTCTGGGTTTTGTGGCTGGGGGGTGGGGGGGGCACTACAGATGACGTCAAAATGCCACCTCACTCCCTCCAGTCTGCGTAAATTATACCTATGTATGCGTTCCTACGATTGTATACAGTAGTGTGGAATCCTCTTTTGTCACTACATAAAGGTGCCGTCCTGGGGGAGGGGTAGCAAAATGGTGACATGTTTGGGATAATTTTGGAACTGATCATATATGGCTAGAAAATATCCATAATATCCATAATATCCAAAATATCCATAACTGGAAGAGGAGAGTATGCGTCTATGCGTTAGTTTACAGCAGTGATAATCCTTCCTTTATAACTTCATAAAGGTGTCGTCCCGGGGAGGGGTCTGAGGAGAGAGGGATACCCCTCTTCCCCCTCCCCTTTGAGAAAGTGTTGTTAATTTAAGGCTGCTTAGATGCAAAATGGTGCCATTTTTGGGGTATGGAAAATATCCATAATTTAGCGAATTCTAAGTTTTGGTAAGGTGGAAGAGGAGAGTATGTTGTCTAAGAGAAGGGTATGCTGTCAATAAACTTCCTGAAGCCTCCCCCATTTTAGCTCCTTTAATTAATACCTTGTATTCGATGATTTTTTTACGTAAATATACGTGCGTGGAGTCCATAGAATCCATACAAACATTCTTGGATTATTACGAAAATTTTCCTTTGTTTCATTGTGCATTATAAAAGGGTATCTAAGGCTGGCAGAGAGCGGTATAGGCCCTCCTGGAAGCTCTGGATTAATTATATAAAATGATGCTTATTACCTGACATCCAAGTTACTAAGTTTGAACGATCCAGACGAACAGCTTCCAGCAATGGGGAATGTGAGGGAGAGTATAGGTGCAGGAAGGTGACATTAGACTTCTCCTATAGGTATGGCAAAAGCGGTTTAGGACTAAAAAGCGCATTTCAAAATCCTCAATCATCATTTATAACGGTTATGGCTGCATTTGAAAAATGTATACCGGCAAATACGTACTTTCAACCTTCAACATCATGCTACAAATTAGACTGAAAGATCCCATAGGCCTACATAGGTTGGGAATGTACTTATGTTTCTCGGAAAAGGGTTGTGATCAAAATAGTTGCATGTATTACACCCTTAATAATGGTCATAAGATGGGGTGCAACCCGCGACGAATGCGCTCGCGAAGCGCCCTAAAATTTTTCATTACATAAGATTACCATGACAAAACTTGCACTCATGATCCTCTGCATCGAGACATTTTTCAGTTCCTCAACAAACCCATATGCCAATCACAAAGCCAATCTTTTACCTGAAAATTTGTATACAGCCTTCAACTTTTTTACTGTGCTTTTGCGGGAGTTTCTACCGGAATTATCGCCAACAAGGATATTACTGAGGTAAGGTTTAGAGCGCGCGGAGCGCGCGAAAACTTTGATAGCTTGCGAAAGATTTGGGATAATTCAGATAGTTTGAGAACCATTTGTGATAGAAAATGATTACCACTGATCGATGACTTGGTTGAACAGACACCTTACCTTACCCCCCTACAGAAATCTATAGCTTAAACGCCTTTTGAGATCATTTTAAAATTTCCAAAAAGAAATTTCTGAAATCGATTAGAAGGGCACCCGCCCCCATGTCCCCCCACCCGTGCCGACGCCACTGATCTGAGAGAGCTCACAAGATGATGTCCTCTATTAGTATTATATTGCCAACCGTCAAGAAGAGCAAAACTTATTTCAACTTGTGCCGCCAGGTGCCACGTGTCGTTAAATCTCATCTAACTTACTAACTGACTAACTTAAAAGGGAACAGTGTACCTTTTATCGCTTTCTGAACATAGATACATTGTTCGCTATTTTAGGAACACTCCGGATAGTTTGAAATTTCATCATCAAAATTTAGACTCCCACTGGTTTTCAAACAGGTATATCCCTTTATTAAAAAAGAAATTAGAGTAATAATTAAATTGTGCAACTTAAGAGTGGTTGAACAGTTGTTTTGATCAAAAACGGTGAAATCGTTTCCAATTAATCGACTGCGCAGTTGTCTTTAAAGCAACATCTTGACAATGGTCTTCGTTACAGTATTACTGCGCTTTGAAAGAGAGAGATCATCATTCAGCAGAAAAGTCAACAAAAGTCAAACAATAATAACAAAGAAACCTGTCAATCAAATTTGGCTACCTGAAAAGGATTAAATTATTCTCAAGTACATATTGTCTGACAAATTTGGTCGATGTTTCTCCATCCCTCACAGCTCCCTGATCCCACTAAGAGATTATTTAAGATTTCGTCCAGGCAATTATCGGGTTACCCGTAAGTAGTTTTGTCAAGTAATTGCATGCTAGTGTGTAATTTGAGTATCTTAATATGTATCGTTCGGAAAAGTTAGGTGTAGGCATTTTGGTAAAGTGCTGGGCTGACATTTCATCTTTTGTTTTCGTGGTTAATAGAGTGTATCTCACTTTTCATGGCAAATCAGTTGTTTTTATTCCATCACAGAAATAATCTATAAAAGAGATTGATCCTCTCTGACTTGAAGTCAGCTCTTTAATGCACAGACAAGCGTCAATCAACGTCTTACCCCTTTAAAGCCTTTAAATTAAACCTGGGGTGTATACTTAAGATCTTGGTATTAGGTGGAAGTCCATTTCCTCTGCTGGCCTTGAAAGGTATTCGACCTCATTTCTATTAGCATTTACATTCGAGAACAGACAATAAGGTTCAAAAATATTAAAAGATCAAGTCCATTCAACTTATCTGAAACTTTAAACCATACATGCACTTCTTCCTGGAAAAAATTCCCAGTGTGATTCAAAACGATCTCTTCTTCTAAATTAGAAATTTGGCATGAAATCATGAAAAATTATGTAGGACGGAAATGTTTGATATGGTGATGACAATAGTTGATGTCGGACGTGGGCTGAACGTTTTGTATCACCAATTTGACAGACGAGTTTAAGAAGAGGTGTGTCCCCCTCTCCCTTTGGAATATTTATGAAGATTTGACTCTTCTGAGATGCAATTTGGTGCTACATTCGTGCATTTTTTGAAGTACATTTATTGAAAAGGTTTGATATTTTATTGAAACACTTTGAAAAATTTCAAGGAGTAGTTTCATCGTTTAAACTTGGGGGTTATGTCAAATTTATCCCACTCACATTTTGGTGGGGGGCTTATGTCCCCAGTCTCCCTGACCATTTGCTTCCTTCGTTTATAGTTTTCAGCCTGCCTCTTTTGGATAGTGCACGTCTGAAATAATCTGGTTTGTGGACCTGTTACCATTTACAGCCTTATGGACGCTAGGACATAATTTGAGAACATTATATGCGTAAAAGGTACAGTCATGCCATTGCAAGAAAGGGTTCACCAAAGAACTTTAAGTTGACACCATGTCTAGTAATTATGCAACAGTCATGTGTTTCGCTTTCCTTATTAAAAAGTTTGAAAAACTAGAGAACCCTGGGTTCTAAAGTGTTTTCTGTCGCGCCGCAAATTTCCCTTACTTCGTGCTATATTATTTTTGAAGTAGCCAGCAGGGGTGTTTCCGGGGTTTGGAAAAATGTGCTCATTCTTGAGAGCAAGGCCTTTACATAAGCACTTCGAAAATGCGTGCACAGCAGAAATGGATGATTCTAGGAATTCTTAATGTTGGCTTTTTTTCAGTACGGACGCCGTGACAGGATCACAGCCAAGCTCAGCCCAAACCTTGGTGGTGCTGAGGTGAAAAAATTCGGTACACTCAACACGATAGATAGCAGGAAAAAGCACTCTACAACACAAATTTTCCACCGCGTTTCCTTCTATCCCCTGCTTGTGTCCCTAGTATGGGTCGAAAATTTGGTATCCCAACAGCCCTTTGGCCCGGATTCGCCCCTACTGGCTATTGCAACAATAATAAAACAACAAGTAAAGGAAATATGGCCTTAGACGAAATTACTTGAGAACCCTTACCTACATCACACTTCTGCAATAGCACTTAATTTGCAACTAATACAATTTTAAAACAAGTCTTGACTAGACACTGATCAATGAAAGCCTGAAGCTTTTTGCGTTTTCGAGCTGTGTGCATTCTACTCATAAAAATACAGGAAATTACAAATAACGACAGATCCTGGGTTTGATAATGAATCAAGTGTCACAAAGATGACAAAATTGTTCCCTTAATCATCGAATATCCCCACACTTATTGAGCCTGAGTTCAAACCAGCAACTATGTGAAAATTTGCGCTTTGCAGTTATGAACCCTACTCCCTTTAAAAGTTAGTATCCTTCACCTTCTGGAGAATTACTATTATCCCTTCTCTTTTTGACTAGCGCTCAGACAAGGCAGAATTGCACGAAGCTCTGGTCTCTTCAGATTAGACACAAATTTGCACCAAAAGCTGGGAGGGAGGGATAACACTTACTCTGTAAAACTACCCAACAACAGTGCCAGTCAAAGACCCAAAGCCGACAAGTCTTAAACACTTTAACCAGAGGCCTTTCAGAAATTAAAGAAAGGTGTTTGGTCAGGAAGTAATTAAAAAACCTAAAAAGTTCCAGGTGGCTCTGCCAAGATGATTTCACATCGGTGTAATATTTTTAAGAAGCAGTAGTACGAAAACTGCAATAGTTTTGTATAAAAAGTAGCAGTCTTTTCTATTTTCAAAAAATGTACCCTATAGGGGATTGGAGAATATTTATTCTGAAACTTCGGGAGCACTTGGAAAGGCTATGGCGTAGAAAGCGTTGTCGTGGGAGCCCCAAACGATCTCCAGATGGCATGGCCGGGGTCAGGGGCGAAACCCGAGAAAGCTTTAATGTATTTACAAAACTGTGAGCATTAGATTGAAACATTTAAAATTCCTAAAGAACATTTTATGTGCACTAAATTGATTACAAAATGATACGACTATCTTTCTTAGTAGGAGCTCAGGGAGGGAAGGCCCAGGGAAACACCAGGGTATATTACACAAATTTGAGCATCAAAATAAGATGTTTAACACTCTAAAAACGGTCGGTTCAAATTTGAACCGACCGGGGTCGGAGGGGCAACTATCCGAAATCTGTCCAAATATTTGACTAGACTTGGTTCAAAATTGAGTTGGTTTAACTTTGAACCAAAACTAGTCAGATTTTTGAACAGATTTTGGTTAGTTGCCCCTCCGGCCCCGGTCAGTTCAAATTTGAACGGACCGTTTTTAGAGTGAACTCTTTCCAAATTAAACTTCGAGATACATCATGACTTTCATTCATAGAATCGACGTTTAAAGTCGGTACAGTGACTTATGTTATAGGTACAATATGACATGTAAGTTTAGTATAGTTACGTATAGTTTGAGTATAACGACATTTAATTTCGATGTAATGACATGTATTTTAGGTTCAACAACATATCATTTTAGGTACACTGACATGTGAAGTTAGTACAGTGACATATGTGTTTTCGTATAACAACGTATCAAATAATATCATCATCCTATGTCGTGGCCCTTTCCGCGCACCCTATTTGATAAGCTAAGAATTTCAGCGACACATACAGTGGATTGCATAGAGTTGAAGTGTTGTAGAAATTGTGAAATCGGGATATCAAATATGTTAATAAGGTAAATCGGTTGTTGTCAATTTAAATTGGTATATGTCGATTTTAACTGCTATATATCGAATAAAACTTGTATAAGTCAATTTATTTGGTATATGTCGACTTAAATTGGAATATGTCGAATTAAATTGGTATATGTCAGTTTAAATTGGGATATGTCGATTTAAACTGGTATGTATCTGTGTCATATTGGTATGCGTCAATTTAAATTGCTGTGTGTCAACAAAAACTGGTACATGTCGAATTAAATCGGTATATGTCGAATTCAATTGGTATATGTCGATTCTCCGTGATATGACACTGATGGCCCACCATAGTGTAGTGCCTTTGAAAAACATTGAACAGTTTCGGATAAAAACATACTAAATCAAAGCTTAATAAGTGGAACCCACACATTTTAAAGTTCTTCAATTATGACATATCGCACATTTTCTGTAAAAAAGGAAAAACTTGCAATGTTGTCGTTTCCCCTTTTTCATGTTTGTTCCTACTTGCAGGTCAAAAGTTTTTCCGCTTATTACCAAGGCCCTGTAGGACCCTTTCTATAAAGATGGTAACATATTATGTGGTATTCACGGAGATATTGCTACCCAAAAATAGCCTTAAACCCATATTTTTTCACTAAAAATGAAAAAAAATCAATATTTGTTGTCATTTGCCAGTGTAATTTTCTTCTGTGTTCTTCTCAGGCGCTTGAGTACCAATTTTATGAGGATGGAACATCTCGAATGGCTGTATTAGATCATCACTGCTTAAATTTGTCATGTCGAGGCCAAATCTGTATTTTTTTAATGAAATTGAAGATACTTCGGTTTTAAGGGCTCCATAAATGGTAAATGTGCCCAGTTTTAAAATTTTCAAAATTTATGTGTGTCTTAATAATCTACTTTACTTTGAATACCAGAAAGATCAATACCTCTATTTACTCAAGTGAAGGAAATATTTGGCTAGAAAATGATGCCAGGTGCCAAAACTTTCAACGAACTTGAAAAACAAAGAAATGGTGAATTTTGAGTATCACTACTTTCGTGTAATTTTGAATGTGGGAGTCCAAATTTTCTGAACGTACTACCGGGATATCGGTTTACCCATGAACAAAAGGAAAGGTCATGGGGATACATAAGTTAAGAGAATCTGGTACTCAAACGTGGCCCCAGGGGCTAAAATTGCCTTTTTTGGGAAAAAGGCCACATTCGACAAGTCACTACAAATAACGGATCAACATTTTAGGAAGCACTTTCAGTATATTGTGAGAGACTCTTAATTTTACCACTCTCACTCCTAAAAAGTTAAAGACACCAAATGTTGCAACTAAAGAGCCTTTCTTGAGGTAAATCAGCCAAAATGATAAATATGGTGGCCATTTTGAAGTAGCTGGCTACTCCCCTTGCACATGAAAGAAATGAAGTACATACTTTCCCGATTGTCTGCAGTCTACTCTACATCGTATGAAAGTTTTACCAAATATATAGCAAAAAACGCAAACCCCTAAAGGTAACATTGCGGTCTGGGCTGTATGATGGGGACTGTTGCAAAGTGTTTATATTTCTTTTGTTTATCCTGTATAAATTTTCTGCTAATTACTTACCAGCTAGTTTCTAAGTTGGTATTTAATATTGACAGTTTCAAGGAAGTAAATAGCTACTTCCAGAATAACCTCTTAGAGCAAACTACCATTACAACTGTCCTTGTTATGAAGGTGAAACAAACAAAGGATATCACAACACATAGAATCCTCCTTCCCACGTTACAAATTTGCATATGTAGCTCGTGTTTATTCATGATATAAGTACAAAAACAGTAGTTGCCTTTTAAAATAGTCAATTCTTGATGGATTGTGATGGGAATCGCTGCTATTGTTTTCATTTTCAATTTTTACATCAAATAGACGAATGTGACATTTTCATGTCCACAGACCTTTACAAATAGGAAGCAGTAAATCTTTTACATAGTACATGTGCTTTAAGGTTTTTAACTAAAGCACAGAACCTCAAGGTAATAAAATGCACGGTCTCAAAATATAAATGTGACGAGCTTAACCCTTTTTACCTCATGAAACAAGTCATGAGCAAACGCCAAATTAAACTGACTACTCAAACGATTCAGTTTTCAATTTGAGTAATAACCTCAACTAGTCTTAAATATATCACGCAGTTTTCTTTACTCAAACATGGTGTTTGGAGGTTGGAATGACAATACAGCTTTTCAATTCTAAACTTCATTTTTCACTTTCAAATTGTATAGGATCAAAGAAATATTTTGTGTTCGTTGCTCAGGATTTGGAAAAAAGGGGTATTGGAAATATACTTTGAGGGGCCAAGTATTGTGAAAAATTGATAAATGAAACTTATTATAGTATCGTCTTCGGCAATATTGCCACCGTCTCTAATGATGACCCCTCTAAACTGCCAGAAGATGAAGAACCCACGACCAAGGGTATTTTTTTCATCTTCTATCAATGTTTGTTTCTGTGAAGTAGCTCAGTACAACCAACTTCAGCACACCTGATTTGGCCACATATCGGGTTAAATTTGGATACCAAATCAGATTTTTCTGCCATATTTTTAAGTATTTTTATTTGATCTCATTTGGCCCTATCTTGGCCCCAGCTTGGCCCAAATAAGTCCACAGTGCGAATGTATTTTAAAGTTATTATTGTCAAATATAACAAAAATGTATAGGGTACGCAAAAGTGCAATGCCTTATGACTGATTTAAATATTGTTTCATGTTTACCCAAACGGGTCCCCTTTGGTTTCTTAGAACAAAACGTACTTTTAGCCTAGGCATAGGAAAGCCCATTTTTGACAAATTGGGCTAAGTCACTGTGTCATATCTTTCATTTACAGCGATAATTACATATAATATAAACATTAAATGTGACATTTGGTAAGAACAATATAAAATACAGTCACATATGTACTTGCAATTGGTTTAAGAAAATAATTGTACTTTCGTTCGCACTGTTATTATTAATATGCTTTATAATTTGATGATTGAGATCCAAACAAGAGGGCAAACAGGACTTAACGTGCATGCCGAAGGCCTGACAAAAGAAAAGGCGAGGTGCATTGGGAAGAGGGCAAACGCATTACTGTGTTTCCTGTCTTTTATTTATCTGATAGCCTACTTCCACGAATAGCAGAAGGATGCAGCCCAAGATCGAGTTCGGAGAAAACCCCATTTTTAAGCAGATTTGTGGAAAACATTGGGCTAGCACATGTTTTTCTTAAGCCAAAAGCGCTCCCCAGGTAGCAAACCTATATAGGCCTATATAGGCCTATATTGGGGTCTATTAAATTTTGCACCCAAGATTCATAAGGGGCCCATGTGGGCCAGCCCATATGACTCATAAGGGATAGTTCTGGGCAACTGACCCTCATGGGCCCCCGAACTATCCCATATGGGTTATATGGGTCATATGGGCTGGTCCATATGGCCCCTTATGAATCTTGGGTGCAAAATCATATGGGTCCCATATGCTGGCCCATATGGGACCTCTAAGGATCCCATATGGGAATGTTACCTGGGTTAGTGCCACGAAAAATATCTAAAACGTCTATGCTTAATTGTGATTAATTGCATCTTCTTTCTTTCCTACTGACCAAGTCGCTGAACTACGTCACTCGACCCTGTCACTCGGTTTAGCACTTGGAACATGTTGTTTTCTCCTCCATTCCAGGTCGTATATTCATCTCAAACGGCATGGCTCTTCAAGCAGCTGAATTGATCAGATCGTAGAGAAGAACTGTAATCTCACAGATTGTGATGAGTGACAAACCGAGTTAGAGACCTAGAAGACCCCCAACCGTTCCTAGAATCGATTCGACCTGTTAATGAAGGATGGTAAAAATACAACTCGTAGACAGAAAATGTTCTGTAGCCCTATAACTGTTGGAAAATTTCTTAACTTTAATAGGTGGTAACATTTAATAGACACATTTTTCTAGATGAAGTATACTTAAACTGAAAAGAGGTTTCTTTGAACTTAGCATATGCCTTATTACATTTATCAATCTAGTAAGCTACCATATCAAGAAGGCCTACCAATTGCCTTGCAGTAGGTGGAGCAGGTTACCGACATGTTGAAATGAAACACAGAATATCGATTTCCCTTCATTAGTGTATGAAACCATTACGGTTGTTTTGCCTAGTCAAACGTTCACTATGTACCTATAACGGTGTAAGTTGCCAGCCTTATTTCGGTCATGTAATTATCCATCACAAATAAATCCAGACGTAAACAAGTTAAACTAGTCGAACTATACCCTTTATATGGCTTTCACGATATTCTGAAATAACTGAGGTGCAGTTAAATTAAGAATGTAAAACCCTGTTCCTGTTGCCAAATTTTAAGCAACCGCAGTAACAACTATCAGCAGTGGCGTGGCCAAGGGGGGCCAGGGGGGCACGTGCCCCTGGAAAACCTTGTGCCCCCGTGTGCCCCCCAACTGAGATCTGAGATTTTGGAAAAAATGTATAGCTCTTCTGTAAGTTCTGTAGTTAGAATATTTGACTACCATGTTTCATATGATTTGATTCTTCTTAGGACAAGAAAAGGCAGCAATTTGTATTTTTTCGAATAACAAAATGGCCCCATCTCATAAAGCAGACAGTGTTCTCTGTGTCGGAGGCTGAGCATCGGTCTTGGTAATCTATCCATAATCCTCGCCGCCTCAATAGGTGTGAGTATACGCCTTGATAAAGTGTAGCGGAAATGTCTGCCTCGCGGACTCATTAACCAAAACAGTGAATGGTGTTGTTTGGTACGTACAGTACCATGGAATTTGCCTGACACTTGCGTTGCGAATTGTAATGCAAGCTCAGTGCCAGCAATTTCAAGGAGACTTTTCCGTATTTTCTTCTTCGAAAAAATAATTCCAAAAAATTTTAAAAGAGAAATATATGATACAAAACTCTATGATCACTTTAATCCCGTAAGACTCCAATCACTCAGTTTGTGGATCATGAGAATTTCACGTTAATTGAAAAGTCCACAATCGAACGAATATTTGATCGTTGATTCGGCAATACACATGCACGTTTTTTTCACTTTCATTAAAATTTCTCAATCCATGCATAATTTTTTTTTTTAGTTCCTAAAAATTCGTTATTTTTTGACAGAAATTTTACTTCAAAAAGGTAACGTATGTGGCACCAGATTGCATCTAAGGACACCTAATTTTTCAAAAATTTTCAAAGGGGAGGGGGACACCCCCTCCCATTAGACCCCTCCTCCAGGCCGGCGTTCACACAACATACTGCATACGCCGCTATCTAGTTGTGCCCCCTCATCGAACTGTTGTGCCCCCCAGAATGAAAAGTCTGGTGACGCCACTGACTATCAGTAAAGCTTTTTCAGTTCACTAGAACCAAGACACCATTTCCTAAAGTAGAGGGCACACTTTTGGAATGCTGAGCTGTCCCCCTACTGAGTTCCCTCATATGGTAAACTCAAGATTTTCGTGACAACATTGTGTTTTAGAATGAGATTTCCTGCACTTTAGGTTGTTTATGATGCCATTTTTCGGAACTCAGTCTTAGAAGTGGCAAGGCAGATGTCTGCTCTCTCCGATCTCGCTGCCCTTTTATGAAGCAGATCTCTATAGGTCACTATGTAAACAATGAACAAATGTCAACTAAGACAGACACGTGCACTTGGTATGAAAGTGTCCAAGTATGGACAAATTAAAAAGCTTAACTAACCACGAACAAACAAGGAAAGAAAATGAAGAAAGTGAAAAACGAAAGGAGCTAGGGATCAGAATCCTCAATAAGTGGGACAGAAAAAAATAATAAAATATGAAGGAAAGGAAAGAAAACGACAAAGGAGACAGCAGAAAGTAAGAGGTAACATGAATGTAATAGATAACAAATGCAGTGGCGTAGCTACGGGGGGCCTGGGGGGCCTAGGCCCCCAGATATTCGTCACCCCCCCCCCCATTGTTGTGTCCTAATAAAATGTGTAGGAATTAAGAAAAAATAAATGTTTGAACGGAAATAAACTTTGAAGTATTTCCTTCCAAAAGTAAATAAATAAATAAAATGTGTAAGAATTAAGAAAAAGTAAATGTGTGAAAACACATTTTGCGCACGTATGAAATCAGCTTATAACTTTAAAATGCCTACTCTCACCAAATTAGGTATATAATCTGCACTGTCGTTTAATTCGCATATAATTCACTTGGAAGATGAAAACGAACCTCCCGAAGAGAAATTCGGATGTAACATTGTCAGGTTTATACCCTTTATGCCTTTCGGATGGCTGGTTGATTTACTGAAAATATGGCAACCATACACTGAAGACCATCCTTACACTACCATTCCTATACGGTATCATACACAAAAATGCCGTACGGTAAGGTACTGCGTTCGAATAATTCTTCTATCCTTAACAAGTATGTCGTGCCTCTCTCCTTGGCCATGACATGTGCACTGTAGAAAGATTGTTTTCGACAAGACCTCTTTTTACTAGTTCGCACTGGCGTACGGGCAGATTTGTAAAATTGCCAACATTTTGCATCTAGACACCATTGAAAACAGGAAAAATTTCCAAAGGGTAGGGACACCCTTAGACCCCTACATCAGGACAGTGATCTATGTCCTCCTTTCTAGAAAATAAATATGGTAACCCTAGGTTGGAGACAAATGGTATGATGTAAGGGATATGCAATTGAGTAGGGGACATGTAGCCTAAGGATAGGATGATGGACATATGTAACAGAGATATACTAGAAAGTGAATATGGGAGAATTGCAGGCAGAATAAATCAAAAGGTATGCATAATTCAGTATGATTCTTATATTATCTCAGATCATATGGTATCCACGGCGGTACACAGCGGTCACAGGGGGCAATTGCCCCCAGAAATTTTCAAAGTACACCGTTTCCAACTTTGAGAATATACAGAGAAAACGCATTAAAAAATATAAGAAATAGCTGTGATCGTCATGACAGAACTTAAACAATTTCAAAAGAAGTGTTTTTTTTTTTCATTAAAGTGTTCTTTGAGGGCTGTCTTATTCACTTTGTCACAAGTAACAGAGGTAACATTCTCATCATCTTACGTTTCTTTGGACACTTTAATTAAGGCTAGCACCCGCAGTCTAGAAAAGTTTAGAGAATTATTGAATGGCCGATAGGATCTTGAAATACTTAAGGGGATTAGTGAGAGGCAGGTGGACAACGCACAATGCAGTCGGAATTGTATTGCTTAGTTTGGAAAATGAGCGTAGGTTGTAGCAAGGGAGTGGCACCTCACTTGGAATTAGCCTGTCTTTGAGTACGTGCGAGGAGTGTCGTGCCGCTGAGGGTTCGTAGCCTCCACGTGTCGAGGGACCGTAGTGCTGGCCGCTGAGGGCAAAGTATCTACTGGGCGTAATGACAGGACCGTTGAGGGTCAGCTAAGCTATTCCTTGTCATGGAACCAGGTTTAGTGCAGCAGACTAGCCTGTGAGTATAGAGTAATTTTCTTTGACTGAAACCTAGGCAAACTGGGACAAAAACGGGAATATCACAAGGGGAAACATTTATGTAAAATTAGGATGCAAAATGCAAGGCAACCGTAAAAAATAGGAAAAATAAAAGCCTTGTGATAACTAAAAGAAAATGGGCTTGACGGGAAGGAATTTTGAAAACATGTCTATAAGTGTAATACAGGAGGGAAAGAAATCTGAACACTATGTGGGCCTGTGTCTTTCCACAGAGTTTTGTTTGGTTGATTTAATTTCCGGCCGTACGTGGTTTGGGCCATTAACATCGAGACGGGACCTGTTGAGGGGGACCGTGGGTTATAGATTAAGCCGCACCATCGAAGAGATGCCGTGTTATATTTAGTTTGTATATATTTAAGTCAGTAATAAAGTAGATAAGTTGAATCTAAAGCTAAAAAAAAGGTGTTTGTATTTCATTACGAGTCCGGTTCCTTACTTAGCGACCAAGTATCCTCTAGACCAGCTGTGACACACTTGTATCATTATTCCTTTATGTGGGGCTGTTTTAATGTTATTATCAGCCAGCTTAGAGTTCGTTGCTGTGCCCACTGATCGACAGCTGAACCAAACAGAGCGGACGACTTGCTGAATGGGATTGTCAGACAACCAAATATCCACCGGGACCTCATCTGGGGACATCTAATATGCAAGGCAGTACACTGAGATCACCAGGCCAACTCTACACTCAACCGTGAAGACAATTAAAGACAATTAAAGTCTTTAAGTAAAGACAAGTCTGTAGGTAAAAACAATCAAAGTCGTTAAGTAAAGACAATCAAAGACTTTACCAAGAGACAATTGTATGTTACTGCTGTTATATTCAGGGTTGTGAAGTAACGAGTTACAAGTAACGCCGTTACTGTAACTAGCTAGTTACTTTTGTGTAACAAAGTCTTCTAACGGGTTACATTTAAAATCATGTAACGGAGCAAGTAACTAGTTACAATTCAGTGCAAAAGTAACTGTAACGGCGTTACATTTTGGTCCCGTTACTTCCTCGTTACAAATAGCCACAGCGGACTCAAAGTACATTTATTTTGACGATCGCTGGACTTCTGAGGAGAGGAAAGAGCCTGAATTTGAGTTTCAGTCACTTGGAAAAACAAAGTTAAATGTTGGTATTAGATCGTAGTTTAGTATATTTATACAATCTCCAACGTCGGCACTTGCAGGTTTATAGTTTAGGTTCTGACGACTGATACTCCATTTCCCTGCCAAGGAAACCTCCTGTGTTTCCTATGCAGTGTGGTAAAGGAAGTAACGAAATATCACTTGATTTTGTCACTGCAGTCACACCCATCCTCTTCCTCATTACCTACCATACTGTCCTGAGATAAGATTGTAACAATATCCATATTCTGAAACTGTATCGACTCCTGCAATTTTCAGTACAACCAAAGTTCTATGCCAGAAAATTGCTTCTAACAATTTTTTATTTAAAATTTTCCATGAAAAAGGACCTGCAGGCCCCGTCCTCGATGCTTCGCTACCATGAGTGTTTTTGTAACTTGCAGTATAGAGTTGAGGACCAACGTAAAAAGTAAACTATTGCCTGCTACGACGCACCCCGCTCTCCCACAGTGTCGAACTAGTGGGGGACTCGGCCGCCCCCTCGACTCCCTTCTCAGACCAAGACCCCCCCTTCCCCAGCTTTCGCAAATGATGCTGCCTTTGTACATCACCCTATCTGGAGAATCAGGGGTCCACTCTTATTCAGATCAACAGAAAAGGGGCCCAACCTTTCATAAATGTTCATTAAGAAATTGTTTAGTTCCACTACTCAATTCTGAAATGTCTTAAAAATTCCCTTTTCCGGGGTGCTCTGCGCGCACTCACCACGGGTATATAGAACTCCATCCACATCACATGGAAAGGACTAGAGGAAACCGGTGTAACTGGTGTAAGCTTGTAAACATGTAGTCACTCTGTAAATATGTGATCTGTTTCTTTTTTTAGTATAGTATGAGCGGCCTTTCAAGTAATCAACTTAATCATCGGTTTTTGGAATGGAAACTGGAATTATTTAATAATTCATCTCAAGTCGACACTATCTGTCTTCCCCTTTCTGCTTGATTTTGTCTGGAGCTACACCCCACTCTCTAAATGTAAAGGAGTGAATTTCAGTCTTCGACGATTGCCTTCAGTGACCACTCTTTCTTCGAGTGAAAATTTTACTCTGCTGGGAGTGGTAATTTACTCCAAATGAGCGAATTACCACTGCGGGCAGAGTGGAATTCCACTCGAAACAGAGAGTGGTCACTGTAGGCAATCGTCGAAGAGTGAAATTCACTCTTTTACATTTAGAGAGCAGGATCCCCGTGCAAGCCTTCGCAAGAGCGATTGGCCCATTATCTCACAATACTATAAACTGCTTCAGCCTTGAAAGGCATTCTGAACGATTTAAAGTCTTGAAGTTTGCATTTCTTGCACTACTACTGAGGTGTCGTAGTCAGATGGGTGGGATGGGGTAGGGTAAGGGGTATCTTCCACTTGTCAGAGGCCTTTCCCTCTCTTACCTCCAAATGAGATTACGTAATAAGGTGGAATTGTTTAAAATTGCAGTCTTTACTGTAACTACCCCGAAAAAAAGTAGCTCAGCAAAAGTCACATGGATACTCGGTAATTTATTAAAACATTCGAGTGTGACGAGGACAAAATGTCATTACAGTATCATTTTTACACATTCGTTGGAACAAGACCCAGCTGATAACATTCTAATGGCCATTCTGCTAAACTTGATCAGCTGTTGTAGATAATTCGCCATGACACAAAAGCGGAAGGCATTTGTTATTATATCAGTACTCGGGGAAAAACTCTTGTTGAAACCTGTTGAACCAGGTAACTGGAAACAAATGTAAACAGGTTTCAACGGGATCTCAACAGATACGAATGAGAACCTTTTAAATTCATGGGAACTAACTGTTCATACTTGTTGACTTTGATCACTACTCCAGCGGGTAAAAGATAAGTTGCCAGTTCATACACTTTGATACCAGTTTAAGCCTGGTGATATTTCAAAATGTTTCAACAGGATTTTTGTGTTTTACATAGTTAGTTTTACATTGATGTTTACGTTTTTATACCATTTGTGATGATTCAGTTATTAACACCTGGTAAGTAATTAATTTAGCCAATGGCGGAGGAATGTTTTTGAAAGTCAGGGGGCAGATGCCCGGTTTCATAAGACTGGAATTATCCAACGGACGCGAAGGCGCGCCAAAGTGGGGAAAAATTTCCTGACAGCGTACATGGGTCCAGGAGGCTAAGTCCCCGGAACCTCTGGGGCATTCGTAATATTCTAATATAATCATATAATACGCAATATACAGATCCCAAAACTATATAGTTGACGTTTTTGTGACAGGATTTCTTGAATTACCGTCCAGCCGTTTTAATGATATATTTATGTTTATATGTAATGTGATGAAACAAATAAATTATATGATACAGTAGCTTGTCTCGTCCATGACTTTAAAAATGCTTTTTGCACACAGCCAATCTACCTAGGTGAGTAATAAAGTAAAAGTTTTAGTTTTTTGGGTTTTAATTTAGAGAAACAGGCAGGAACTATTCCTGACGATCGATAACAGTAATTGTGTGTACATTACGGTGAATCAGGTAGTTGTCACTGCTAACGACAGTAGCATTTCGTGTCAATTTAGGGAAAGCAGGCAGTTAGCATTCTTAATATGTCATGAAATAGAAACTTCCTGGATTCAGGTACATCACCACATTTTACTAGACTACTCACGAGAAAGGTGTTTCAAGTATATAAGTAGCGTACTAATACGGGCAATTTTTTGCAATTTAAAATTATGATGCTACGATTGTTTAATGTTAAAAGGATGTAAAACATTACTGAAATATAGCCAGAAATGACATTTTATCGGCGAGCTTTGCTCCCACCCATTGGAAGCATTTGTGTTGGTCTTACTTTACCTGTTGCACAATTTGAGTGGATTTCATAAACGCCAAAAGCTATCGTAATCATCCCGAAAGGAATTTCAGTTTTAAATTTCATTAATTGGGGGATAAAAATTTCTTTTGAATGAATAATACATGGGTTGTAATTTGGTTTATATCACACAACTTTGGCCACGTACCAAGCTTTTCAAAGTTTATTTTTGCGCTTTCACTTCTTTCCTATTAACTTCCTTTAGTTTCGTCCTTATAGTTTTGGCATTATTCAACAGTGTAACAATTGCTTTAGGACTGTTGGAAGACTTTAAAGAATTGGATGGAGGAAGGAGGGGAGCTTAGATCTACAACCTGAAGGATTTGGGTATTTCTAAGGTAAGTTTGACCTTTCTCGGGTTGAGCTTATTAAACCGAAAATTAATTGGAAGGGGGCTGTAGCCCAGTTCCGATGTCCTGGTATTTTTTCTTTACTGTGTTTATCCTTGTTTACGGAGGTACAGAGGACTTTAAAGATTGTGAAGAACTTAGGTGAGTTCTTTCTTCTTCTTCAATGCATGGGAAGATATACACATTCTTAGAAACACTGAAAGTTTAAGCACATTACTGAACATTCTAAAGTCAGTCTGCCGTTAAGGCAGATATGCCTTTAGGCACATCTTCAAATGGAAGTGAGTTACGGTCCCACGTCCCTCTCGCTTTTTAACCTCTACTATTTGTGAGACGATGACAAAGCTTTATCCCTATTTTTGCAGAATGCCACGAACTTGTATCAAAGAGTATTCATGAAGGAAATCCTACATTTCTAATGTTACAATCATATCAAGGGCAGGGATGGCGCTAGAGGGGGAAGGGGCCCATGTCCCCTTTGAGGACATATTCCAGCATTGTCGGGAAGCATATAGGGTATGTAATACCCAACGGCCACCATTGGCCATGACAGATTACTTGGTTCTGCTCTCAGGGACATTTTTTTCACAAAACCCCAAATATTTGGCTTCGTCGTTCATACGGCAACCTGTTGAAGTTTTTTTAGCATCGGATTTTCTAGCCAACCTGTTGGGAAGTTTGTCCTTCCTTGGGCAGATCCTGGTGCCACCACTATTTGAGGGACATGGTCATTACTATTCTGCAGTCTGCTGAACTAGTTTTTGGGTCGCTTTGTGGCTTCCCATACTAGGTCAGCAATTTTTGCTTTTTTGTGGACTATCATCGACTTAAATGTGTTTTTTGCTGGATTATTCATCTTTCGCATTTCGCCATGGCTTAGATTGTGTCACAATATCAAGTTTTCTAATCGTATGGACCACCGATTAGATATAATCCTGTTGCACTTTGCAATACGCAGCCTAGGCCACGCTATCTCACATACATTATTACGTATTCATTCTTACCGAAAGAAAGAAAACAAAACGAGGTAGGTAAGGTCAAGAAAAAACTCAAACTATTTAACCCACAAAGTAGAAGTAGGGATCATGTGGGAAACACATGAAATTCGGACCTTGTTGGCAGTTTTACAAATCCGCCCGGCGCCAGTGCGAACTAGTAAAAAGAGGTCTTGTCGAAAACAATCGTTCTACAGTGCACCTGTCATGGCCAAGGAGAGAGGCACGACATACTTGTTGAGGATAGAAAAATTGTTCGAACGCAGTACCTTCCGTACGGCATATTTTGTGTATGATACCGTATAGGAATGATAGTGTAAGAATGGTCTTCAGTGTATGGTTGCCATATTTTCAGTAAATCAACTAGCCATTCGAAAGGCAGACAGGGTATAAGCCTGACATCGTCCAAGTGAATTATATGCGAAGTAAACGACAGTTCAGATTATATACTTAATTAAGTGAAAGTAGGCATTTTAAAGTTATAAGTTGATTTCATACGTGCGCAAAATGTGTTTTCACACATTTACTTTTTCTTAATTCTTACACATTTTATTAGGACACAACAGTCTGGGGGCCTGACGAATATCTGGGGGACCTAGGCTCCCCCAGGCCCTGACGTAGCTACGCCACTGACTGAAAGACTGCATCAAAAGGAAAACGGTCTTATAAAAGCGTAAGATTGATCACTTTGTTGATAACAACATAAAACAGGTCTGTGATGGTATGAGGTTAATGAGTGTATACATAAATTCTAGTATCTTCAAGTACCTGAATCATCCAGTGATTACGCAAGTGAGCTAAATAAATTCTGTAACCGATTTGAGTGATGTGAGTCTTCATCACAGGCAGCTTCTCTCAGAGGATCTCTTGGAAAATGAAATGGTGATAATATTTCTTTGGATAGAACTACAGATGAAGCTTTTCATGAGTGATATCATTCTTGTCCATTGATTAAATTTGTTGATGACACTGCCCTAATTGGGTTGATTGCTGAAGATAAAGATAGTGCCTATTTAGACTAAGTAAATGCTTTTGTAAGTTATTGTAATCTGACCTTCCTTGAGCTTAACATGGAGAAGACCAAAGAAAGGGTAGGCTAATTGATTTCAGGAGAACCACAAACAAACCTACAGAAATTATTATTCGAAACAGTGTTGTCGAACGTGTTAGAACTTAAAAGTAGGCCCCTTTTGAAATTGTTAATGATTATCAGCTTGCTTGGCACACCATATCCTTACATTTTGTTTTGTAATGTGGCACATTCTTGTCTTGAGCAGGCATTATCATGCATGGTATCATGTCACAAGGTTTGATAGGAAGGGTGGGAGACATGTAATAAGGTTAGGGTTAAAATTTTTGAGAGGCATTACCATGCAGGATATCATATGGAGAATTAGGTGCTTGGCAAGACCACACTGATTAGCTGGTTAGAAGGATCACACCTTGAATGCATTGCCTTCGTAAATTAAACGCGTTTAATATCGATAGCCGCAACTTTCTATTTTGTTATTCTGTAATTTGCAGTGACTGTTTGTATTCCATTATCAAACAAGCTAGTCGTATTTTAGGGGACATTCAAGTAACAGTAGACGCATCCTACCAATATTATCTTGTGTCTAAGTTTAACACCTCTTTTATGATAACAACCACCCCCTTCATGAAGAGCGGAGTAATGCTTAAACCAACTTTGGTGGGCGGATGAAATTACCACATGCTGCCACAAGTCAACATAAATCGTCATTGATTGATATGGGTCCTTTATTTAAGTTCAACTGGGAATCTTTATTTCAGGAATACTAGCATTTACTGTGTGACAGTTCTAAACATGTCCAAATGGAACGATTTTTACAACATTCTTTTACAACATTCTGAAAAGTTGCTAAATCTTGTTGCTAGGAAGTTCACACCATTGTATGCTAAATAGCACGCGCGCAGTGTAAATCAATTGTGACATAGTCAAATGTTATGGGTAGGTTCACACACTCGCATAGTTGTGTGTACCAACAATCACTGCAGCAACGCGTGCTGACGCATGTTACTGTAGCAGTACCAGACGGTCAAAAATTGGACACTTCATAGCCAAGGTCTAGTTCAGGGAACAAATGTGCGTAAGAACTTTAGGCCTGGATGCCCTAGATTAGACCATTACTTTCCAGCTTATGGCAAAATTGCAAACTGCAGTCATAATGCATAATAATAAACGATTCCTTGAATATTGTTTTTGTATTTATAGTCAAGGCTAGTTGCAGGAAAATAACATCAGCTTTTTTTCTTCTTCATTTTCCTGGAGGACCGCAGACCGTCTATTTGTTAGTCATTTGGACGGATACATGAGCAACTATTTAAAGGCCACCTACCCTACTGCTGGGGCTTCAAGTGGTCACAATCCCAAAGTAACGCACGAATCCAGATTGAATCTTCGTTTACTTATCTTGGTCGCCAAATGCTGCTTTATCACATTTAACAGTGTTTGGCTTTCAAAATTTACTAGGGCCGGTAATTAAGCTTAGGTTAAATGTGCTTTTTACTCTACATTTCAAAGCCAGCATAAAAAGGACACAGTCTTGGCCTTTTGGACCGATGCATGGTTCTTACAGGCTGTCCTATTACGAAAATGCAGAGTAGTTTCATCATCTAATAATGGACGACGATACCATAACAATGCTTGTTTGTTTAGGATACTTATCTTGATTGCCAGGCAACAGGAAATTGCATCAATCAATGCTTTAAAGCAAATGGTAGCGTATATTTCTCTATTCATAGTTACAAGTTTTTCAACTTTATAAATTTGTCATTAGAAAAATCTTCCCCTCGAAACTGGGCGTCATGACTTGACCGATAGCGTCACAACTTGGCCGATCTTTAACGATAGCAAACCGCAAATAACAAACTGACCTTGGTTATTTCTACCAGGTATTCACCAGGTATTCATAGCCCGAACAAAGGCTAGGGGTGTACCTCATTGCTGAAAAGTAGAGGGACGTGGCGACGACTTTATATGAATGAGTGGATCAAAGCTATATTGAGTAGTGGCAAAAAGACTACTCAGTAAAGCGTTGACTCACTCATATATATATATATATATATATATATATATATATATATATATATATATACCAAAAACAATAAATCGCCACCATACAGCACATAACATCTCCAGTGTATTTAAAAACAGGTATATAACGGTCTAAAAGAATACACTAAAAGCAAGAACTAAAATTGGCTAAAACCGTGTATTTAAAACTCGACGTTTCGGAAGGGTCGTCCTTCCTTTCTCAAGAGGCAGTGTAATCATGGATTGAACCGATTCTTCTTTGAGAAACGTCACCCCCTGTGGGCTGAGGGTTGTAGAATATGCCCACGGTATTTCCCGCCTGTCGTAAGAGGCAACTAAAGGGAAGGACTTGAACCGTATTTAAACTTGTTGACACTATATAATACATTCGTGTTGTTATGTCATTAAATCTCATACCTAACTAACTAACTAACAAACAAACTAATTAACTAACGAACTAGCTAACTAACTATCTTTGAGAAACGTTATTATCTCACTTAAATCCTCTCTGACGCTCTGCATAGAATCCAAGGAACCAACAGAGAGGAAGCGTTGAGTAAAAAAGATCAGCACGTCTACCAATCTGTGCATTCCTTTGGCAAGACCCTTCAACCCGCGACCTTTTGCCCGAACCCATTACAGCCTTCAGAGTTGAAATGAATATTTCTAATCATTTAGTTCGGGCTTCCCATCCACTACATCCCACGGGAAACACCACAGAAACATTCCTCTTTAAAGGTGGTAGATGCCCAGTGGTTGGCAAGAACACTTTCATCAAATGTTGGGTCTTAACGTCAACAGATTCACTGTTAACCAACACTTAACCTGTACTTCCACAAAATTAATGTGGTTTACATTTTAGTTTGTGGACGTTGCAACTGCCTGTATGTGGGAGAGACCAAACGTCGCCTCGCTGAACGCCTCAGGTCCATCAAGCAAAACGTCCAAGGTTATTCCGTAGCCACACATTTCACTCCCCGATCACCATGCTCGATAAAGGACTTGGTCGTTACCGCAGCCATACGGTGCAGAGCTTCTGACCGTGATCGTCTGACTGCCGAAAACCGGCTAATCATGAAGCTCGGAACCCTTACTCCACACGGTCTTAACGTTCGGATGGACCTTTTTCACCTTCCTTCTTTTGAAACTACATTTTACTTGTTTTACTCAGCCTCCATATCGCAGTTTTCCGCCATGTTCCATTTTTACAACCAGTTTGCTCCTGCCCAGTTTTAATGTGTGTTTTCTCTCCTTAAATTTCTATGTTGTTCAGTTGCATTTTTGCCACCTGATGAAGGGTTTATACCCTAAACGCCGTTTAATTTTCTGCAACAAACATTTTAGCACTTCTTACTACCTTTATCGACCTACACATTTCTATAGTGCTCCGCGGCATTTCGAATTAAATATATATATATATATATATATATTTCACTTAGGGGGAAAAATCGTGTGAAAAAAACATACATTAGGGGGAAATGTACGTTCGGGGAAAAAATCGTTTCCCCTTAACGTGTTCACACACTTTTTATATAGGAATACGTAAACGTATGGTAACTTGCTTTCAACCACACAATCTACATACTATTACTTCAATGTCGACGAATTTACGGACGCCTATCCGTTAATACTAAGGGATGGCGAGCCATTGAAATAACGTTGGTTATGTCTTTGAACAGTTTATTTTAACTTAGGGGAAATATATGCTTATGTATTTTATTGTTTCATTTTCGCCTTAACGAAAACGCGGTATCGCGATTTCCCTCAACCTGTCGAATTAGTGTTATATATATATATATATATATATATATATATATATATATATATATATATATATGTGTGTGTGTGTGTGTAAAAGAGGAAAGGTAGCCTCACGGCCTTTCTGCGGCAGCTTCGCCTAGCTGAATTATAGTTATGCCTCATCCTTAACTTTACCTCTTTTCATTAGGCATTCACACGAATGTTCCAGTCACCTTTCCCGCTCAGTTGAGTAGTGTGTTGATTCATTTGACCAAAAATGGCTTCAAAAAGCAAACACTTTTCTCAGCGAAGAAATAATTTTAAATCGACCAAGGTCAGTTGTCTTCGATGGTGACTTCACATTACCAAAATTTTGCTGCAGTAGTAATCCGTTTCTCCCATTGGATAGTTTTGTCCCACGTACTGACGTAGCTAAGTAGGAATATTCGAACAGTTCAACAATGATAGTTGCTTACGCAGCAGACTGTGCGGCATATTTCTTGTTCTTTGTCGCAATACTCCGCACAGCCACATCCAGTCCCTAATAGAGAATCATCCAGTCCCAATTAAATAGCACACAGACTACACATTGTTAGGTTTTCACTTCATTCCATATATTGTTATTGCTGTGACCACATATAAATACACGAATTATTGCCATTATTACTTTAATTTCTCAGTCATGGTGGATTGTTTGAAGATCTATGGATATGACGAGATGAAAATTTCTTAATAAAAAATGTACAGACTTGTTCGATAGTTTTCTTCGGTAAAGCCTAAATGTTAATTAATTTATACATTTCAAGCTCCACGATGTGTACAATAGTATGGTATGTATGTGCGTAGCAGGTGGTAAACATGCATGTTACCCAGACCTAGCCGCTTAGCCAATCAGAAGACTCTTAAGATGTACACAATAGTGAAAGTCTTTGCGACAAGCTTGAAAAAAGACGACTTTTGATTGGTGAAAATACCTTAGCCTAATATTACACCAGTCTTTGAGTATTCAAAAATAGAATACTCAAATGTTTCTAACAAGGTTTTGGAAGTGTCATTTCCAGACATCTGCATGGAAGACTATGTGGAAAAACTTTCCTTAGACAATATTCGTGCTTTTGGGGGGATTTTCAGAGAGTTTCGCATGTACATGAGTGTTATAAACTTATGTCAAGGGTTATTCAATGCAGAGAATCACCACTAGGAAATTCTGGCTAGGCGCCACATTTTACGTAACTACAGCCTATACAATAGCTACGTACGACCTTTTGGCCGTTAAAAATAAAACAGACGTATGGGTATCGCTTGTTACTAAGTCGTGGTGGTTTCGCCTGAACTACATTCATTTGACAAGGAGAGTGGAGGTGTGGGAGTGCGAGAGAGCGGCTCTGGTGATGACTGCTGAGTGTGAGACACAGCACAAAACAATGCAAAACACTACACGAAAGCCCGTTTCGATTACTGCGCAAAACAAAAAAAGATTTCTTGAACTTGACCAACTGCCGTCGTTCTTCGATCCAATGCATAAAATATGGACATGAGCATTATCATTAACTTGAACATTTTTATCAGTGCCTAATTGACATTTTAATGCAGAACAATAAGGACAGCTAATTGCGTGTTTGGGAAAGTTCCGACTAAGCTGTTTCATCAAATATAACTACTGTATATTCCGAAGCACACTGGTAAAGGCTCTCTAAGCTCATCCCAGATAGTACCAGTTCTCCCTACTAAGTTAACTTCAAGCCCCTCCTCCAATTTAAACCAAGCCTACTGTCTCTAGTACACCTCTAAAAGTCTAAGACAGAGCATAGGGCTACTAGGACAGAGCCTCGGTAGCCTGCACTGAGTTTAAATTGCTCAAGGCAATATTGTCAAGCACAGTGTGTGGGAACACTGCAACAGACTGTACAAATCATTGTTGACCAACCGAAGTGAAACTGTATTGTTTGAACGAATGTCAATCAAAGTGCAGCTATCAACTGTGTTTAGAACTCTGGGGATAATCCTAAATGTGTTTGGGCATAAAGTTGCTAGCAACTCCCTGGTTTGGGGGATACCATATCCCCTTTAAAGTCCGGATGTATCTTCCAAGGTACCTGTGGGCTCCAATCCGTCAAAACGTCAAACAGAGGTAATAATTTCTATGTACATTTCCTTCTCAGTCCAGTTGATAGGTTTACCCAGTTATATACAACAAAAATATGTTCACAAGAATGAGTTGCTGCGTAAATCAAATCAAATAATGCAACTCGGTACAAACTTTAACACATTGGCGTACGGGCCAACTTTTCCTGGAGCCGAACCGCTTTTGCGAGAGAATTAGCCCTTATTACCGGAAAAATATTGCTGAAAAATATGCCGTGGAAAAGGTTTTTGCGCTCTCGGGGAAAGGAGCTGATCCCCCAGACCCTCCAATGGCTCGCACGACTGTGCTTTAACAGACATCGACCTTAATCGGATAGACAGCTTAAAGCTTAGGTGTAATTGAGTGATTGGTCTCACAATAAGGATATACCCTGTAACATTGGCTAGGTTCCATAAAATTTGGTAAGTTTAAACTCTTTTCACAGGGAAATTGAAGCAAAATTCGTAATAACAAAAGCGGTGCATAGTTGTATTCTAAAAGCAAGCTATTTACAATATATACAATGACTGCATCATGTTAACACAAGTTAAGAAGCCTGAATGCAGTTGGTATTCGGATGGTGCTCTCAATCCTTATGTTTAACGTCTTTCACTTTATTCTCTGCATTCGGTCCCAATTACGTTGGCCAGATTAGAAAGACCTTCACATCGCTGGTGAGGACACAATTTCTATTGTTTAAAGACGAAGGGTGCGAAAAGTAATGTATCCGCAGTGCGTCCATCATCCTTTTGCCTCTCATCGAAATTGAACTACAAAACTTATGGTCATAAAGGGAAGTACCGAACAGATCTTTTGCCATCTATTTAATTAACCAAAATAAAAAAGACAGAAGTAGAGGACCCTTCTCAAAGTAAGATATTCTAGAACAAACTAATGGTCTTTGTAGATACAAGTGCAACGCAATAATTGCTGCGGAAAACAGCCTGAACCACAGCTGAAAAGTATCACGACACTTTCAAAGTTCGTGTAATAAACACGCACACACGTACACACCCACACACACGCACACACACACTAGTCATCGTTAATATAATGCTCTTGAACTCTTTAGGGAAAGAGTTGAAAATAAATCCTACTAGTCTGCATATATGCCAACAAGGTGGATAGGATGTCAGCCACTTAAATATTTCCCAACAATAAGGTATGCCAAGGAAACACAAAATAATCAGAGAGCTACACTTAGAGCAGTAGCGCTTTGCAAAGTGGAAACAAACGGAAAGGTATGTCAATCAAGAAACGTTGCAAATGGATATTGTATAAAGAATAAAGAATAAAAGCCACCAGTTTTAGACTAACAATGACTTTAATCACTAAGTTATAACAGTATTGAACTGAGATTTCTTTTTATACAACGTAATTTGAACCAAACATTTAAGAGTAGCTTTCAAAATATGTAATAAGTGTATGGAATTTGCTTTATGCTACGTTTAACAAGTTCTACTGGTGTCATCAAAAGCTAAATTCTAAATAAAACTAAATTCTAAATAAAATTCACAGATAAAAACTAGAATTCAGTGCTTGAAACTATGAAAACGATCTTCTTAAGAGCACTTTGTGCACAGGCAATTGCATCAATTAAGTAGTAAGTTTACATGTTCGGCTTATCAATTACATTACGTGAGAACCATAGAATGCCGAAAAATATGTTTACCATCTCAAAGATATTGTGTATGATTGGAAACGTAAAGAAATCATAAAGCTAGCAATAAGCCAGCAGTTAAGAATGAAGGCGTCTTTTCCATAGCTTGTTCCGAACTTGTTGGTAGAAAATCGATTACAATCACCAATTTGTAAAAAGAATGTAAGAAAGGAATATTACGGAACAACTTATCAGGTTGTAATGAATGACTGAAGCATGGCTTTAAGAACCGGTACATAGTGATTTACTCAAATGCAAATATATATATATATATATATATATATATATATATATATATATATATATATATATATATATATATTTCTCTAATTCGGCACTTAGGGGGAAAGTTGTTGAAAAGTCGACCTTAAGGGGAAAAAAATTTTCGGGTGAAATATAAGTTTCGCCTTAACGTTTCCACACACTTTCTCTATAAGAATACGTAAACTTACAAAGGCGCCCTCTTAGATTTACAAACTAGATGCCATTACTTCAAAGTTGTCAAATTTACGGACACCTAGCTGTTAACACGAACGGATGGCTGGCCATTGAAATAACGTTAATTATATGTTTAGACGTTAGGGCGAATTTATTTCTTATGTATTTTATTATCTTTTTTTCGCCCTACGTACAAGCAGATATAACAATTTCCCCTTAAGGTGGGAATTAGCGTTATATATATATATATATATATATATATATATTGTGACACACATTGGCTGTGTGTGAACTTAAATACAACTGACTGTACTAGTCATCGTTGACCAACCAGAGTGAAGCTATATTGTCTGAATGAATGTCAATCAAAGTCCAGTCATCAACTGTATTTAGAAATCTAAGGCTATTCTCAAATACAGTTGGGCCGAGTGTTGCCAGCGACCCACTGGTGTAGTAAGATGCCATATCCTCTTTGTCTTGTTGTGGAAAGAAAAGTCTTTCAATGAAAATCATCTCCCTGAGAGGGTCTGTTTTATGTCTAGCGTGATAGAACTCAGTTTTCCGGGGACCGTCATGGCCTCAAAAGATACTGTATGATTTTATCATAACGTTTCGGCATTGTTGAAATGACTAGCAGAAATCAAAATCTACTAATGTGGATGTAAAATATAAGATAGTCACTAAACATACCTTACATTAGTATGTAAAGGTTCGGTTACTGTGAAAGTAAGATCCTTTAATCCTAACCAAACTAACTAGTGCGAATAAAGATTATACCCCTATCTGCCTGTACGGATAAGTTTAGAGCCTCAAAACCATGTTTTCATAAAGTTGCTATTGTAAAAATTAAAGTATCCATAAATTTGGTAAGGATGAAAACTAATTTCAACAGGATGTTTTAAATATTCTCCAAAGCGAGAATCAATCAATCAGTCAATCAAATTATCGAATAATCGATTTACGCAATGAAAGGCTCTCCTGCCGATAAAGTTTGCGAGAATATCTAGGAAACAATAACAAACCCAAGGTGATAAGACCCAATATTTCAGTAAAAAGATGAATAATGTCATGATCGGTTCCTCAAAGATATAATTCAGCTTGAAGAGCTCCTTGAGTGATTGTTCAAGAAATGCGCGTACTTTAATGACATTCTACCTACCAGGAGCGGCAATCTCAGTTGAACAGTACCATGTATATTTTTATTTATTTCTGGTATTCTTTTAATAAAGTTGATGGGGGGTAAACGCAGTCGGTGTACTTTAGGCCTCGCTTGGGGTTTATTTTGAATCAGTCATGGCATTATACTGTGTAAGGCTTTCTTGACAGCAAGTTTAATGAGATGGTAGATGAGGATAAAAACCTCAAAGATGGTGAGAGCTGAAAATCCAATGTACAGTCCAAGGAGACCACCAATGGATCCAAGAACGTCTGGGACCTATAAATAAAACCGAGAAAGAAAAAAGGAAACTTGCAGGATCATAAGACAAAAAACACAGTCGTCCGAATTCAAACTGAAACTCTGTCGGAACCTTCAGAAATTTTCTAAGAGTGGAGGCCATGCTTTTCAACTCCTACACTTTGGCATTTCCATAGATAATTTTGGCCGCTCTCAGATAAAATATGTGGAACAAAAGCTCCGTATTATTCCTACTAATATATACTTGTAGGAAAAGACCCAACTAGAGCCCCAACTTCCAGCCCCTGTTCTGACGATTTGTATGCACACACTGAACAGAAAAAGAGTGGGGAAGTGTTCATCTTTAATGTTGTCATAACAGTAATTACAGCAGATTTATCGTGCTAACGAGGGCGGACCTTGTGTTGGATAGGAGGAAGTATTAGTACGAATGCACTAGGTTTTTTTCTGTACCTGCCAGTGGTAGAAGGTTGTAATATTAACACTTTCACTACCTCGTAATTACGGTAGGGCAGTTTGTGATTTCAAATACAGTGGATTTTTGTCAAAATGAAGTGGGTCGTCGGTTGACATCACAAACCCTGCCGGGGTATACAATTAAATAAACGTTCACTTGCCAATATCTGAACCATGTAGGACAGACTGTTTGAAGAATCTTATTTAAACTTCTAATAAAACTTTTCCTCATAAGAACTTTTATTCTCTCTTAGCAATTATCTTGAGTTGTCAATAACAATCATATAAATTAATAAACAGCAAAATGTTTAATAAATTTACAGTAACAGAGAATACAAACATTGTCAATGTAATCATCCAAGCTCCCAAAAACTATAGCAAGGCAACCAGTCCTTTTTCAAAATATTTACTTTCATATTTTTCCTTACAAATAGTCCTCAAACTCTACACAGACGGAATGGCTTTAAAGTGCTTACATTCTATTGACTGAAAAATATGGCGCCTATGTTGTCCACGTTCGCTAAAGCACGCTGTGCTCGAATTCCCGAAGATATAGTCGTCACGGTAGGAGCATATCACAGGTTGTTGATCTTCTGTGAGTCCATGTGACTGTCATCTTTTGGATCATAGATGAATGATCGCTCTCTTACTAGTTCAACAAATCGCTCAACGGTGCCGTCGCTTAGCTTTTTCCCTTTTGGCATCTTGATCAGATGGTACGTGATCAGTGTCGGAACGGGGCCCTGAAAATGTGGCGAAATCCTACTGGAAGCTACGCCAATCCACGTGCGGAACGCGGAGCGCGGAAAGAATTCGACATGGAGAATTTGTTCCGCGTTCCGCGATCCGAGGGGGCAATAAACAGCTTCATTGAAATACACACAAAGAATTCTTTCCGCGATCCGCGTGTGTCTTTTCCGCGTTCCGCGTTCCGCGTTCCGCGATCCGCGCGCCCAGTAAACACGGCTTTACCCTCTGAGCATTAGTCGAATTTTTATAGGTGTTCTTCCACGATAAAATTAGTGTAATGTCCTCGATAAATTCAAGTGGTGTCCTTATCATGAAACTTTAATTGTTAGATCATGCAAGGTCATGAAAGATTGCCTGTTATGATTGTATTTATTTTTAGGATGGTACAACGAATGACTGAGTGTTTAAGAAGGTAACAGAAGGGCGTTTAAAAGTTACATGGTTGTAAAGCTAAAGCTATTCCCTACACTGTACTATTCGAAGGGGACCATAGATTCGACGGGGAGGGGTAGGTCGTCCAAACTTTCCTTACGGGTCGGATGTTGCCCCTACCCTACCCCGAAAAGCACGTCTTACAACTGCCTTTGGATAAAAAAGTCACTTTGCCATCAATGTTACTTGATACCATTTATTTTGACGTTAACTAGATACCTAGTTGTGAGTGAGCGATGACCAGGTGCAAAATTAGGTTCAAATGTATGCATGTGGTTGTTCAGCTTGATTTTGGAAATGTTGTATGAAGTTGTCCATAAATCTATTAACATACTTCTTTCGACTATACACTCTAAAAACGGTCGGTTCAAATTTGAACCGAGTCAGGTCGGTGCAGGCGCGTGTCCAAAGGGGTCCTGGGGTTCTGGACCCCCTGCTCGCGCCTACCTTAAGATTTTTAAGAGATTTTTAGAGTTTTTGATCCCAAAAACCCTCCTTATTTGAAAAATACTATCTCAGACCTCCCTACTGAAAATCCTGAACACGCCCCTGCGGAGGGCCAACCAACCAATTCTGTTCAGACATTTGATTAGATCTTTTTCAAACTTAAACAACTTGGTTCAATTTTGAATCAAATCTAATCAAATATTTGAACAGATTCCGGTTAGTTGTCCCCTTCTACCCCGGACGGTTCAGATTTGAACCGACCGTTTTAAGAGTGCATAAAGTGCAACATATTTACATACTTTTAAATGTGTTGACATAGAGCAAAACTATCAGAAGTGGTTCAGTTACAGCACTATTTCTGTTCCATGAAAGTTTCTGATAGGTCCACTACTCATGCGCACTTTTTCTTTCGCTGCCCGTCAATGTTTACAAATTGCTGTATTGAAAGTACTTTCGTTGACTTTCATTTGTAGGGTTTAGTAGAAAAGCGGTAAACTGTGCCCTCATACTTACACTGTGGGCAGGTACTTGTTCAATAAGCTCGTAATTTAATTCTTCGAAGTAAATCTTGACCCTCACAAGGTTCTCTCTGAAATGAGAAAAAAATTGCAATTGAGGTCAATCAGTTGAACATAATGGTCTCACTTTGGGCACAATTTTGGGTGTTTATTAAACCGTGACCGGACAACTCCCACCCGGACAATTCCCTCCGGACAATTGCCAACCCGGACAATTCCCACCCGGGCAATTCCCACCCGGACAATTCCCACTCCGGACAATTGCCAACCCGGACAATTCCCACCCGGATAATTCCCACCCAGACAATAACCATCCCGGACAATTGCCAACCCGGACAATTCCCACCCGGATAATTCCCACCCAGACAATTCCCACCCGGACAATTGCCAACCCGGACAGTTGCCAACCCGGACAATTCCCACCCGGATAATTCCCACCTAGGACAATTCCCATCCAGGACAATTCCCACCTTCACAATTCCACATACCGAATGGCTCCCAACCATGGCAATTACCCCGAACAATGCCCAAGACAATTCCCCCAATAAAATTGCACAAGACCGTGTGACCTAGAATGCAGGCTCAATGCTATTTAGGATATAAGTCTAGCAAGAATGGTTTGAACTGCTTTTAAAAGGAAACAATTGTACAGCTTTCTAAGCAAGTACAACATTTAGAACACATTTTTCCAAGCATTGTGATACCATTAACAACTAATATAACTCAATATCTTATTTAACACGAATTTTTCAAAAAAAAATTTGAAACTCACTAAACGCCACTGCGTAGGCAGTCATGATATTGTGAAATTACACACAATGCAACGGAACTGTGATGTCACACCTGCACCTCGCCGCGGGTTTTACAACAACTGCTTGTGTAGTTTGTAAGCACACACCTACAGTATTCACGGTAACGTCAAAACTATCTTTAATTTCCAAAAAATGTAGCGGTTAAATTTGCCATTAAAATCCAGAAATCTGTACATTACTATCTAATATCATCATACAGCCTTCTTCTTACTTGTTACGTATGATTTTTAACCAGTTAAAAAGTTCGAGAAAATCCTTCACCCTACACTATAAGTGCAGCTCGAAATCCATATTGACTCTATATGGTGTATCACACACATGCATGGTACGGTACTGACCACTGCACTGCATCGCCGTAGTCCGAAGGGATTCGATCATACTTGTCAAAACGTTATAGATTTTTCTAAACTCTCAACAGCCAATCTGCCAATAAAAGTTGTAAAATTCAAAGTAAAATATTCAAACAATACACAGAAGTCTCTTACCAGACAAAATGTGTCTGATTGAAGCTTACTCAACCAAAAAGAAATGCTGTGCCTGTTACCGATAGCTCGAGGCAGCCATGATGGGAACACATCGCGGAGAATGGTTAGGCCTGCTTCCCGCAGACTCAAATACAACTCTCGACTGACATTTCAAGGTGTTGCTGAAAGAATGAGGCCAGTACTCCACCAAATATGCAATAATCGATATCGTACTTCACGGTGTCTACGCAAAATCCTCATTATATGCACTAAATCAGAAAATATCACAAGACTTTCGTCTCGAACGAATGCTTGGCCCTCGCGAACACGTATAGGTGTTTTAAGGAGAATAGTGTTTCCATAAGTTAGACAAAAATTTCCCTCAGTGGATCAGAGTTTCCTTAGGTTTTCATGACTACTACCGAAGAGTTGAATCTCTTAATGTTCTTATGGTAACATAAGAGTAAAAACAGATAATCATCATTTACGTATAGAAATCTTTATGAAGAACTATCCAAATACCGCATGAACACAGCCCTTCAGCGTGATATCATGGGCTCGGAAAATGGAACCACTGAAACAGAGTATTCCTTGATAGCATCCTCTTGCAATACTACGAAAAATAAATGGGCAAGAACTATTTAGTATTTTCAGCTGTGGGGCATAAAAATCCCACAGAAGTTTTTGTTATACTTTCAAATTCTATATTTTTTATGATTTAAAATACATAATTTTGAAATTTTGAACCACCACTCAGAAAAATTAAGAAGGCCTTTTTAAATTTATTTGAGCTGGCAATATTTTGCTCTGGAAATCGTGAGGTGCAGGTTGTACGTCAGCAATCAGCTGATATCTAGTCGTCTTCTTTCGAATATGTCTGCGCACATGCCAGCAAGCGAGGGAAATTTGAAATATATTATTCTTAATAAAGGTTTCATGTAAGGTCCACCAGGTAGAGATTATCTGTAGTATTTATATGTGTACTACACATATGTAAAGGGTCAAATGGCCACTATAGTTCCCCTTTAATATCAAATTTTGTTGTTTCACACTTTAATGTTATGTCTGAAATCGTGCAAAATTATATAACATTTTGACAGAAATTAAAAATGACAAAACAAATATACCTTAAATGCCCTCAAAAGGGATTGGGTAAAGACACTCTTTAAAATGTTGGATTGCTTTGCCTAACTCAAGCGCGTACGCAGAAGACGAGTTGGGTTCTAGTGTTCAGACAAACCCTTCCCTTTGAAATCGAACCACATTTCGAACTACATGGGTGGTTCATCTTATATTTTCCCTATCCTTAGCAGTACTGCCTGCAAATGTAACATAGGCTTATACCATATGGACATTTGTTCTTATTTTATCATGTAAGTATAATTACGCCATACTGAGTACCAAAATCGCTCGCTTCGTACGCGATATTATTGCCCTGGGTTCTTTCGATGTAGAAAGTTACGTTATACTTCTGTACATTTGCTCTTCTTGTACACCTAGGATTATGAAGGTCGTAGCTTGCAGGATCACTGGGGAGGCTGCCTCCTGAATTTTTAAACCCTAAATGAAAGTGGTCTACTTGAAAAGTGATGAAAAATTGTTATTTGAAAAGTCTTCAGTACGTGGGAAATCACATAGGCCTATAAGGTATTTTTTCCTGAATTTTACCTCCATCACAGACCGACTCTTATGTACGGTCCCGTCCTTACGAATGACTAACTCTACTTCAAAAGATTGGATCAGCCCGACTGATAATGGATGTTGATGCCCAAACTACATGATCACTGGATAGTTCAAACACCTGTATTCAGGCTAAAAACTTGTAGCCGTGTCTCACAACTTGGAAGAAAATTACAATCAGGGCTAATAAGCGTATTTGGGTTGACTATCAGGGGCGTCACTACCGGGGTGAGGGAGTGCTAAACCCCCAATAAATTAGCAAAAAAAAATTGACACTTTCTTTTGCAATTTATTTACATGGACAGGAATAAATCTTTTAAGGCTACAGAAATAACCGAAAATTTTACAAGCACAAAGTCTTACTTAATGTGTGTTATTGTCGGATGGATATATTCCTTTTGATACAGTTAACCAGAGAGGTAACCCCTCGCAGATATAACTGTATTCGGGAACTGTTTCGTTTGTCGGGAAATTATTAAATATTTTTAGGAAATTCACCACAAGCCGAGGGCTGTATGTCAGTGATCCCTACTACACACACTATTCGAGAAGCCATTGCCTTTGACGAAATCCAGACTGTCGGGAAAATAGTAATATAGTATTAAGTTAATTGCATAGTTGTCTGCCATGAAATTGTCACCGTGTCAGACACTGTAGTATAAAAGCCATTTGGAATGTGAGTCAACTCAGCCTGATTGATCGTCGGGGATAGGTTGTAGGTATTCGTGGTCAGTTGCATTGGGTAGCAGTCTGTTTGTAGGTTACCCACGCAACTCAATGTCGGCATTGATATCAGTCTATCTACTTTTCATCAATCACACATGAGGGTGAGCAAGTTCACTTTCTGCAACCGTGGTCTGATTTCGCAAACCCTCCTTTGTCGGCCAGTTCATAAAAAAATGGGTTGCAGTAGGGTCGATGACAGCTGCAACTACCACTGCTTTACTCAACTGCGACGCAACCCCCCCCCCCTCCTCGACTCAACTACGAATGTCAAATAGTTTGATATCAAAAGGGACCGAAAGTCGGGTAGAAAACAAAGTTTGTAACACACTTGACCGACCCATCTGCCACGCGACTGGTTTCCGCCGTCCGGTTATAGTCGGGTCGATGCAATGTGGGTTGGCTTTCTACTTATTCATATCGTGAAGTCGGAGCATTTTGTGTTTGCCGTAAACACCTGAAAGTGCGTACACTTTGTATTGCGGTGTTTGCAATGCCTGAAAACGTTTGTAAAATTCCTTAAAATGCTATTTTTCAGCACGCTCGCGCGCATCCTTCATCCGCTAATTTATTGTCCAATTAATATTTCAAGTAACACGGAACGTGCGTTGGATTATTGCAAAACTACGTGCAACATCCGTGATTGCTCGTCCTAGCTGCCAACTCTCAAATTTGCTGCATCACTTAAGAAATATAATGGAATGGCTATTATGAAACAAAAGCGCTTAATGCAATTTTTAGGTCTGTCTAGTGCGTATTTTGTGCAATTTGTAGATAGGTAATTGCCTTCTAAAATGAAGACAGACATTACTTATGTCCTCAAAAGTGTTATTTTCCAGCGCATTTATATGTACTCTTGTAAGTATAAAGACTTTCCATACAAAAAGTGAGTACAGTTATTGCAAAACTGTGAAAACTCCGTGACCCTCCCCACTGTATGAGCCTGCCCACGGTAGGAACTCTATGGCCCTCTTCACCACCAATCCCGCTGCAGCTTGAAGAAGTCAACCAGTGGTTAGTCCGAATTCTGGTGTTTTGATAAAGATGTAGGCAAATTGTTATTTTATGGCCTGTTTAGTGGGTACTCGATGTCTTTTGTAGACAGCAAAATGCTTTATTCTAGTGCCCGCAATCGTGATAATACTTCAGAGCTTCGGGGGACTTCGCCCTCTGGACCGCCACACAGGGACCAGGGCCGTCGCGACCGGGGTGGGGTGTCTGACCCCCAAAGTTCGTCAGAGCGACGATAGTCGGAAAATCTGAATACCAGTTGGAATTTTTGATATCTCAGGGTAGCACACTTTTCCGACAGAGCCTATGTCAACTTTGTATATATTTTCCAACTAGATCAAGTGGGAACAGTACCCAACATTAGTTTCCTCACATAAAATCGAATCATCACTGTCCTTTTCCAAGGAATATTTTTGTATGTATTTGTGTGATGGATCTACTATAATCATTTTCTATCACAAATCTTTCTCAAACTATCAGAATTTTCCCAAAACAATTGCAGCTATCAACATTTTCCGCACGCTCCAAACCTTACCACAATGTTGTTCTTATTATCAATATATTCCAGTAACAACGGCACAGCAGCAGAAGTTGCAAGCTGTTTGCGAATTACTAGGTAAAAGACTGGCACTTTTTGAGTAGCACGCACGTTTGTTGGGCAATTGAAGTTGTCTCGATGCAGATTCTGAATGCAGGTTTTGTCATAGAAATCTTATTTAATGAAAAATTTCGGCCCGCTCAGCGCGCATGCGTCACTACTTGCACTCATGCCATGACCATTATTAAGAAAAATATACCAGGCGTGTTTCTACGAGGGGCTGGGGTTTCCTAGCGCCAAAAAATTGCGCAAAATTTTGAATAGACTAGTAGAGGTGAAACCATAGATATGTTTAGAAAATATTCCGAATGGCTATTTATCAGGCCCGTACTCAGTAAGTTGTGTAACGAAGTTGTTTCTATAACTTCAACAAGTTTTCGAGCGCTACACGCGATTTCATCTTTACTCCTATCTAGTGGTAACGCCCGCCATTTCAAACATATTGGATATATTCAACGTTTCCACAAATATTGTTCTTCCGTGTAGGCGTGATTCTAGAGATACACGAAAATGCATCGTTGCGAAGTTCTGTCCTCTTTTTTCTAACTTTGGAAGATTTCTTTTTCAGCCTTGCAATCGTGGCAAATATATTTTGTAAAAAAAAAAAAAATCGGTTTCGTAGGGGAGCCTTAATGGGTAAGATAAAGGATGTAGTCCCCGACGACTACCGTGCAGTCTCCCCAACAAATCTCTTAGTTTTGTTCTTAAGTAGGGCAGATTCTTCAATAATGAAACAAGAATGTGAAATATTTGCAATAAAACCCCGAATTTGTCGGCGCGCCTTATATTTCGAGTTCGGCGACCCATTGCCTCTTTCAGGGCTTACCGTAGCTGGCCTCCAGTCAGGGCACTTGGCCCCAATGCCGGCAAATCAAAGCATAACCTGGCTGAGCCTGCATGCAGGCTTTTCCTTTTGGCATTGAAGTATACCCCAATTTCGGCGCGCTTTGAGGGCAATCCTCACAATCCACGTTGTATCACCTATGAACATTATACGCACAAAAGCAGAAGTAAGCTTTTCTAGCATAAACTAGGTGTACTCTTATGCTGAATTAACCCCGGGGTTTTATGGTAGCCCACGTTCCCCTCACCCTCCGAAAAGCACCCAATTCTACCTTTGCCAATCTGAAGAAGTACCATCATGGTCATAGCCTTGTTCCGTTCACTTGTGAGACTTTCCACAAATTGCCGCCAGGGAAGGGGAACTTTTCGCGCACTCAGCGTGCACGTTCATAAGTAGGCCGAATTTCTTAAGCTATGATCCTTGTAGGCCTTAAATTATCATCCCCTGTGGTTCCCGCAAACTGCTATCATCTGTTAGCACCATAAACTACAAACATAGTCCTCTTCGGTGCCCACTTTTGCGGTACCGGAGCCCCCTATGTCAGAATCCTTGGCCACGGGCCTTCTCTTTATCCGGTTTTACCAGGGTTAATGGCAACATAGCCCCCCCCCCCCATTATGTCCCTACAACCGCGCTTGAATTATACATAAAACTGTTCTTATCACAACACTTTCCGAAAAAAAAACAGAGATCTCCAAAGATCTGTAGGGCCTCGCATCAATATAAGATCTCTCAATCTAATTTGTAGCATGATGTGGAAGGTTGAAAGTACGTTGTGCCGTTATACATTTTTCGAAAATTTTCAAGGAAACCTTCGCGCGCAGCCATAATCGGTATAGATGGTGATTGTTAATGCACTTTCGACTCTCCCTCCCGCCCATTTCGCTGGAAGCTGTTTGTCTGGATTTTTGTTGAAAATTAGTATTCAATTTTCAATTCAATTCAATTCAACTTTATTTCAACCAGTACGGAAATACAAAGAATTTACATTAATCACAAGACACATAGAAGCAACAATAATAGATGGTTGAGGAATAACACGAGGAAGCTACTGAAAGCTTGTGTGATGTGCATTCCCTTTATAAAGAGAAAGAAAACAACACAACTGGGGAAATAACTAGACATATTTAACTCGGTTGAGGACAAAAAACATGAAAAACTGGGAAAGCATGGTTAGATAACAATATAAATTCATGTTAAATGTAATGCATAGCAAATAGGATTTGAAATTTCTTTTAAAGCCTAACAGTGAGGGAGAATTTCTTATCGAGTCTGGGAAAACATTCCATGTGAACGGCCCTAAATATCTTACGTTACGTTGGCTAATTTCGAGTCTACAGAATGGGATGGTGTAATAAGAACGGTCTCTGGTGTCTTGACAATGACCACGAAGGGCAAAAATTCAGAGAATGAATTTGGTAATAAGTTGTGACAGGACTGGAACATGGATACAGCTGCTTGATGCTTAATTGTATCAAAAACGGTTAGGGAGTTGTATTTCTTAAAAATCGGTTTCGAATGGTCCAGATGTGACATGCCATCGATTGCACGAAAAATTCGTTTTTGGACAAGGAACAATTTGTTTACATGTGTGGAAGCAGCATTACCCCAAACAATAGCACAGTAGGAAATAAAAGGCAAAATAAGGGAATTGTAAATAATAAGAAGGATCTTCTTCGGAAGCAAATCTTTTAACTGATACCAGAGCCTTTAACAAGCTTCCTGCAAATAGTATTAATATGAGGAACCCGACTTAAATGGCTATCAATAGTGACTCCAAAAAAAAAAAGGAAGCGGAGTCAGCAAAGAGAATTGAATTGGATGGAGATACCAGTGCTATTGCCAAGACTGAACCTTTTTGATAGGGGCGAGAAAGGACAACTGCAGATTTTTTGGCGTTTAAATGTAATTTTTTGGCAGAAAACCAAGTGGCAACATTCCCAATGTCACTATTAATGTGATGAATGAGAGAATTAATATCGGAACCCTCGTAGAGAATATTGGTGTCGTCAGCGCACAAGGTGCACAGAGAACTGGGACTTGCTAAGGGCAGATCGTTAATGTAAATCAGAAACAGTAAAGGTCCAAGAATAGATCACTAGGGAACACCAGTGTTGATAACACGGAGATGAGATTTAAAGTTTGAAATACTGATACGCTGCATCCTGTTAGAAACCAGCTTAATGCTGTTCCACTTATACCGTAATGATACAACTTGCATAACAGAATATCGTGATCTAGCGTGTCGAAAGCTTTGAAAAGGTCAATAAAAATGCCACAAAAAACTTACTATTTTCAAAAGGACTAATAATATTGTCAACAAAACTGATCAAAGCATGAGTCGTGGATTTTCCTGGAAGGAAGCCATATTGATTTTTATAAATAATTTCATAAGTTGTCAGAAAACTAAACAAACGACTGTATACAATCCTTTCAAAGTCTTTCGAAAAATCAGGTAGAACAGAGATTGGTCTATAGTTACTCTTCTGGGTTCTTTCATTGCTTTTATAGATTGGGACGACTCTAGCTTGTTTCAGATCGGTTGGCATGGTACCGTTTTTTAATGATAGATTAATAATATGACATAAGGGCTTAGCGATAAAATGAGCCACTACTTTTATAACTTTGCAGTTAATTTCATCATATCCTGGGCTGGTTTCTTTTAGTTTTTTAAAATAAGTAAAAACTTTGGAATCATCAGTGGGATGCAAGAACATACAATGTTCATTAGCATCATTCACAATACTACTAGAAAGAGTTTGCCCAATACTTACAAAGTAATCATTAAAAATATCACAAATAGCATCGACATGAGAAATATTCTTACCATTTTCATTTAGTTCGTTAACTTGATTGCTCTTACGATCCCCCCAAGCAGGACAGTGTTAATGGCGTTCCAGGTTCCTTTTATACTTTGGCTGCTAAATTCCTTGTGATAGTAATTAAACTTGGCAATACGAATAACAGTTGTAAGTTTGCTTCTGAATCTGTCATATGCGGCTTTGTTCTCAGGAGTAGGATGCTTGACATATTTTCGGTAAAGTTTATTTTTTGTACGACAAGAATTTAAAATCCCACTAGAGCACCACACTTTCCGAGCTTGAGGAGTTTTAGCAGTAACGACGGGGAAACAACGTAATTTTTGTGAAAATTTTCCATCAAGAGACTATAGGCCAAATTTGTATCAGTGCACTTTTGGACATTAGTCCATTCAACTTCAGAAAGAATATCGGCAAATTTATCAATTGCAGCCTGGTGCACCAGTCGTATACAATTTGTTCTTGATTCACTCTACGACTATGCTTAGGCAGTACAAAATCAGAAATGCAGAAAATCGGGTAATGATCTGAAAAGTCATTGAAAATAACACCAGAGGAAATATTGTGAAATGTATTTGTGAAAATATTGTCCAATAAAGTTCTCGTTTCACGAGCTACCCTAGGAAGTTTATCAATTAGAGGTGGAATCCAAAAGAGGAGACTAGGTTACTTTTGAAAGTTCCGGACAGTGTTTGTAATGTTGTCAAAGAGAAGAATACGCTGTCAAGTAAAAATACGATAGATGTAAAGTGCTTGGCGTCATACTCTATACTATCATTTGGATGTCAGGTAATAAGCATTATATCATTGCCCCACTTTATTTAATTAATCCAGAGCTTCCAGGAGGCCCTATACCTGCCAGCCTTAGCTACCCTTTCATAATGCACAATGAAGGAAAGGAAAATTTCCGTAATAGTCCAAGAAAGTTTCTGTTGACTCCATGCACGTATTTGTGCGTAAAAACTTTGCCCAATTAGTAAAGTAGCCGGTGGGAGGGTTAAGGAGATTTCTTGACAATATAATACTATTCTTCTCTTAGACAACATTATTCTCTGCCTTCACCTAACCAAAAAATTAAATTTCACTAAACTATGGACATTTTCCAGCCAAACTGTATATGATCAGCTCCAAAAATACCCCAAAGATAACACCATTTTGCATCTAAGCAACTGCCTTAAATTAACAGCGAATTTCTCAAAGGGGAAAATTAAAAATTAAAATTTTTTGAAAAGTTAGGTGTCCTTACATGCAATCTGGTGCCACGTATGCTACCTTTTGAAGTAAAATTTATATTAAAGAATGTACGTATTTTAGGCACTAAAATGAAAATCGGCATCAGTCAGATGGGGGAAAGATGGCCAACTTGTTCCCTAAATACGCCATTGGTTGTCAAATACCAAGAAGTTTTTTCTTGCCTCGCTTTGCGTGTACCCCAGAGGGAACTGACTAACTACAATTGAAAATTTTGTTTGTTGCCTTAAAATTTCTTTCAAAGCATGGGTGTCGCCTTCGCATCACCCTGATATGACTTGGAGTTCTGAAAAAAAGGGTCATTGAAAGTACCAATGCACGTCATTAAATGTACCATGGTCCTTCTAACAAAATCCCAAACCCTACCCCTGTATAGGGAATCGCTAATCTTGATAAAATTTCGGCATAATTCCGATCAGCCTTATGCAAATCGATGTCTCATTAGTACTTCTGTACTACTGGGCGTAGAAAACCTTTGGTGGAATTGCCTCGTTAGTATTATAAGGTATAGGACAGCTTAACTAAATTACCAATCCCAAAACCTTGCTATACACCTCCCGCTGTTCATTTTTAATCCCCATCCTCAGCAAATTGACTGAGGGCAGTACTACCTTAAATTTGCAATCAGCATAAGAAAAATATTTCATGAGAATTTCATATTACACCTGGGGGAAGCGGGATTTTTCCAAGAAATGGTCCAGAGTAACCGCAAAAGCCGCCATATTTAGGAAAACTTACTCGGGGAGGACCCACAGTCCCCACCCTCTGGCTCCGCGACTTCAGCGCTCGCGGTTAAAGGCTTCGCCAGCCACAAGTTTCTAAAATGTAGCTCCAATAAAAATGACTTCCCTGACACTTTAACTACCGATGCCCTTGGCCATGTCCATGTAAAAACTACCCATAAAACATTTCATTAATTTTTGTTAAAGTATCATTTACTCCCCAATCTTTAATATCGACTCTTCCTTATTTTTCACTTACATAAAAATGTTAAGGGGACTTGTCACAGACCATCGACAAACATAATACATGAAAGAAAGATTCTTGGAGTTTTGAAAGTGCCAAATTTTTGGACGTAGGTCCCATCCATGGCTGGGATAAAGTCAGCATAATTCCAAGCGCCGTTCCTCTTGTAGTCCAGTCAATATAGCGCTTGACCCACCACTAATTGCAAAAGAATTTATTCCACTGCAGTGCTTTTCATTAAGGTCCCCTAAACACCATACTAAAAGTCTCAAGAAATCCAAGTATGGGAAATTTATGAAATTTGCATATTATGCAAATTAGCTGTTATTATGTTCAAAAAATAAGATAAAATCCAGATATCAATGTAGAATTGCATTTATGCATGCAATTTGAATAAATAAGGTATTGAAACCAATGTAATTTGAGTGGAGGAACGTGATAAATCCATTTTCCGATTGATAGTGCGAACATATTTTGCCTAATTTGCATATTATGCAAATAAGCATCCCATATATGGGAAAATTGAAGGAAAACCGGGATTTTCCTCACATAAGTTGTGTGTAAGAGTGTAATGAAAACAATTCAGTTGTTCAAATCAATATGCTGGGGATCACTAAGCATGACAAATACATATCCAGGTTAATATCTGAAATTTAATTTGCATATTATGCAAATAAGCATCTGCCATGCTGCTAATATTCAAGGCAACATAATACATTCCCCTGTAGTTAATCAATTGAAATTAACAGTTGGCACAAACAGTTTCCGTGTCACCATGAAAAACATGTTAAAATTGATATTCTGAATAGAGTTTGCACAGTTAAACAAATCAGTACTATACCAAAAAGATTAGGGGGAATTACAAAACATGTGCTATTTTCTTTAAAAATTTTGTGTTTATTAACTGGATCCCGAATATATATTGTCAAGAAACAATTTATCATGGTGATGCACATCTGCCAAGAGATTATGTGAATATAAATGAAATATGAATATGACCCTCTTACCCTTATTACAAAAGTAAATTGCACTATTGGATTTTAATTTTTATAAATGAAACAGTAGAAATCAGTACCGTTGGTCAATGAAAAAAATCAGGACCAGAAGTGTTCAGATCAATGTACAGGACAAAAAAAAAATTGGAAGCTATTAACGTTCTCTTGTATTGAAGGATATGAAAAGCCAAAACCATTCAGTAGCATTCAGTGGCATTGCTGTCTCAGGCAGAGATGAAAACTTTGCAGGCAATATGAAAACTCTCACAGGTTGTGTTCTAACAAGTCATCGATGGGACGCCTGTAAAGGTAATAAATGAAAGTACATTCTTTCCAATAATTATCATGAACATAAATCATACCTGTAATGATGATAGCTCTTCTAATAATATTAATAAGTCAACATTTATACTGCGCTTATCAGAAAATTCTCTAAGTGCTTTACATAATTATTTTAAGACTCCAATGAAATTGCATGACTGAAAATTGCATGGTGGATTCCACGTGTTATTATGCACGTCAGGTAAGTTGATTATATAAGATTGTCAACACAAATGAAGTGGTTCATGTTGGGATGAAGTGCTATATTACCTTCTATGAGTAGCAGTCTTGTTGATATGCTAAACAGCATGATTACACGGAAACACTGTCGTCTATCTCAAGCCGAGACGAATTGGCACAGCTTTCACCTTTACACACCCCGCACATCCATGTACACGCTATGGGGATTCTCTTGCATGAGCATCTGCTGGTGCTACACCCAGTCTTGCAGTTGCACCTGAATATTTTGGTCAACTTCTCTGGTGCAGCAGGGAGATGTGTCTGTACTGGCAGCAATTGACTGTTCTTGATCTTCCAACCCCATTCTTCTGGTTTTAGATGTCCAGCAGTTTCTCTCCAAGTCTGAACCTGATAGTACACCCTCATACTGTGATATTCTGTAGCAGCAGATGTTGGGGGTAATGTCTTAGGTTCAACGAAGGTGCTGCTCTTTGCTACCTTTTCACAGAAGCGCCGGTACCGCAGATCATCTATACCTTCACCTTTCTTGCCATTATAGATGCAGACAAGGGCTTTCTCTCCTGCATTGATAATGTCTTTCTTTGAGGCCCCCTCTCTGGTGAACAAGTCAGCAAGCTTCTGGAATTCAGCATTCTTCTGGACTTCTTTCAAGGCGACTGGTTTGCCTATTCCAAACACTCTTGATGTTGTGTCACAGCCAAGTAGTGCATGGACAAAGAGCAGCCTGGAACAAATTGGCCTTCCCAAGATCTCTCTTGTCTTCTTTATGTTCCATGTCTTATGCTTCCTTGTATTGGCCTTTAGTTCGGGTTTCAAGTACAGCTCTTTCTCAACTGCATCTCCATAGTAGCACAACAGGATCAACAGATCTGTATCATCACCAATGAGGACGGTGTTTACGACCTTACTTGATTCTACTGCTGTCTTGGCAATCAAGATGTCAGCATCTCCTTTGGCATGAATCGTTGTACAGCCTGCTTTCTCAAGGAAAGAGCTTAGCATATTGAGAAACCGTTGTTTGTTTACTTTGTTACAGAGAAACTCATTTTTCTTCATCTTCAGTGAAGTTTCTCCTGTGAACACAACATCTGGTCCTCTGGAACTGCCCGTGCGTCTGCAGTGCGTAGCATCTTTGATTGCAGGTCCATCTTCATAACCATCAAACACAATGGTTGCCTTTCCATACCGACTTTTTACATACTGAACATACACATTGCATATGCTCTCAAAGTTTTGACCTCTGGACCATGGTAGACGTTGCAAGAGTGCACCACCATCAAGCACATAGTGTAGATCATCACCCGTAGGCTCTGTCTGATCATGTTTGACCATATCCCAAAGAGCATCACCAAGCGTTGCTTTGTGTGCCTCTCTTGGCAGCCCAGCATTGTCGAAAAGTGATGTTGGGTGACTGCAAAGCTCATACTTGAATAGAGCTGCTGGATCTTCCTGCTCTTCCCGGGTGGCAATGATACTCAGTCTTTGAAAAAGTAGCTCAGGATCTACCTGAACTTGCTCTCCATCAACGGCAACAGCTGTCTTGGACCCGAATGTGACTGCCTGGTGTTTCCTTTGGAATGAGTAATTACTCACATCTTTCCCAACCATTGACTCAATGATGGCCTTGCCTACACATCTTGCTTGGTCGACATTCACTTTCTCATGTGCGGTTACACCACTCACGATGTTGTGCAGGGATGGGTCAGTTCCAAATGGATCCCACTGCTTAAATGCTTCAATTAGCTTGTAGGTGTCATCCAAGTCTCGCTTCTGTCTTGACTTTGATGTGTCCTTGTGCTGCTCGCTGGTGATGTAGTTCACGCCCGTGAGCTCCTGCATAGCCAAGTTTACCTCTGCACAAGATGGCATTCCCAATACCCAGGTCAGCCTCTGAACCTCCGTCATACCTTTGCCTCTTGTAAGCCCACCACTTGTCTTGATACTTCGCATGAGCACCTGCTCGATCACGAGATCTGTGGGTAAGCCTGCCCAGTAGCGATCGCTCCTCCTTACAACATGAAAGCCATTCATAAAGCTAAGATGTACATCTTGGTGAGTCTCGTTGAGTTCAGACATCTTTTGCAGATACAGGTATGCTGATTTGACATACATGTTGTGTCCAGCTGCTGCAAAATAGGGCAACATGTCCCGTACTGCCGCAAGATGCAGCATCCAATTCCCTGTTCTTTCCGCTTTGATAAATCTCTTTAGGATGGCAACCATCTCTAAATATTGTAGCCACAGTTTAGCAGTCCTTAGGTTGCCCATTCCATCACATTCTTCTCTAGTTTTGGCAGCAACTCTTGAGAGCACATCCAAAGAGGATAGGTTAGCTATGACATCTTCATCCATCATTAGGTTGTCAAATATCTTTCCAACTTCATGCAAGTCCTGTTCCTCTCCCATGTCTGGAAGATATTCATTCTCCACTTCCATCTCCTCTGGTGGGTCTGATGTTTGCAAGCCATCAGAAGTACATTCTGTATCTTGCTCTTCTTCATCACGGAGATCCGTAGGTATGTGGACATTGTATGCATTGGCCACTAGTATCGTGCGGAGGGCTGCATCAACCAAAAGATGTCCTCGCACTGCTCTTGAGATTGCTTTTCCACTCAGCATATGCTTGACAGCATTCCCGGCATATACAACTTCTAGAACTTCTTGTAATCCACTCCCTGCCATGATGTGCCCAATGGAGCCAAGAAAGCTCATTTGCATGTGTAGTCCTCCAAGTCTTAAGACGATAGACTTCAAGATACTGTTTGTTGGCTCCGACTCAATAATCATAGTAGCTTTCCACCAAAGTGGCTGATCAAAAGTAATCACGGGGGTTACGTTGTAGGCCCTTGCTTGGTCACACACATAGGTAAGAGTGGAGAAGATACAGGTCATGTCAGTTGGATCCATATCTATCATTGGCAGAAACTGCACAGCTGACTTGCCAGGATAATTGCCCCTATGAACTGACTGCATCATACCAGACCACGCCGGTCTGCTTCGACCAGTGACAAGTGCTGCTTCCCACAATAGATCGACATGATAGGTTGGATCATGCACTTCCATTGCCTGCAGTTCTTTGTACGTTAGCGGACAACGTCCTGTGTGCTGAGACTTGAAAGTCTTGATGTTGATCCTTCCCACTTTTACGATTTCATCTGCTGTTACTGTCACTCGTGGTACAGGTTTTTCTTGCAGTTTTCCAGGTGTGGAAGTCGAAATGATGCCCATTCCATGGAACGTCCCAAATCCATCGAGAGTTCTCACATTGTGGTCTACATTGTCGCAGATATATTGAATGAACCTTCCTCCTTCAGGTTCTGGCAACTCCTTCCCCTTTGTAAGAGCAGCACTTTTTTCGAACTTCTGCACCTCGGAATATGAGCAGCTGAACCCATGCTTGTAGAGAGAATCTACGATGAACCTTGATGCAAAGTGATGGTGCATTTCAACTGCCAGCCCAAACTGCAGGGGGGCTAGAATGATTCTTGGCCTTGTTGCTTGCATAATGGACTGTCCAATCGATGCTATTTTCAGTGCAGTGTTTGTACCAACAAACAAACCTTGCAACAATGTTAGTAGTGACTGTGGGATGAATTGCAAAGAGGATTCTACTGACATCTCTTCCCTTGATGGATATACATCATTTGATGAATCAATGGCCTTTATGTCACTCTTGATGAGGTTGGCAACAGCATTAATCATCCTTATCTTCTCCATTTCTGGGTCTTCCTTCTTCTGCTCATTATAGAAGTCCTGAAGGATACTTGCTGCTGTCCTTTTGAATGTTACAACGTTTGGTTTCCCGTTCAGCTCAGTTATGATGATACTATCACCAAAATGCTGCAACAGCTTGTTTTTCATATGCGTGAAACCATAGGCGGTGACCTTCGAACCGAGAAGAACTGTCTCCATCTTCTCAATCAAATCTCCTATTGTAATTTGTTCATCATCATTTTCCTCCAAGTATCGTGCTACCAACAGGAATGCTTCATATCTTTCTGATTCTTTAGGCCTGCCAAGCTTTTGCTTCTTAGCAGCACTACCTGGTTCAGAAATAGAAGAATGGTGCTGTGGAAGTTGCTTTCCCGTTCTGAAGTTGACATTACAGCTTTGATGATACACTGCGTCTGCTGCCACTAGATCTTGAGCATATGCTATGCGGCTAGCAACAGATGTAGACCATTCATCTTTCCTCTTAGCACATGAATTTAGTACACTTTCTTGAAATGATGTACTTCTGACGGGATAAACATCCATGCCACCACGCTTCTTTTCATTGTAAGGGGCTGGTTTACCACAAAACAAGCAATCCTCGCCAAAACGGAATGTTGGAGTCTCTGAACGAAGAACACATGGTGAGGACAGATCTTCTGTTGGTTTTTCCTGTGCTCTAGCGATTGTATGTGGATGGGTGAAGACCCGTCTGCATTCTGTGTGCACTCGTTGCCCTTTTTGAGTTCTTATAGTACTCCCTTGTTGCTCACTGGCCCTGTTGATACTCTCACTCCCTTTTTCTCTCAAGATCACAGTTTCCTGGCCATTGTCACAACTCTCTTTGCAGAAAACACATTCAGCCATTTTTATATCTGTAATTCATGGAAGGAAAACATAAACCAACTTAGCAGTGGCTTGAATTGCTTGATTGAGTTCATATATAGTTTGGTCTGACATCAACTGAAAATTTTGGCAGCAAAAAGGCAGTTCTCCCCCCCCCCCCCCATCTCTTACTTTTTATGTATATCTCTTTAATATTATCTCTGTTCCCCTGCTCTTCTATCTCCTAGCTATATCCCATTATCTATATTATTTTCACATTCTTTTAAAGAAAAATTTAACTGAAAAATATTTCAAGACTTTTCATTAAACATATCTTATTTACAGGTAAAACAAAATGTTCTAACAATTTGTTTTGCCTTTAATATACAGTTTCCAAAAGTAAAAAGTGACAGGCCTAGCCCTCCGGGTCATTGCTATTTTGTTATCCCCTTAGCTCTTAATCTAAAAACACCGAAATTTCAAATTTTATAATGACAGAAAGTAATACTGTGAATATATCAAACAAAAATTTATACTTTCACTTACCAAAATGCCAAAGTTTTCCAATCAGATGAAAAGTGCAGAGATCTCCTGAGTTCAGAAGGCTGAATACTTATGTACTGCCAGAACTTTCACACAAAGAGATGAGGCATGGTGTACAGAAGGGACAAGTACTGATGACTGGTGGTCATCACATAAATGATATACTGTATTCTCAAAATACACTACACTGCAGATTGCAGAGGCAGCAGAATGATTACATAATCATAGATAAGGATTTCTCAACAGATGGAGCCTGGATGTCTGTTGAGATGGGAGCAAGTAGAGAGATAAGAGATAAGAAGGAAGTTTGAGGTGAAAGGTAAAGATAAGGAGAACTATTTCCAAGGGGAAAGTGGGATTATGGTGATAATGATGATGCTGAATGAATGAGAGATTGAAATGATACAGCCATACTTTGCTGACCAATTTCTTTATTAAATGTTATGATGAATTAGAAGCCAGTACTCATTATATCATATGCTTATGAGTATTTTAGGTTTTGGCTACCAGTCCATCAATACAGGAGACAATCCTTCAACTTTATAAAGGCTTAAATGTCACAAAACCAGTCTGCAATATTTATTTGAAAATAATATTTACATATCAATCTGAAGTAACAGGTAGTGTAGAAAGAGAATGTTTCCATCATACTATAGCTGTACTTGGGTTTGAGCTCATCATGGCAGTTGGGTACATCTGTCAAACTATATACACTCTATAACAATTCTCTCTTGCGAAAAGTGTGGCAATATTTACTTATTGTGCATATTATGTAGATCTACTGATAACACTGATGATAACGAACAGAATAATTACAAACCATGGTTGCAGATTGACGCTTATATGCAAATATTCATGTTTTTAATGGTTTTCTGTGCAATATGGCGGACAGAAATTTGCATATTATGCAAATTAGGCAAATTCTATCGAAAATATCACTTTCTAAATGTGTCCATCGTACTCGCTGACCTTGAAAACATCAGTTCAAACACTTAAATCATTTCAAACGGATAGTTAAATCCATTTTTGTGAGGAAAATCTCAATTTTCCCCTGCAGCCGAGGCTAATTTGCATAATATGCAAATTTGATAAATTTCCCATATTTGGATTTCTTGAGACTTTTAATATGGTGTTTTGGGGACCTTACTGAAATGCATTGCAGTGGAATAAATTCTTTTGCAATTAGTGGTGGGTTAACCCCTAATTCTGGCTAGATTGACTGGACTATTGCTGAACCGCTCTAGTTAATTTATCTTGGACTGGCCACTTAAGGAATGAGCCTAAAATGTGATCAGTCATCCGCGGCCAAGAATGCCTCTCGGTAGGCTACTAGATGACTTACGCGATGAGGTGTGAAAAGATAAATGAGAAAAATGTGTATGATGCCCTTTCACCACTGGCGGAAGCGATTCACCATGCCTGCTTCAGTGTCTCCAGTGGTCCTTAATTAAACATTGACACCGCCTTTACCAGCAATGTACCCAGGCCCTTAAACTGGGGGGGGGGAGGCGGGCTCTAGTGGATCGTCAAGGGGTTGTATTTCAAATCAAATCCCCCTTTATAATCGAACCCCCTTGTGAACTAAGCTTGGTTCTTCATTACTTATGATTTCTCTCTCCCGCTTGCAATGCAGAAACTGACATTGTTACAAATTGAACACATTCCACATGGATATTAGGATAACATAATAAGCATGATTACATCATTATCCCATAACACCTTTAATATTCCGAAGGCTTCGCTCAAAATCTTTGGTTAGATTCCCCTCTATGTTCAAAAAAAAGGTTGGGCTATATATACACATAACATTAACTTTCTTTTGCACACACATTCTCTTAAGTAATGACTGAGCTGGTTTTGTCTGATTTAAATTTCCAAGTATGGACAGTATGGTTTTATCCTTATTAATATTATAGACCAGTAGGTGATTAACTTGAGAGGAGCGATTGCAGAGCCTGCTCCTATGAACACTCATTTTAGTTTAGTGTCCCTTTCCACCATATTTAGCGTCCATGCATGATAGACCTCTTTGAACTATAGTGAAAGTATTGTGCTTAAGAGCGCAATTTCCCTCAATCCAAAAGAGTTGTGATGCCAATTTTTTCACACTCCGGAACTCATGCATGACAGAAGAGAAACTCTGGTAAAAAAAATTGATATTTTAGAGGGCGATTTACTGTAATGTTTGGTCATGTCGAATGCTGAATCTATCTCGCACTGGCGACCGATGTATGATACAAGAAAATTTACAATGTAACCACCGTCTAAAACGTATCAGCATCATTCAAGCCTTATGCGTAATTAAGGAGAAACACAGCGTTCTAATTTGGGAAGACAGGTTTCAAGAACATCGAAATATTAAGAGGATAAATTGAGCATTGCCTTCTTGGTAGATATATTTTGCTTAGGAATTGAGAGTCTCTGTACAAAGTGTGGCTGTAACTGTAGTAATGAAAAGTGGTATTTTTCAAAAATTTTGCTCGGTTTGCTCGCATTCGTCACGATTTACACCTTGCAATTAAGGGCAATAATATATGAGGAATAATTCCCTCAAAGACTTTTCCCAACTGCCCAAGAAGAGGTGCATCTTCAAGCCATGTGAACGCCGGGCATTCAGAGGGCAACATGAACCAACATAATGTAAAGAGAACGATGACATTCATTGCACAATGTAGAAGAATTACACTGAGTATCAGATTCCATGGTATACATTCTTTGCAAACAGCATTTATTTTACGCGCTTTGGGCTTCCATTATCGGTAGATCCTGAAAATTAATATATTGAAGATACGAAGAAAAAATATTCTAAAAGTTGTTCATAAATCCTTAAGTAATCAACCCAGAGCCACTCCATGGTCCCCATGGAGGTATTGCCCACAAGAAAGAAAGCGCTCCAATTGCACAGTCCACAAGGGATCAGCAATGTTTCGTTCACTTTCTGTCAGGGTCTTTTAAACCCTTAGTTAAATCTGTAAGACACAAGGTATCCAAATAAGACATGTGTATTTTGAGATGGAACATACGAGGCATAAAGAGTGCCATTTTGCAGCTGGACAGATGTATTGGGAAAAATGTCCAGGTATGTTACGCGCTAACTAGTGGTGCTCTCCTTTGAGATATTTTCATGTTTTTTTTTTTTTATTTTTTTGGAACCACTAATCCTCACTTCTGAACTGAAAAAATCTTCTGAAAGGACCCGCTTCCTATGACTCTGGAGGGGTTATGCTACTAGGGGAGTAAGATTTTTCACATGCGTCCCGCGCATATGCACATTTTGCAGATGGAGCTATCTCAGAAAAGCTTCAGACCTTATCTGTGGGGCCAGCCTATGACCAACCTCTTGTAGTTCCCCTGCATAACCCATTTCAACAACGCCACATTTCTTTGTTATGGCAAAGAAAAAGCCATGTTGATGCCCGGGATAAGCGAGGCGCAGATGTGCGTCGTATTCAAATGGTAAATCAGTCGAAGTCCGGCAGTGGCGCCACATGTTGGTGTAAACAGGGAGCTTCTAGTGGCTGCTCCCTGGTGTAAAATATACCGTGCATGCGGTAAAGTGCACAACTTATTGCAGTGAGATGATGGGGTAGTGTACGAACGTGTTTGTTCCACTTGTGCCCTCCACAATGCCACGTCATGGGTGGAGGTCTATTCGAACCTCTCTCGGAAAATCCTGCGTACGGGCCTGGTAACCAACATCTCTCACTGTGCTATTATTTAAAGAATTCGAAATGGTCCGTCTGCCAAGTAGAGTGACACGAAGCAAATAATGGGTGTGTGAATTAATCACCCTACCCAGTGTACACTGCTAGCGAGGAAACAGTCCTTTGATCGGTAAAATTGAAGTATATATTAATACAGATCACTTGATGGATTAGTATAACGAAATTCACTAGCCGGATTGTAATAACCTGTACTAGGCCATTAACATCGCATCGTGAAATGAAACCAAATATCTTTAGGCGAGTAACTGAAGCCATTTTCTTCTATTAAAATATGAAATACTGGGAGAGGTTGCGAGAATTTCCCACCCACATTCACCGGGGCTCCGCCCCTGCACCCCATGCGTGCAAACTCGCGCTTCGCACGTTGTGCATCTGAGCTTCCCCATCGTGGCCCACCCCTTCGAAAGTTCCTGTATCTGCGTCTTTTTATTAGCCTTCTCAAGAATTGTGTTGACCAGTATCTTCTCATTTCCATATTGTAGGTCTACATCTAACTGTGATAACTGTCCGGAGTGGGAATTGTCCGGGCTGGCAATTGTCCGGGTGGGGGTTGTCCGGAGTGGCAATTGTCCGGGTGGGAATTGTCCATGTGGGAGTTGTCCTGAGTGGCAATTGTCCGGGTTGGCAATTGCCCGGGTGGGAATTGTCCTGGTGGGGGTTGTCCGGGTTGGCAATTGTCCGGGTTGGCAATTGTCCGGGTTGGCAATTGTCTGGGTGGGAATTGTCCGGGTGGGAGTTGTCCGGGAACCTATTAAACTACATATCCATCAATTTGGCAAAGCAGCACAACATTAATGTGTCAGCATTGACGTCAATACAATAACGTTACTAGATTTGACACACTTCTCACCGGCCGTGTTTCTTAAAGATGAACTAAAAGTGGAAGGTTTTTCAACAGAATGATCGTTTACATGAGGGAGGCTTCCCTTAAGTTTGGTAAAAGTGATTTTATTTATGAAGTTCTTTCTGCAATTGATTTAACCAAATGTCCTTAATCAAATTTAAAGCCCGCCTCTAACATTAAAGGGGAATTTTCATGATCCCAGACAGTTCCAATTCTCCCAACTATACATCTTCTAGCTCCTCCCATAACTGTATGAGGCTGTTCCTTGTGCGAGAATAAACCTGTTTTATTGCTTAAGGCCATGTCCTGGTGAGCATAAAAGGCTATAAAATGTAATAAAAGTACTCTCTCTGCCTTGTGTGGAATGTGAGCTACTCTGCATCTTTCAAATTTTCGAACTTTGATGTCAATCAAAGAGCAGTCACCAACTGAGAATTTTGATATACATACACTAAAAATATACTTTGGGGTAATGACAGTCTGTCTTTAAATTTAATAGAAAGCCAACACCACAACTCCAATCGTACTTTTCGCAGTTCTTTTTCTGTTGGCATAACTTTGGTTTCTCATGCTGTTAACCTACTCTACGTTTCTTCTCGCTTCCGACACATCTAACAGAGGAATCTCTGCTGCGTCGATTCCCTCTTTTACAAAACCAAGCCTTTAAGCAGATATTTTGTGTCCTCCGAAGACGACATTACAATGAAATTTGTAATTTTCTGTAGAAAATGTATCCAAAGTTTCTAAGCAAAATGATCAAAAACCCCAAAGTCATTCAGTACCCAAACTGACATAGATAAGTAGTAAGAATTAACAAAAGGATATCTTCACCAAGTAAACATTCCCCGGGTAACCATGTGGAAATGGGCTGTGTTAGACTAAAAGCATGTGAACTTCAAGATAAAATTCCAGTATTAGGAGGGGCTTCTAGAAATTTTTAAGTGATCGAGGTTTAAAAGAATCCATCCTTTCCTTCATCGTTTCCCTCATAAATGGTAAGGTTCAGCATACTTACGCTGATGTGGATACTTTACAACAAAATGTTTGAAATGCTCTACAGCGGATTTACAAATAGAATGCTTCACACTTATTTTTTTCTCCTCTGTTTGCAAAAAGTCACGTCGAAACATGTTACAAATATCAGCCTCTAAATTCCAAGGATTGGTTTGTCTGTTACTGGAAGGGATAGCCAGGTGTTGGTAATGCTCACTAAATGAGATTATGTACCAAACCTTTCAGGAACTATCACTAATCTAAACATCGTTATGCATCACCTGGTAAATGATCCTCTATCTCCCATTCGTAAGTTTATAACTTCTTTCTTGCGTGTAACAAGTATCGAAACTGATTAAATGATGAATATTATCTGCGAATGATCAGAATTATATGTGTAGAAATCAAGAATACATTTGCAGTCGCCCGAGCCTGCTCCAATTTTGAGTTTTGTTAAAGCAATTACTTCTAGAATAATATTGTACGAATTCCACCGTACCAGGCTTAAACCTTACACTGTGCTTAACTGAACAACCTCTCTGGCCTGTAACAGCATTTCGCAATTATTTTTGGCAACGTATCTTGTTAATAAATGTTGATGAAGCTAGTTCATCTTTAAGGGAAGAGTGTATAAGGGCCCACGTAGTATGATTTTTATTCGATTTCCCACCAGACACCATGCACATTGGAAAAACGTTTGGCACTCAAGTCAAATGAAAATGTCTTAAAATACCTTGGTTTACTTATTTTCCTTCAAATAGTAGCCTAAAGAAAAAGGACATACACATGAAAAATGTAGAACCATTTATCATCTTATCACATTCAGAAAGCAAACTTTTAATCCTCCCCCGTATAGACTACGCCATATGCATTCACAGGAACCTGATGCAACGTTAGCCTAAATGCTACTTTGATGAAGGCACATTTGTTAGTACTTTAGTTTATACCTTCCCAGAGAACAGTTCAGAAAGGTCGTAGACATCCTGAGTTGGAAACATGCAGTTTCGTCGACTCAGAAAGGTCTCGGAATAAAAGAGTTCGTAGACTGGAATATCGCCGGCCTGAAATGGTAATATATTCTAAGAAAAACCGTATATTTCTTTAGCCAAGTGTGTTTAATGCACAGTGTGGGGGTGCATCCGAGTTCTGTTATGAACCTATGAGGAGCACAAATTGCTTTGGCATTTGCAAGGATTCCCAAATAATGTGAATGATTGTTATCTTTGCTGAATGTCATCATATGTGAATAAGACTGTTTTAGCATACAACTTAGATAAAAATAATTCATTTTGTTCTACGTCACCAACGTTTTAACAGGTATGCTTCTTTTGTAATAACACAGTCTGTACATTATTTCATGAGAGTCAATAGTTACATCTTCAAGTTATCAGTACACAGAAAGTCCTTTTCAATTTGAAACGCTTGTCACCTGCCACCAAACTACCCTTCATAGCAAATTAACGTTTTTATCATCCAGAATTAAACTGTAACACCGTATTGTAGTGTTGCAATTGCATGCACTACAGAAACCGTCACATGTGCTGGCAATGAACCTTTGTTTTGAACTAAAGGAAGTGCATGGATACAGAGTAAATTCATTGCTTTTAAACCTCTGCAAAATGATGAAGAATTCACGTCAAGTTGCCAACTAAGTTTGCGAAACATATCTTCGATATTTTGGCAAAGACCGTAATATTAGCTGATGTTTCTGTGATAGTAGACTCTAATATAATTGAAAGCTCATGACAAATGATTTTTCGTCAGAGCTTTGCGCTCACACTTATAAAAGTTATAAAAGTTTGGTAATATCAGGACATTTGTAGACACACATGTTCATTTCCTCTACAATTGGTTCAAAATAGAATACTTTTGTTCAAATCCACTGAAGATTGTCAATTGCAGTGATATTTTCTAAAATTGGGGGTATGTGAAACCGAGGAGGTCGTTAAACCTCTTTGGGTGAGACCAAGTCTCGTTCAATAATTTGGTTAGGAATGAAGGAACAGAACTTTTAGCATTTTGGCAAAACCCGCAATATTAGCTAATATTTGCGTGTACGCCTGTAAGGCATGGTTTCTACTACTTTGGTTGAGAGATGGAATTTCTTTCATCTCTCTCTTTTTCTTGTCAACGACCGTAATATTTAGCTCATGGTGACCATTATTAGGACGATAATGCACGGAATTATTCGGGCGAGATCTATTTTCCGAAAAGAGCAACCTCAAGCTTGCATCAAGAGGCGAGTATATGGTAATCGTATGGTATTGGCAACATTTGTAGGGTGACATACATGATTTAAAGTATGTTACTCATTACACCAGCTTATTCAAACGTCTTAAGGACGTTAACAGATGATAAGCTTTATGAAACATGCTTAGTAATCCTCTACGACTTTGTAATGTCTTTAATTTCCCCTTTCGGTCATTACAGAATCTGTTCAGTTTGATATATAAACTAGAATAGTATTAGTATTGATTTCAAAATTAGTAAAACTACGATTTTTGTAAAGTGTGATCTACTGTCGTGTAATTTAGATATTAGTTAAAAGCATCATATTAATGTCCCTATTTCAGAATTTCCTCCGAGTTTACAGAAGACCATATGCCGGAGTTATGGTCACAGCATTGGAGGGTCGGTGCCATGCCACAGCCAAAATATGAACAGTAATCCTTAACATGTAATCAGTTCGAAGCCGTTTGCCAAAGATAGCACCATTTCGCACCTAAGCCCCACCTTATGTAAACAAATTTTCCCAAGGGAAGAGTTTCAACCCCTTCACTTATAAACCACACTCTTCCCCTACACCCAACAAAATTGGTAACACGTCAAACAAGTTCCAATTTCAAAATGCATTTTTAAATTCCAGGTTTAGTCACTGTTTTCATGAAATATGTCTGTTTTCTTTGGGATTCATGTTGAGAATACCAGAGAGAGTGCCACTTTTGCCAATAGTCCCGATTATTTGTCGCACATGCGGCAAGCAGTCAGTCCGTGCATCCCGACTACTGGTCGCACGAGCGACAAGGAGTCTGTCCTTGTCTTAGAGAATGCTATTTTTGTCAGTTATCCCTGACTACTTGTCACACGTGCGACAAGGAGTCAGTCCATTTCCCATGGAAAAGCGTATGAGAATGTCGTATTTTGCTGTAATTTTGGCAAGAAGTTATTCAAAAAGAGCTGTCCAGATAAGGGTAGAAAATCCATTTTGAAAATGAAATTTGTTGTCACTAAGTATGGGAAGTTTTCAACATGTAACTAGTTTGAAACTTGGCAAAAGATAGCATCATTGTGCACCTAAGTTACCTAAAGGAACAAAAATTTCCCCACAGACACTTTCCCAGGATGACACCTCCGCACTAGGATACAAAGGAAGTGTTCTGTGGTGCCCCCACACATTAAATATACTAGATTCGGTCAAAAATGAACCAAGCTGGTTTATTTTTAGGCAAACATCTTGCAATATTTCACAAAATTTCGTTCCGTTCTCCTATTGATAAGATAGTTTTCAACTTTTAAAGGTGCGTTTAGATTAATGTTTTCCAGGAAAATAACCCTCTTATTTAATTTACTTCATGGGCATTGTGACTATAACATGTTCTCTCACATCTTCGTGTTCAAGGATACGACTTTATTTCACGATGCAATTTTCAAGGCGTTCTTCGGTATTTTATCCTACCTGCCAACCACTCAGATCAACCGGCTGTTGAAGATAAACTGCATCATGGTAACAGTTTAGTTGTGACTGAGTTGTGACTTTTGAGCCCACACCCAATGCTATTTGAGACTAGAAAAATATCTCGTAAGCCTATTACGTTTACATTCTCATATACATGTAGGTATGCGAATAAATCTGTGTACTCTCTGCATTCATATGCATATATGTTTACGGTACACATGATAAATGTACAAGTTTCTAACCCCACGTCCCTCCCCCCATGGCTAACACAACCCTTTGTAAATCTTACTCTTTACTGCAGAAGGGAAAAGGTGGTATGTACATTAACTGGTCATAATTATGACAACTTAGTGTTATAATATTTTATTGCACAACTACGAATCAGTCAAGTAGCCTCTTTTTACGTATATTATGAGTTGGCAAACATTGTCGAGATTAGGTGTGATGTCACGAAGAGTCTGAGCAATATTGAAGATTTTCAGTTCAACTAGGGATTATTGCATACAAGAAGGGACCCATTCCACAAAGATAATTCAAGTTAACTCTTAAGTATGATCATAGGCTTGGGAAGGCATTTTGAAGTACGGTGAGAAATGGAAATGTGTGGTCAGTGGCCCCTTGAAAGGTTTGTGAAAATATCTAAGTGGATCTCTGCCATAAGGTTGTGTGTAGTCTACTTAGAAAATGTTCGCTCCAAAAGGCTCTCAGATTGCATGTATTTCCCAAACCTTGTAAGTGCATCTAAAAGTCCTTAAATTTCATGCTGCAGAAATTTATTACACTTCAAAAAACTACAATTTAACGTTTTCTTTGGATCATAACCTGGTGTAGGGGAAATTTTACTATGACGACGTTTTCCTTTTTGAAGATATTGTTACATTAAATTTGATTTTTTTTTGAAACAGGCAGAAACAATCTTTGAACCCTCAATTGCCTGCTTCTATGAAGTGGCTATACAAGCTTAAAGATCATCGACATTCCATTTTGTTATTCCTTGACGTAATCTGAAGAATATATGCGATAGTGATGCCAATTATGAGTATGCATGTGTGCATTGAGACTTTGCTTGCAAATACTCTATCTCAAGAAAGGTAACCTTGAGGGACCTTATATTTGGAATGTTGATACCCCTTATTAAGCAGATGATCTGGTTTCTTTTTGGTGACGGTCAAAGGTCATTTAAGGTCACCAGAGGTCAAATGGTAAATGCGTTGGAAATTGCTCGTAAACACTCTATCTCAAGATGTGTAACTTCAAGGAAACTCATACTTGGCATGTGCATTGTCCTTATAAGAAAGATGATCCCATTGTTTTTGTTAGAGGTCAAAGGTCATTTGGAGTCTCCCCTGAGATCAAATGGGTTAAAACATGGTAAACACTATATCTCAAGCAGGGGAACTTTGATGATGTGGATGGTCCAAATGAAGTAAAAGATACTCATCACTTTGGTGGAGGTCAAAGGTCATTTCGGTCATCGGAGGTCAAAAGGTTAAAACCTTGTAAACATTAAATCTCATGCAGGGAAACTTCACTGGATTTCATAATAGATAAGCATGTGGTCCACATTGTATAGATGATCCTTTTTGTGGAGGTCAGAGGCCGTTTGAGGTCACCAAATATCAAAAGATCAAAATCTTGTTAACATAATATATAAAACAAGGTTACTTTGATGAATCTCAAACTTATATGTGGATAGTCTATATTGAGTACATGGTCCCTATTGTTTGTAAAGGAAGTCAAAGGTAATTTTGCGGTCTTCCGAGGTCACTGGTTAAAATCTTGTAACACTATATCTCAAGCAGGGAAAGTTGAAGGGATCTCATTCTTGACGTGCAGTTGGCCAAGATTCAGTTGATGATCTCTATTGTTTAATGTGGGGTCAGGGGTCATTTGAGGTCACCAGAGGTAAGAGGGTAAAAATTTTGTTAACATGATATTTCAAGCAGGGGAACTTGGAGAATCTCTTACTTAGCATATGGGTGGCCTTTATTGAGTAAATGATCATCAATTTTGGTGGAAGTCTGAGATCATCTGGGGTCACAAGAGGTCGGAAGGTAAACACTATAAACACTATATCTTGAACAGAGAACTGTTGATGGCTCACATACTTGACATACAGATGGCCCATATTAAATGAAGGTCAAAACTCATTTGGAGGTCAAGAGGCTGCTAATATGGTATTAGTATTTTTGATCTACGCACATGGATCCTAGACATGTTCTGCCAAAATTGTTAAGACAGAAATTTATGAAACACTGTCAATTAGAAAACACAGAAATAGCTTACATTTCATTGGCAAGGGATCACTAAGCCTTTTGGCTTTCTGGCTTCAATTTATGTAAGACGGTATAGTACACAATAATATGTACTTGCTTCTCTCGTTAGATAGTACAAAGACGGAACATATAGAGTCACCGCCGGAGGTAACAACTAAACAAAGAACTTAATCTTTCAATTCTGGTAACTACCATGTGAGGTATTTTATTAGTTAGAAAAATATCCATATCCAAGCAGTTTTTAATAATTAAGTGTTCTTCTAAAAACTTTTCTGCAGCTTTTCTTGCTAAAAATATCGATGTTTATCGTACTTAGAATTTAAATGCGTCCACGAAGTGAGGAAAAGAAGCGTTCAACTATTGAACAGGTTTTTACAGCCTAACCGCTCAACTGCATTAACATGACTATAACCGCCCATAGATAAGTCTTCTGTAAGTAGCAAAGTTACAGGTTACCCCATGTTAAGGTAAGGGAACTGGTTAGAGACTCCAAGCCTCCAAGGTCAGAGTACATGATCCCCGCGAGAAAACTAAGTCTGAACTGTTTTTGTCACTGACTTTCATTCATATTACTTCGATACGTCAGCAAGAAGTGGAAAACATTCCTTAAGCATTAAAGTTTGCACCAATTTAACAAACGTTCGGTGTTGTATATGAAATATATGTAGTTCTATTGACTCTTGCAAGTAGCAACAATAAGATTTTAACTTACCTCGAAATTTCTGAGCTGTCCAAGGTTCTGTATGCTGATATACTTTCATTCTTAAGCTTTTCTCCTAAGTGAGGCTGCGGAGGAAATTAAAGTTATTAGTTTTACGTTTGCATTAAACCTACTGAAGCAAGTCTCTTGAGGAAGTAATCCTTATCCTTCACCTTCATATTCCACTTGACTATGGTGTGGTGGTATAAAAACTAGTTAACGTTTCCATACTATGTTCATTGTGTCCCTATGGTACCATTTAGGGAACCCCAGTCATATTGTGTCACACTGAATTGTCTTGGACTTATCTAGCTTTTTTTTTCTTCTGCTTTTGGGCACTCTCTATAGAGCGTTGTGAGTTGCCGAGGGTGCATGTCACAGTTTAGTGTACAGCATAGTTAACGTTACTACTTCAAGTCCTAATTACGGACCAGTTTTAGGTTATCTGAAAACTATGAAACGTTGTCAGATATTTTCAATTTCTAAACTCGTTATAATTAATTTTCTGTAATTCTCTAATAAAAGTACATCTTTTATGGAACTTGATAACCAAAAGTTTGTAGCGTTAATGGTGAAACGTATGCAGACCCCGTTGGCATTTATCATCGACGATGAATCTGTAAGACAAGAAACGCACGACGAAGCTCATGAAGAAATTCAGTTAAGATGCATTACAAGAGAGAACTGTTATTACTTTAAATAGGGATAACTTTTGTAGATACCTTATACAGTGACAAACTTACCTGATAAAATTCAGATGGCCACAGCGCAGTACTTAGTTTCATGTTGTGGATGTATTCGCTAAAAAATATGGATGAAATTTAGATTTTTGTTTTCAGTGATAATAAAATTAAAAGTAAATAAAAAACTTTAAATACTTGTGTAACAAAAAAGTTCAAATACTTTTGTACCTATAATTGTATTGAAACAGATAAATATATGCTTTTTCTTTTGCTGAAACAAACTTCGTACTTGTTTAGTATGTCTTTTTGTACTGTATTTTGCTGAAAAGCTGAGTTTTAAGTTGTTTTTTTGTTACATAATATGTACTTATTAAGTTCATTAACCCCATTCGTTCCTTTAGTAGTGGTCCTTGGTTTAAGCCTGCATGGAGAGGGAGCCCGCAGATATTTTCTTGAAAACGCTCATTCTGAAACTACCCCGACATTTGTTGCTTCGATCATCGCATGGCTGCCTGAGGGCTTCTTAGTTAGTCTTTTAATAGGATATGAAATATGATACGATAAAACTTGAAACAATCTTACTACTTAAAAGTTCGACAACTATTTGTTAGTCCAAATCGCACTAAGCATTTAGTGATTTGATGGTTGGAAGGAGTTTTGAGTGTTGACGACGGACTATACTATGGTTTGCATTGAGCTTTATAACGATAAATCCACTCATGTTGCTCAAGAGGAATTAATGTTGTGACAAGTATCAGGTATGACACTGAGGGAAGCGTTCACATGTTAGCACAGGAGGTACACTTACGGCGGAGGGATCTGGGGCCTCGCTGGGATAATATAAAAAAAATTGTATGTGCTTTATTAGGTTTATTTTCCTGCATGTACTTCAGCAATAAATAAGCAAACGGGTGGCTAGTGGCTCCTGAAGAACACCACCTGATGCACATGGGAAGCCTAGTTCTGGTATTTCGAACAATGAAAATTTCGTTCAAGTGCCTATACTCCTTGTGGAGGGGGTTACCATTTTATCATTTCTGGTGTGATGCTTGGCTTCGCCTCCGCAAGGATTCACTAGAGAAGGCTTTCCCATGCAAATATTAGGGTACTGGTCTTTGAAATAAAGAGACATTAGCCACAGAGATGGAGCTGTTTAGTTATTCTCATATGTTATTGGATGTGCGATAAAAAAGGCAATAAAAATCCAGTCCTAACAGCTATCGAACATAAAATTGGACTAAAAGATAATCGATGTGGAAACTGTATTAAATAGAGAGGACTCAGGGCCGCAGTGGTCCCATAGCTGTAAAAAATGATAAAACGATAAATCAGAGTTATCGTTTTATCTGCAATATATTTTCCAGTGGGCTAGTGCTTTACAACGTTCACAAAAATAAATACTCACAAAGAGCGTTGCACAACTATTGTTTTGACATCATTTTGTGTAATTCTAGCACCATGATTGACTGATAAATTTACAGTGGGTCCTTGTGTCCAAATCGATGTATAGGCTATATAAGGAGGAGCAAAGCTAACGATTGGGGGCAGGTGCCCTCTCCCACTTCCCCACCATTTATTGTCTTATTTAGTTTGTACAACCAGACTTGAAAAATTGCTTATTTTGACCTATCTTCATCTTTGACCTCTAACCTATTATGCTGAGGACCTATTATGTTGAGGATGTTAGAGACACACATTCCAAGGACTATGCACCTGCTCAACAAGTTCAGAGTTGGTAGTACTTCAACTTTTGGACGCGGTGCCAACAAACTTTTGACCTGGAAATTGTCACTTGGCCATCTGGCCTTGTGCACTTTGACCTCAGGAGGTTAAATGTTATGTTGTGCAAAGGAGGCTTTGAGCAGAAACCTATGCCAAGAAAACAGGGTCAATAACTGTTTCATTCAGATTTTATAGCCAGATTTGCAAAATTGCTTATTTTGACTTTTCTGGACCTTTACTTCTGCCCTTTGACCTATCATGCTGAGGCTATTGCTAGCACAAATTCAATGACTATGCATGTGCTCACCAGTTTGTGAAAAACATGAATTTCCGATTTGGAAGAGTGAGTTTGCGACACGCTTTTGACCTCGAAATTGCCATTTGACCTCTGACCTTTGACCTCCAGAGGTAAATGTCAAGTTGTGCAAAGAAACTTCAATCAGAAAGTTATGCCAAGAAATAAGGGCCATTTATTTTTTCATTTAGAGTTTAAAGCCATATTTTAAAAATTGTTTATTTTGATCTTTCTTGGCCTCTGACCTCTGATCTTTGTATGCTGAGGGTATGTGAGACAGAGGTTCCAACGATTGTACACCCACCCACCACATTTGGGCTCAGCCCTGTTCATATTTTAGGAGAAGTTCGTGACACACTTTGGAGCTTGTAAATGTCATTTGACCTTCTAAACCCTTTGACCGAAATTTTAGGCATATTTGGTCACATGACTAGACCTTCACCACTCTTTTCTGAACCACCCCATGAGTAGTGCTCATGGCGCCCCAAATTTTCCTTTCATGCACTTCCACAGGTAGGGTTGCTATAGCGACTGACAGAGATAAACGTGTTCACTTTACAACAATGAACGAAGCACAAAAATCCCATCCTCCACATACTACTTATGTGGGGATGAGATTAAAATGTGGGCCAGACTGCATTGTAGGACAGACTGAGTTCTCTAGGGAAATGTTATCTGCTGGTGAAGGCTGTTATTTGTTGATGATCATGATGTAAATAAGCTGAAGACCTACAACCACTTACCGATTGGCACAGCTTCTAAGCCAGAGCAAACAATAATATCTTCAGCAAACTGCAACGAACATTTTCCGTAAATGAAAGATATTTGTGAAACAAATTGATGTCGACCAAGTAGCACGAGGGTTTTCCTCGAGGCTATCTTCAAAGTAATATTTGAGTCGACTAACAAAAGTTTTTTTCTAGCCAACGGTTAGGTAATGCTACTAACTGTTAGCTACAAAAGAACAATCACATTAAAAAGAGATAATAGGGAATAATAGGAATTTTTGTGCACACTTTGCCAGTATAAAGGTATTAGAATATACCTTCTTCCCCTGTAGCCGTGTTGCACTAAGACACTCTACACAAACCTGTTGTTCAATATCGCTGATATCACTCAACTGAATGCAGTTCTCGCCTTCATTTCACTTGAAATAAACAACCCACCGTTTAATTCGTTTTATTTTCAGATAGACTATTTTTTCCATAATCAAAGGATAATGCACCCAGTCACAATATATGAGTTATAACGTTAAGTTAGGTTTTGTGGAAGAGAACATTTTACGTGAGCCTTGGCCACGAAACTTACAGAGTGACTTATATATTAAATCGTGGTTCCTACTTCTATCCCCTTAAATTTAATAGTTGTTTCCTCAAATTGTCAGGAGCGATTCTTGCATGCTATTAAAGTTATTTTTAAGACATTGTCTCAGACTAATTTGAAGAGAAATATCACTTTTACAAATTCATGATTTTTTCAAATCTTTGATTTCCCGAAAGTGCTGAAACACCTTAAAATTTTAAAAAAATCAAAGCATTGGCATATTCATCTCCAGGGGCGGATCTAGGGGGGCCGACCCGGCCCCGCCCCCCCCCCCTTTTTGAAAATGCAAAAAATAAAAATAAAAGGGAAAAAAGAGAGAAAAAACGGAAAGGAGAAGAGCTAGAGGGAAGGACAGAGAGAAGAGTGATAGAGAATGAAGCTGCAATTAGCAACCTCGAAGCATGGGAGTCATAGCGCACAGCAGATCAGTTTGAACGTCGATTGGGACGTTCACACGCATGCTGTCTTACTACACATGATTAGATTCAATCAATACGATACGATACCGATACAATACCATCAGACAATCGAAAAATACCTTACGAGACAGTGCGCATCAGTTGGGATGGGCTGCTATCAAGCCTGGCAAGTGCCATTTCCGGCCATCTGGGATGTATTAAAACTTCAAATTTTCTTGGAACGCTCCGCGCCAACCTATGGTGGCGCTCCGCTTAGACAGTAAACGCAGTGGCGTACACTGGGGGAGGCTATTGGGCCATGCCCTCCCCACTAATGCCGATTTTTTTTAGTTCCTAAAATACGTAAATTTTTTAACACAAATTTCATTTCAAAAGGTAGCATATGTGGCACCAGATTGCATGCAAAGACACCTAATTTTTCAAAAATTTTCAAAGGGGAGGGGGACACCCCCACCCCCTTAAACCCCTCCCCCAGGCCGGCAATCACACAACACACTGTATGCCCCAGTGAGAGAAATCCTGGGTACGCCACTGAGTAAAATGGGATTCAAACGTGCAACCCTGGGACCAAAAGTCACACCAGCTGAGTTAATCCGTCCTCACTGAAATGTGTGATAAAATAAAATAAAACTTTACATTTTGTTCACAAAATTGATCTTCTTGATGGCTGCTATCAAGCCTGACAAGTGCTATTTCCGGAGAACTGGGGTGTATTAAAATCTCAGATTTTCTTGGTACGCTCCTCGCCAACTTATGGTGGCGCTCCGCTTAGATAGTGACGGGAGCCTCGCCCCGCCCCCAGACAAAAAATCCTAGCTACGCCACTGCAAGAGAATTAAAATTGAAAATCATGCGAATTCCAAGGCCTTAAAAGTGTCTTTTCCGGCTATCTGGGATGTGCTTTTACCCAAATTTTCTGTTATGCTACGCATAGGCGGCGGAAAGCGGGGGAACGGGGGGGGGGGGGTGGACACGTCCCTCCCTAAAATTTTCAGTGAGGGGGACATTCCTCCATAAATAAATTCCTAAGGAGAAAAATGAGGAATTATAAACTAAATAAAAATCAGCAATCAACAAGTATAACCCATAATCAGTGACAAACTAAATCGCCAAATCCTGTTTTGTCAGTTAATTAATCCCTCGATTTTTCTCTGAAAGACGTTAAGATTGGCCTACAGTGCAGGCCACCAACAAAATTTTATTTAGAAATATAGTGGTCGGAATCACTACATTTCGGTCATTCAGTCTTCATACTATGTAATGCCTACAATAATACCATGATTACACTGCCTGGACGTACCCTCAACACAATGACAGGGCTGCCAAGTCTCGTGCATTTTGGGTCATATTTCCTTTCTCAATGAGTCCACGCAAAAGAAGAAATTAGGCAGAGAGGAACATGCAGTGATAAAACGTACATTTACGCCCACATGTCAGTGCAAGGTATCTGGGTCCTGGCATCCAGTCGAACTAAGATATGGGTCAGAAATTTCTCAAGAAAGTCCCTCAATATTCACCAAGTTAGAACATGACTACTAAAGATCTGATTAGACGCCTTGCACAGGATGCATTGTAGTAAGGCACTGTGCCTATGATAACTGTCTTCTGTTAATAACTTGTGGAAAAATTAATGTGTTGAGAGGTTGAGACATGAAATTATATGAAGCAGAACATGCAAAAATAAGACATGGGAAGTGCTATTTCCGGCGATCTGGGAGGTCTATTTTGTCAACAATTTTCTTGTACGCTCCGCGCCAACCGATGGTGGCGCTCCGCTTAGATGGCATAGTGCCCTCAATCACAGGTAGAACAACTTAGGCCCCCTCCCTTTTCAGAAATCCTGGATCCGCCCCTGATCTCCCAGTTGACATTTTGACCTATGTGCCTTGCGTTGATTCAAGAATACCGTTCGCAAAAAAGCCAACATCAATCATTTTTCTAGAAAAAACCTCATCCTAACTCTGCAGATATGTTAAATTAGGCCCCTATGAAAATTTATATGTTTTGTCGAAGTTGTTCTTGAACACGTGCCTCTCTTTCTTGCATGCTGCCTTTACTGAATTTACTTGAAGAAACGTTTCTTGTGTGTCACAGATTCAATAATGAGTACCATATCCTATTTTTTATACGATCACACTTTTTTAGATATGAGTTTGTTCTGTAAAAGTTAATAATAGAATTTCTACTATATTTCTGTCTTAATTTTCTCATTTCTTCTTTACTCTTTCATAATCAGTCTCATTAATTTCTTTTTTATCTCTCTTTTCCTTTTCTTTTCAAATTTATTCTCTTTTCGTTTTTGTGTTTCCTTTTCCTTTTTTCCCCTGGTTTTTTCTTTGTTATTCAGTTGTAGGACAAGAGCCTGAGCACAATACACTTTCATACTTGTTAGAGGCTTGCATCTTAACAGATTAATTTTGACGGGGCCTCTTGAATTAGATGACCAGACTGCACTTGAATGATCTAGAAACATAATGGTATTTGATACATTCTGTGAAGTTCAGTGTAAAAATCAATTCCTTGAATGCTTTGCAAGCTGGAATTAATTGTTCGTTTTGATTAAAAATATATCCTTAGGAATTTGAGACAAGTGTGCTCTTCAAGAAACGTTGTATGACTACAGAAACAGTGAGAAGCTTCATAGTTAAATGTAAGGAAATGACTGTGACTGGTCTCAAGAAATAAGCAACTGGTGCTCAATTACAGAGACGCACCATCAATATCATAAGTCTCTAGTCATATGAGAATATTCGACCAAGTGGAAGGAAGCCTCCCCAATGCCAATTCATGAGACTAACATCTTAGCAAAATCTCTCCCTAAAGAGTCTCCACGTCACCCGTGGAAGATCCGTATAAATATGGGCAGAGGCCGCTTCTTTTCAAGAAGTCTACAAGCTTCTGCAAAGACGGAATTTGAAATACACCGTTTCCCCCTTGGTCAAATGATATGATCAAACGTCGCAATCCGACTCAGGCGATCTTATCTTCAGCTGCATCTGCCAACCTGAAAGACTGGTACACCTGGCTTTTATTTGCATTTATAAGCTACCACTCATTGTTCGATGAGTAATTTCAATGGCTAGACCTGGCCTCAAACCACCCCGGTTGAAATTTCAGTTGGGATTCAACTGTGTTGAACTGGGGTCTAACTGGCCACAACTGGGATCCAACTCGGTTAAACTAGGATTGAACTAGGTGTGAATAAGGGACTATGTCATTCAACTGTATTGAACGGAAAATGCTTGTGTTATGAACTGGGTTCAAGTGGGAGTTCAATATTCTCAGTACGTTTTCAAACCAGTTGGTTCAAAGAACCAAAGAACGCTAGTGTTGCAATATGTGCAATAAGGGGCATCTATTTTGGCCAAGATAATTTGCTTAATAGTTCAGGCCGTTTCGTAGCTTTCTGGGGGTTTGCATTTTTTCTTGCTATATTCGGTAAAACTTTGATAAGATGTAGAGTAGACATCAGACAATCAGAAAAGTATTTGCTCCATTTTTTTCATGTGCAAGGGGGTAGCCAGCCAATTCAAAATGGCCGCCATTTTGACCGCATTTTGGCTGATTTGGCTCAAAAAGGCGCTGCTGCGCCAAGATTTGGGGTCTAAAACTTTTTTTTAGAAGTAAAGGGTTAAAATATACACAGTCTTTCAAAATATACAGAAAGTTTCCCCGAAAATATTGATCAGCTTTGTTGTAGTGACCTAATGAATATGCCCCTTTTCGCCAGAAATCGGCAATTTTGGCAAAGTTTGGCGCCGGGGGACAAATTTGAGTACCAGATTCTCTTACAGTGTGTATACCAACGACCTTAACTTTTGTTAATGGGTAATCCTATAACCAGGCAGTACGTGGGGAAAATTTGGACTCCCGGACTCAAACCTACATGAAATGAGTGGTACTGAAAATTCGCAATTTCTTTGTATTTCGTCGGGAAATTTTGGCCTCTGGGATCATTTGTTTATGCCCAATATTTCCTTTAATTGAATAACTAAGTCTACTGATCTCTCTGCTATTAAAAGAAAAGTGGAGTGTTAAGACACACATCAATTTTGAAAATTTTAAAAGCAGACAAATTTTCCATTGGTATAGACCCTAAACAGCTCAAACATCAACATTTTCATTTTGCATTATAAAAAGATTATGGCACTACAAGACAAGTTTGAACAATGATGATCTCCTTTAGAGCCAAACAAGATCTTCCATCTTCACAAAATTGGTACTCAAGCGCCTCAGTAGTACACAGATAAAATACACTGGTAGGTGAAAACGGAATATTGAATAAAGGAAACCCAAATATTGAAATTTATTCATTTTTTAAATTAGTAAAAAGTATGGGTAAAAGGGCATTTTTAACCGTAATATCTCTGATACTGTGCCATAACATGCTCCCATCTTTATGAAATGGGCAGTCTAGTGCATTGTTAGTTCACAGAAAGAATTTCAACTCTCAAATAAGAATGGGCATAAAATTACGGAAACCCAAATTCTGCAATTTCTTCACTTTTCCTTGCAGATATGGGTTAAGGGGCACTTTTTTACCATAATGTCTCTATAAGTATCATACAAGATGCTCTCATCTTCCTGATATGGGCATTCTAGTGCCTTGTTAGTACACAGAAAGAATTTTGACTCTCAAATGAGAATGGACATAAAATTACGGAAACCCAAATTCTGCGATTTCCTTAGTTTTCCTTGAAAATATGGGTTCAGGTGCACTTTTAAGCCATAATTTCTCGATAATTACCATACAAGATGCTCTCATCTACATGGAGTGGGCAGTCTAGTGCCTTGTTAGACACAAAACTAATTTTGAGTCTCAAATGAGAACAGGCATGAAGTTCTGCGATTTCTTCAGTTTTCCTTCCTTTTCAGTTATACACACTTTAAGAGAATCTGGTACTCAAATCTGTCCCCCGGCGCCAAACTTTGCCAAAATTGCAGATTTTGGGCGAAAAGGGCCATATTCGTTAGGTCACTTCAACAAAACTGATCAATATTTTCGGGAAAACTTTCAGTATATTTTGAGACACTGTGTATATTTTACCACCTTTACTCCTAAAAAAGTTTTAGACCCCAAATCTTGGCGCAGAAGAGCCTTTCTTGAGCCAAATCAGCCAAAATGGTCAAAATGGCGGCCATTTTGAATTGGCTGGCTACCCCCCTTGCACATGAAAAAAAACGGAGCACATAATTTTCTGATTGTCTGATGTCTACTCTACATCTTATTAAAGTTTTACCAAATATAGCAAAAAAAAAAACCAAAACGTTCCTGACTATATGTCCAGAATGACTTCCATGTTTGACTAACTCTGAAGCTAAAATCAGCCCTAAAACATTGGGAATATTGTAATGGTTGTTTTTTTAAGTCTTGGGCCTTGTTTCTAAAAAAATGAAATTGATCTTAAGTTTGTTTTACGATGATTGCATTCTCATTCTTATACTTATTCTTATTTTTATTCTTGTTCTTATTTTTATTTTTATTCTTATTCTTATGCTTATTCTCATTCTCATTCTCATTCTTGTTTTTATTCTTGTTCTTGTACTTATTCTTATTCTTTATATTCTTATTCTTGTTCTTCATATTCTTATTCTTATACTTATTCTTATTCTTCATATTCTTAATCTTCTTCAAGATCAAGATCAATGTCAAGTCTGTGGAGCGCCTATGTTATACCATGACATGTAAAACATACTCTTATTCACGCAATGTCATCTGAGCCTTTAAAGTTACACCTGTGAGATGAGCAGTCTGTCCCTATTTCTTTATTTGATGAACTCCTTTGTGAAACAGGGCCCAGATGTGTCTGTTATTCGAATTGTAGATGTCTCTAATTTAAAGGGAAATATTGCGTTTGAAAAAATACCACGACTTGACTCTAATTGTGGTCTTTTACCCTTTCCAAACATGGAACACAAATCACTTGCAGCAGATCAACATTAATCTCACAAAATATGGAAAGGAAGAAGCAGCAATTTTTTAACCTAACGGGCTCATTATAGAAAGGTACGCCTCGCCCACACTATATGCAACGTTCGTACTGCTGAATATTCATTTAAGAAGAGTGGTCATGTCAGGTGATATATGCAGCCATTACGCAACACATGTTGACCTTGCTTAGCGTAATTCCAGCGACCCTGCTCACAACAAACTACCACCACAGTTTCTGTACAGCCCCGTGCTGTTCAGGATATTGGAATTCAAAACTCAAACATGGAGGTGCAGCGTCATCTCCCTGGATCACCGTGGGTGTGCGTTATTTGTCGTTACAGGAGATTCACTACAAACGTGTTAATTTATCTGAGAAAGACTTGTAGGCCCTGCATATTTCTTTTATTTTGGACAAGTGGCAACCACTGGCATCACTAGATTCGTAAAATTTTCATTTTATACCATTGTCGAAGCATCAACAGTCTCTTTTACATCCGGCAGTTTCGAAAGTAAATCAAACCTACTAAAGCCCAAGGGCTGCAATTCGAATTACGGAATAACTGTAACTTTGTGTATAGTTTACCAGGGAAGTGATAAGACCACCTACTGTAATATAACGGTAGTTCCGTTAGGGTATCAAGTAGAAACTCCCTGGTTCAGTAATACAGACATACTGTAGTAGTAATTCCCACTAATGTACTGTACTGTACTTAGTTCGTATTTTCCGAACTTTTTGTACATGCTGTAGAAGGCGTTTGTTATTGTCTGACGTAATGTGATAGAAATGATTTGATTGGTGGATTTCAAATCAGGGGTGATGAAGGTGTGGTTTTGCATGCATAATTGTCTGGGTGAACAAATCTGCTAGTTGTTACAGAAAGGTTAATTACTCGTTAATTAGTGCTCGGAGGGTAGAATGTTTTTCTTAGTTACCTCTCTTTCATCAAACGGGATCCTATTGCAAGTAAACGAGGATAGATTCAATAAAAAGCAGACAAACGCAATATTTCCCTTTAAATAAAAGATACCTGTAATTCGAATTGCGGTTTTGGTAATGGTAATTACAGATAAATGTAATTTTGGGGCGTTATGTTCAGTACGATGTACGTTCATTACTTTGACACAATATGCAACTTTATGTATATGTGGGAGATTTTATTGTAATATAATGTATGTAATCAGCAATTACATAGAGTATAGGATGTGCTACCTTACCCACGACTCCATATTAGCAAACATCTTTAAGAGGAATAACTGTCGATATATCTAAAATACGAATTATATAATTGGTAATTCGAATCAGAATATCTGCTATTTGACATAAAGATATTTTCAATTCTGTTGACAATATCTTCAACTGTATTCAAGATATCATTAATTGGAGACATCTGCAATTAATGTTAAGATACCCTTAAATCAATTTCAGATTCCTCTTATGTTGTGGATTAACGGGGTTTTTTTTCAAATAATAAGTTAAACATGTCACTCTCTAAATGAATTTCAGATGTCTAAAATTAATTCTAGATATCTCTAAATAATTAAAGGTATCTTCAATGGGGACTAAAAAATGGTTTGACATATGGTAGTATGATTTGATATTACGCAGACAGCCTCCTTCCACCTAGTGTATTGTTTAGGGCAATATCTTGTTAAGAAAATTAACGTTTTTGTTGCAACACACTACATTTTGCTGCATGACTTGTTAAGTGTTGTAGCAAGGTTTCCTTAAAATTTCGAGACATTATATGGTGTGTTATTTGGAAAACAGACCATATGTTTTCTTGCGGTATTTTGGACAGCAGAGAAGTTTATAAATTTACCTAGAAACAGATCATCCATGTTGTCTGACAAGGTGTTAAATGGTATAACTTTTCTTTGATGAGACATGTAAAAGTAACAAGTAAATAGGCAGCTACAATATATCTTTATACTTACAGTACAGACGAAAAATGGAAAGGTGCAAAAGTAATACAGAAAAAGTGCTGTAGACTGGATTAAAAATTGACAGTGTTTTCCCTGTATTCTTTAAATTGTGTTTTAGTTTTTGTTCTGTAATTGTACAAATTTTTATGAAAAGTTATAACTGTCTATCGAGATCAACTAGTGATTCCCTTTATCATGGGTAATGTCGATGCCATTCATCTATGTGACATTTTCAGCCTGGCCGTCAAAATATTGCACAAATTGCACTGGGTATCGATATCGTTGTTTATATTCCATTAGAGACCATTTCGGTTTTAAACAGATGTTTAGGCCATATACCTTTTTAAAACTTTCAACCTGAGCAGTAACTTGTTTTTCCCGGATGAGATGGTATAATTTTACATGAGGTATTTTCATGTTTATCCGTTATTATTTTCTTAGGAGTTATAACTTGAGAATTTTAATCCTGTTTTATCTTCCAAAGTAAGTTCATGGTTGGTACTTGTTTGGCCAAACAGATGTATAACTAAGTTCACTCTTTGAGAATTGCTGCAAACGCCCTCTCCTAGGATGAAGGATCAGGACGTTCTGCCCTGAGAACCTCACTCAGGGATGTCTTGAGCAGTATTGTTACGGTCTTTAATCCAGATATATAACCTTTCTTTGCCATTATTCCCTTGATAATTGTGTTGTCCAACCCTGACATACGAAAGTAGACACCAGAGAAGAATTTCTACGCCTCTCACACTTCAGAAAAGTTAAACAAGAAATTTAAAGCTAATACCATTACGACTGTGCTTGTTGGCCAGAAAGAACCAAACATTACATGTTGGTATCACTGTTAACTTGTGTTGTACGTCCCCGTTACATGTATGTGAACACCTGAAAATCACTTCATAACTAGTCTCACAATTCGAGATACCATGCATGAAAGTCCATCAAAATGGCAGTTTGAATTCATGCAAATTAGGCCTAAATAAAACGTCAGATGTTAGTGTTTTTGCTATAACAGAATTCCTAGACCTTGAAAACATGGGTCTAGGCACCAGAGTAATCCTTCTACGAGTCTCAAATCTCGAGATATGAACAAAAGTCCATCAAATGACGTGAATTTTGAATTTATGAAAATGAGGCATGAGAAAAAGCGTAGCATGTTACTAGTATAATTGTGTTCCTTTACCTCAATAATATAGGTATAGGCATCAAAACAATTCTTCTCCGATTCTCAGATCTCAAGATATTGACAAAAATCTATCTAAATTGCGGCCATTGTCGTTTAGTATGTCATTATGGGTGCTTCGAAGAATTGCATTGTGAAGAAAATCCTTTGTTAGCAATTATTTCTAGGTCAAACCTTAATTTTTCTGGACTAAAATTTGAACGTTGCTGCTTGTAGTCCCCTTAAAACACCTAGAAATCTCAACTTCTTTTTCCTAAAAGAACTATAAGAATCATAGTAGGTTATGTTTTGATATTTATTTTCGTATTAAACAAGGTATGCTGCCCTCTTACAGGCCAAAAAGATAAAAAATTGCGTAGGTATTGATCTGGCATTTTTACACGGCGTTAGGCAAATGCTTAATGATGCAGTAACATTCATACAGTAGGTGCAGACTACTGTTAACCCATTTTGACAATTTCCTACTGCCAATAGGCCTAGGTAGGATTAAATGATTCAAGAAGCAAAAACAGAAAGATTTTTAAGCAGATCGAATGCCCCTGAGAATTCAAAACTTTGGCCTTCAGATTCAGAATGTAGGATACTTGCTATGATAAGTTTGGAATGTTGAGCATAAGAAGTAATTGGCGATTGTTGAAACAGAGTGGCGAAAATAACAAAACTATGGTAAGTTATAGACTGGTTCTTGTAATTACCAATTTCTTGTGACCAACAAAATTTTGCGGTGTTGCCACCTTTTTAATGAAAAGGTAGTCATAACGTCATAAGCAGTGGCGTAGCTACAGGGGGCACGTGCCCCCCCACAACAAAGCCGTGCCACCCCAGGTGCCCCTTGGAAAATTTTGGAACGCATAATTCTGTATATAAGCCCTATAGAGAGGGAGAGAATTCAGAAATTGTGCCCCTAGGAAAGGTTCGTGACCCCCCAGTGTCCCCCTGCTCAACAAATCCTGGCTACGCCACTGTTAATCACATTTCCAATCATGAGACTGAGTGACGTTATGATGCCCACTGAAGTAAAAAACAACTTTGTCAATAAACTGTTGACAGGTCCGTTTGTCAACAGTTAAGATGGCACTGTAAAACGATTCAAGAAGGGAAAGCAGTGTGACTTTAAGCAGACAGGTAGCCATAGTTTTGCCGCAACTTCTGTTTTTTATTCATTTCAACTGAAAATTTAACACCCTGGGTGAAAGTTTGTGAAATTCTCTAGGCCTATCCAATTGCATTTCGACGTTAATGTCCCGGCATTTTATAGCGTGCACAGCATTATGCATTGCCAGTACTTTGCACTAGTCCTCAGTAAAGGCATGTTTATAGTCGTTCACCCGAGCTCAATAAGCACAGCCCTTACTGCGACCTTAAAAATAATAGGTTGATCAGCCGTCTGAAATATTGCAGTTGCAGTTGTTTTTCATCACTGAAATCTTCTGGAAAGGGTAAAAATATCAAGGGGATGGCGTTTTAATCTAACAAAAGCTAAGCAGTATTACCAAAATGAAACTGTCACAAAAGCATATGAAATAATTGGTCATTTTTTGCCAAGGGAAGCCATCTCTGTTTCATTTTGACAAAGAAACATTCATGTTGTTTTCAATAATAAGATACTCCCCACACACCCTACCTCTACACCATGTTCAATAAACTTAGTACTCACATCGTTGAAACAGTCTGCATTTACAGATATGTATCATACTCTTCACTACATGGAATACAGAACGGTGTAGTACACCTTACGTGATCGTTAGAATTGTCATCAACTCAGTATGTACTCAATTCAAGCTTAGAGGTGGAGACAGTTGGCTCATTTGTCCACAACAGTACATGCTGTAAAGGATGTGGACACACTGGGCATTTTCCGACTCTAGTGTCACAGTAATTCTTTAGAAGTACTGAACTGTACCTACTCTAAAGATTATTATAGAAAGTGAAGTTCCACGTAATCTGTACGGGAAAGCAACAAACGTGGCTATTTAAAAATGACTTACAGCCAACATAGTGTCAGTGCCTGAACATTTTATTGTGTTGAAACATGGTTCATAAGTAAACCTTGTGATGAGAGTTAGACAGTAGAACCCTTACCTTATGTCTTGAAAGGGAACAGTATCGATATGAAGAGCTGCCATTCAATAGAAAACCGACATGCGTCTACAAAAATGTACATGCATTACTTAGTAACAAGTGTCAAAATCAAGATATGATATACCTGTATGTTTTTCCATGGGCCTTTAAACAGCATGTAAAAAAGCTGTAAACTTTCATGTTTTTAGAGAGAGGCTTAGCAGCAAAACATTCTATACTGTTTTATTTTCATACTTTATGTACTGGAAACCTGTTTGGCTCTTCTGAAATATAAAAGCCAATGCTCTCTGTAAGTTCACACCTAGAGATGGATCATTTGTACATTTCATATGTACAGAGTCGTCTGTTACAACACTTTACTGTAGCAAATGTATATCGACGATTACACAAAAAAATTGTGTTCTGTGCTCTGTATGCCGTTTCATGTTTCATAACAAACTAGTCACGCACATACTGTTTAGGCACAGGACTTATCAAACACTCAGCCGTCTGCGAGTGGGATTTGAGAAGCCATAAAGGGTACTTCAAAACCTGGAGAGCAAGCGATTTCGGATTTGTTTCAATTTATCAAGCTAGCATGCTTTTCAACAGTCAGACTAAAAGATGGAGGGATCAATGTAGCGGTTATGAATTAACATTGATCCAAAACTTTTTGCAAAATTACATCAATCCTGTTAGCTACAAACTGTATCCAGCTAATGTAATAGCTTAATACAGTAGCCACGAAAAGCAAATTGTTAACTTTATTAATGGAATGCAGCTTTTGGATGATATCAATGTGATTTCAGCTGATGGAAAGACCAGTAGATCAGGTTGGGCTTAGTTGACGGGAAATCTATATGAAAAACCCAGTTCAGTCTAGCTTCAGTAAATAAAACACAGTTGGGCCTAGTTGTTGAAAAATCACTTAGGCCTAATTCAAAGAAACTCCATGTGAAGAACCTGGCTGAGCCCAGTTGAAAGTAAAATCAAGTTGGAAAACCCACTTGACTGAAAACCTAGTTAATGAGACGTTCCACAACACATATTGAACCTTGGTAGTAAACCTAGTTCAGCGTAGTTGAACACATCCAACTGGAGCCAACTCGAATTTTTACAGGAGCAGAAGACACCACTTCAACTTCACAGTCTTCATACGTTAGCAAGCCGAAGGACAGACTGGAATGTGCATCTTTTTGTCAGACACCACTTGCACAAGGCGAAAACGTGAAAGAGGAGACATACAACTAGCCCACAGTCCATAAAAAATTTGAAAAAATGTACAATATCTGGCTCCATTAACAAGAGTAATATAACGAGGTTTCCAGCTTTGTAACCCCTGGTGACTTCAAATCATCTTTGACCTCCACCAAAAACAATAGCAAGCTTTCCCTTAACATGAAAATTCTATGTACGAAACATGTACACCTGTATGCCATACACACCCACAAAAGCGCACATATCAGGCCATATTGGTATTTTTGACAGTCTTATCGTCCTGGTAGCTTCTTTGCATGCTATTCTGCTTTTCTTTATTAGTAAACTTAATAATCTGTATTTATTGACACAACGGTTTTATGCTTTTTGGTAAAACCCAACCTCGGATCCAAGGTTCAACAATGGGGGAAGGGACACACTTTGTGATGACGAGTTCTAATTTGTTGGCTCCAAGGGCGTGAAGCATAGACGAGCTGGGGTCTGGGGAGGGCTACCTTTATCGTAACTGTCATAGCATATGTTACGCAAAGTACTAACTTGGTGTATCGAGTGCTGATTGAGTATTTTTCGGGAAATGCTCATAACTTTAAGAGATACAAAGAAGCCAAACAGATGAACCACATGTCAAGGTTGGCTATAACGAGAATAACATGCACTTTATCGTATTGCATTACCTCTCCTACGAATAGGTTTCCCTAGTTATTTACTGTTGGCTACCATTCGTCAAATTTAAAAAAACAACTAGGTAAACGAGAATGGAGGAATCCCGACCTTTAGGCTTAAGTTTTACTTACGTTTAAGTTAAGCGTTGAAGGGTCAGGAAGCCACTTGGCTCATCGAAGACCCTTTACGAGTTTGATCGTGGATGAATATTGGCGAGATTTGCTTTTAATTTTCGTCTAGTGCTCGGAGGTTAACTAAGCAAGAAGAACTGATCGCTCCCAGCCTTGTTCCCGGGCCCGAACGTAAACATCTCGGTCCTACGGAGGTGAGTGTATCCTCAGTCTTTAGCCACTTTCCCAAAGGCTAGGAGAGTTGCAGTATCCTTGCTCTGTACCACTGCTCGACAGCTGAACAGAGCAAAGCGCACAACTTCCTGAACTGGTCAACCAGATAGGCAATTTTATTTCACAATTTAGTCCCCCTCAGTATCACTGGGAAAAGCGAATTTTAGTCCCTAAAAATATTTCCAAGTGGTTCCACCGGGATTTTATCTGGGGACCTCTAGTATGGAAGGCACCCAGGTATATATAAAAGAATCTAGATATACTCATTGGGAAAAAATATTCAACTCACTGGACAGTGGCCCTCTATCGGGATAACAAGCATTTTCTTGAATAAAATCCTTCTTCCCGATAAATAGGTAAGCCACCGCTTATAGTACTATACGACAAGACATTCAAGAGACCAACCATGCCGCTAGGCTACTGATGAAGTTCCCTATCTGTACAGAAAACTCTCTAGGCTACCTAAAGTCAACGTGGTAAAGAGGGGGTGGGATCTGTATAACAATGAGACTCTTCACATAGAGATAGGCCCGCCGAGAATTTGGTTCCTGTTTAGTGACCCTGCCATCTTTACTAGCAAACCAAGTAAACCGTGGGAAAGACTGAATGTATACGTTAGTCATTATAAATCATACGAAATGGAAAAAATCCCCCACCACCAGAGGCCCCTGCTTCATCTGTCTCCATCCCAGGGATACCACTGTATCGTGCCTAGCCGTGCATTACATTCTGCAAATAGGATTCTCGAGTGCCTCTGGAGGTTATGGTTAACAAAAATACCAGAGAACAACTAAGTTGTTCAGGATGGACTAATGTTTTGCAGATAACTATGCAAGCTTTATATGTCTTGGTGTGCCACTTGATGTGGGGGATACTATTTAGCTGTATGAAACCAAAATATAAAAAAAAAACACAATGTTACTGTAAAGCGAGCAAAGCGCCCCATTTAGGGGTATTGTTATTTAGCAATCTTAGCTGTAGAATCTTCATACTTTGATATCACCAACACCTAAGAATATGGACGACTGACTGTTGTCGGAATTAGTCTCTTTTTTGAGTCATCCACTGTGAACTGTGGTTCTCCGACGAAACTGAAAGACAATACTCTAGCTGTCGACTACTAATGATCACATTCAGGTAGCACGCTAGTTATTATTGCTTCATTCACTTTCACACTAAATTTGGTCCGTTTCCAGCGCCCCTTGGACCCTTCTGAAAGATTTCAACAGGTACATGCTACCCCTCACATGATAGCCCACAATAGGCCTTTCACATGGATTTTAAACAAGTATACCATGGCCCTTGAGATTTTGAGCTAGGTGAGCTTGCGGTGGTACTTGCCTTTTAATTTCACTCAAAACGCACAAGAATATAATGCAGGAAGTTGCTAAAATACCTCCAATTTTTAATTCGCATAATCAGTACAACTCAATTCATTTTCTACTACATACACATCAAAAAATTAGTACAGTACTTCAGCAACATGGTCTAAACTCTTTGCCCACGTATATACGTATACACGTAGGTAAGTAGCATTTTTGTAATTATCAAGTGGGACGAAAGTAATCTTGACTCAATATTACGTGTGTATGTAAACGGTACTACTTTTACGCGCATATACAGGTAACCCACCTATCTGTGAAAACAAGGTGGGTGCGTCATCGTAAAGTGTAAGCAGAGTCGCATCATGCAGAATATTACCAGGTCAGACCTAGGAACATCAGTTGTAATCCTGGAGGCTGAAATTGCCAGTCGTATTAAAAGGAAATTCCAAAACAAAAAACACTTTTGTAAAGCACAGCGTCATAAACTTACAATCATTTCATCATTCTGTTTTTGGCCTACAAAGGGGGAGAAGGGGGCGACTCCTGCGAGCGGCACCTGAATATCGATACCGGATCTGGACAATTCGTTTAAGTCTTAACAAATAACTTACTGGCACGGTGCAGGACAGTCACATTCCAGCTTGTTACTATGGAAATTTGTCTCAACCTGCTGCTGACATTGCACTGTGGACAAAAAAGTATATCTATGACATAGAAAGACCCCAAAACAAAGTACATGTTTAACAAATACCTAGAGCTATTCCAGCTCACGTGTGACCCCTAGGTAAATAAAGTTTTCAAATTATAAGTTCAGTACGTACACATTCCTCTTAACACCAAATGACCAATGATGATTATAATAACACTTGATATTAAATTTTGACACACTAGTTTTTAATTCATCTTCCTGGGAATATTTGTCAACGGTCAAGGAAATACTGGAATATCGTTCTATACAACCATATACGGAATGCACGGAGACTCTGGTATAACTACTACAAATCGCAGTGCTGAGAAGGGGTAGTTCATGCACATAGTCCCAGATACACACTTTACCTTTCCGGGCTTTAACTCCAGAAATTTGAGAAAATAAACAGTTGAAGAATGCAGTGGTGTACTGTAATTATCAGTTGATAATGTCACTAACGTGATTGATCATTACTTTTAAGGCTACTATGAAGTCGCAGTATTGACAAAGCACAACAAAAAGTGTACAGGCTATGTAAAATTGCCCACATTATCGAACTGAAGTGATCAATTATAATATCATTCTAAGAACACATATTGGATAAACGGATCATTTTTCTTTTACTTTAATAGGAGCAAACATCATCGATAACTAGGTGATAACTAATGAAACAAATTACTTTATGCAGATATCCTTGAATAACCTTAGTGTATTGAAAACCATAGTTCAAAATGCTTTAAGGTTTCGAGCCTCTCATTTGCACCAAATTTTAGCTTTATCAATACACATCATAATCATGTATATGAAAGAATCCATACGTCATCCCTTGTGGTATGATGTAAACAAGTTAACCTCCGGTGACCTCACATAACATTTGACCCCCACCAAAACAACAAGAATCTTCCATGTATATTAACTTCCTTATGTTGTGAACTCAGATGGCCTAAACTAAAAATGAAAGAATAATCTACGTAACAACACACATCGATATGCTTAATGTGAAAAGTGTCCAATTCTGCCTTCCATGTGATATTGCACAAACCTTTTTTTGACGTCAGATAATCTTTTTCCACACAGCAAACGATTAATCTTGATTAATCCCATAAATTTAAACCATCTACATGTCAAGTATGAATACTATATTTAGATATTGTACACGTTGGGGTTTTGACCTCTAAAGAGGGGGCCTAAGATGACCCTTGACCTACACTAAAAATGAAAGGGTTTATTGATGCCATATTAAAAATTCATATGCTACATATGGAAAGAATGTTTGCTTCCAATCTTATGATATCATGTTCACAAGTTTTTCGAATTTGAACTTTTGTGATTTCAGATGACCTTTGACCTCCACCAGATTGGTTAGGGTCCATGTACTCAATAAAACTCAACGCCATGCTTAGTATGGAAAATATCCATGATTCGTATCTTCTGATAAATTGTGACAACCTCCACTATTTGACCTCCAGTGACATTACATGACCTTTGACCTTACCCTTACAAAAATACCAACATATTTCCTACAGGAAATCAGTATACATAGAATACAAAGGAGTGGGCATGTTCCTGTAGGGAATGGTTCCCACACAGGAAATATCATTCCTAAGTAAAAAACCGCTTCCCACATGGGACCCTTCCATTTTATTGAGGTGGATTTTGTCTAGCATCGTTAGTCATCATAGTCTATTAGGTAAATGCATGAGTAAACACACTGACTGTTGGAGACCTGTGCGGGTATATGTGCTTTAACTTCCAGGCACAAAACAGATCACTCACGCTTCAAGAAATCATTTCACAATGAAAGGCTAAAGTAAATTGCATTTAAATTGAAGTAGAAGATACAGGATGACAAATGCAGTGTCATCACGATTTAATACAGACTTTTGAAGATTTTTTCAATTAAATCTAGTTTCATGAAAATAGATTAACACGTCCCTTTTCTGTAACAGTACTGTGCACACAGAGCATGCACGCGTATACTTTTTTTACTCGAGTTTAGAATTTATCATAAAATAACATAACATAACTAAAATAGAAGTAAGATGCGGTCACACAGTCCAAGTTCAAAAGAAAATACAGTCCAACTAAAAACTAGAAAAGGTTATCCGATACATTAGATTCTAACCCAGGTACAAAAGAACTTAGGATAGGCGTATCCAAAAGAGACACAAAAGAGAATCAAATGGTACCATGACATTTTATGGTTATTGCACAGTCCTAAGCTTCTCTACACCAGACATTTTCTCCAGGGTATTAGCAAAAAATGTCCCATTAACTGTGATGCACAATTTCCTTCGCTAAACCTACAAGGAGTAACTACACTGCTACTTCTATGGAGCATGCCAGTATACTAATGCAATTTACCACACTGCAAAAGTACACATCTATCCAGAGCATAAAATAGAAACAAATATGCTGAGAATACACGACGGATGAGTGAATTTCCCTTCGTAGGAAAGTAGCAAGTTACTATGTACGGAAATTGAAATTCTTGTTGGAATTTAACCATTCCTACAGTAAATGGCTAATTTCTACAGGGAATTGTTCTTCCCTACGTAGGAGAGTAGCAAATTCCTAGTATGCAGGAAAATTGAAATTCTTGTAGGAATTGACTAATCCCTACAGGAAATGGCTACTTTCAACAGAAAAATGTGCATTCCTTCAGTAAGTGTGCTGGGAATATTTGTAAGGGTAACCAAATAACAAGCATACATCAAAATATAACACATATATATGATGAGTATGAAAACCATCTATGCTCCCTCGATTCAGATATGGCATTCTGAGTGTTTGCCCTCTGGTGACCCTTATATGGTTTATTACTCTATCAAAAACGGAGGAGTTCGTTCACTTAATGATACTAACCTACGACACAAGTATAATAATTATCTATGTTTCCTATCTCGAGATATCGTATAAGCAAGACTGTCAGTATTTGCTTTTAGGTGACCTTCTGATGACTCAGATGACCTTATGCCATCGACAACACCGTGCTTCATCTTCTCAATACATGCATCAACTTGCCAAGTATACCAAGCACTCATGATACCTCTCTCGAGATATCGCGCAAACAAGATCTTAAGTGCTAGATCTCTAGTGACATAAGATGACCTTTGACCTCCATCAAAGCAATAACCTACTTTATGTACGATTAGTATGTAAAGAATCTATGCTTCCTAACTTGATATTGTGTAAACACTGTTCTTGGTGATGGACCTCTAGTGACCTCAGATGACCTTTCCAGAAACAGTAGTAAGGTCTGTTTCCTTCAATAACATACACCCAAATACCAAGAATGACGACTTCCAGTTTTACCTTACTTGAGTTATCTCGTAAGCAAGTAAAGTATCGCAAACACATACATACACACACGCACATCCTAACTCATATGTCAAAATGATAGCATTGGTTTCTCCTATCGTCAAAATCAATAAAAAGCAATAATAATTAACTCGTGCTAGTGGTTTCTTCTTTGTCCTTGGAATTTCCGAGATACTTTGAAATTTATACATCCATGTTTATTAGATTAATTATAGTGTTCTGAGACAATTTGACTTTTATTAACTTAATGTCTCACATTACGTATTAAATTTATGAAACAACAGTTACCCTGGCTAGGCTCAGTTGCATTATCTCTACAATTTGGTACGTTGGCATAATCGTCATAAATATTGTTGACACAGTCACACCTCTCTTTCATGTGGTCTAGTAAACATTTCTTCTGGCATGATAGAACACTGTAATCGTATTTGTCGCTGCTCAAGTGTTTCTTCGTTTTTGCATCAGTACATTTACCATATCGACCACCCAACCTCTTTAATTCAACCTGAATAAAGACAAGGAGACGTGCATTTTATACGAATGCAATGGAAACTTAAGTGCTATCCTGACTGGCCCATGAACAGGATTGGGCGATTCTAACAGACCCGTTTCAAATGATGTCATGTCCGGCTTATTCGGCTAGTTGAGGGTACTTAAAACTTGTATTCTGCACCTCTGCATTAAACTACACTTGAACACTACACCGTACACGCATGGTGTTTTACGCAAACCTGTGGAGCCACTGTCTCGCTTCGAATAACTGGTCTTTTTTAGTGCATATATATATATATGTGTGTGTGTGTGTGTGTGTGTGCCTTCCTTATTTCCATAACACGGCTGCTTTTTACGTTGCCAAGAGAAAGAAATCTGGCTTAGTTGAAATGGGTCTATAGATCTTGAATTTCGATGTAGAGGGTATCGTTAGGAATTAGGCATTTATTGGCACCACAGAGAAAGCTGTCATAAACCTATCCTAGAAAGTTCCATCTGCGTGAGGTGTGCATTGTGCGGAGAGGTTGAAAAGTTTTGCTCTTGCTAGTGGCATATCCCCTTCTCGAGGGGAGTAGGGAGCCGGGCCTTTTATAAAGAAACAAGGGAAATTAGAAACAACCCAAGCATGGCTGCATGAGCAACGGAAATTCGGAGACCGCCGGGGGGTGAGTGGGAGGAAATTAGAAATTATCGAGTGAGTCTAGGACAGTTGGTAAGCACGTTAAGAAATACTTTTCCCAGGAAACTGCATTGTTTTCAGGAATGGTATTTTCCATATTTTTGCTCATATTCGCCTGATACTCAGTACCGGCCGAAACTTTAAGAACTATTTTTATGTCAAGTTGCGTAACTTGCGTTACATGAACACTCTGCACCAAGTTTCTTTCAACTTTTAAACAAAATGTGTCCAAAAATAAGGCAACTCTGAACTACCTCTAGGCAGGAACCCTCTACAGCTTCTATTTTGTGAAACCTGTCTGTCCAAACGTACAATAATGTGTCCCTCCGTAATCACTCTTAAATTCAAAACAATTAGCCAACCTTTGAGACTCCGGTTATTATGAGATTACTCTTTAGACAGTACTGGTTGTATCATCGAAATGATGTTGTAAGCGTGCGAAAATTTCGATAGCTTGAGGAGTATTTGCAAAATTTTCCGTAAAATTAATTTGCAAAAAGAAGGGAAAAGATTCACCCATAGAATATAAAAACAGAGCAACTTTCGGGAAAGTTGAACCGTATTGAGAATGAGATGTATCGAAACCCCATCAAACCCGTCCATCCAACGACATGCCCACATCCGTGCTCGCTTATCTCAACGCGAGACTGCAAGAAAGGAACTATGCGACTAAGGATTACTAATAGTCAGGAATTAAACTTTTAATCTAATATTGGGTCAAATTATGGAAGAAAAGTAAGTTGTAAAGTTTTTCCCACTGAATTTTGGTTCCTTTTAAAGATACAACTCTCCATAAAAGCAAGTACAGGGAAAATGTCGGGGGAAATGACCATCAGAGGGAATTACGCACTCTATGGAACATGCGTAACTGTGGCTTTTCGACGACCTTGGCCCACCCCGACCTAACCTCTGCCCCTACATGGTATGGGCTAAGGTAAAAAATCGGAAACGCCATAGACTAAGGAATAACTTACTCAAAGGTACAAGCATTCCATTATAGCTTTGGGGACGACCCAGGCTCCAAAGCCCTCTTCCTCAGCCAAGTCGCTAATCTGAATTATAAACTCTTCTATATTTTACTATATATGCCAATATATTAAAGTGTTGTGTACATAAAATGAGATGTTTGGTAATCTGATCCTCTCTTTTACTCCAAGCTACCATTAGAGCAGTAACTATCTAACTTATTTACTACTCATTAGTTTTCCTTTTTGTCCAAATTATACGCTTCTTGCAATCACTGATTAGGGTATTGCGAAAAGAATTTAACTTAAACACACCTTACCTGGCGTAACGCTATTGAAGTAGCAAATCCTGGAGTTAGTGAGATCCCGACGTCCTCCGGATGCGGCATAATATTTTTCGGGTGAATCGCCAGACGTACTCCCGATTCTTCGGTGAAAAGACCGACGTACTGTAGTTTTTCAATGAATAATGTCAAATGAAGTCCTGTTCAACGAATACCATCGAATAATGTGGTTAAATTTCTCCATGCTAACTTTTATACAAACAAACTTTTTCTATAATATAAACACTAACAATAATGATAATTATCATCGTCATTGTCATCGAATTGCCATTGTCATCATCATCAAAGTTAAAATCATCACCGGCATAATCATTAAATAGATACTGTAGTGCACTTAGGAAGGTAAATTTTGGTTTGGTGCTTTTTTGTTGCTATATGTGATAAAACTTTGATGTAATGTAGAGGAGACATCAGACAATCGGAGAAGTATGTGCTTCATTTTTTCATGTGCAAGAGGGGTAGCCAACTACTTCAAAATTGCCGCTTTTTTCACCGTTTCGGCTGATTTAGCTCAAGAAAGGCGGAAAAGTTAACAGTCTTCCTTAATATACTAAAAGTCCTCCCCCCCCCCCCAAAAAAAGAAGGTTGTTTCGTTTTTTGTAGTGACTTGTCGAATGTGGCCCTTTTCGCCGAAAACGGCAAGTTTGACAAGTTTTGCGCCTGGGGGAAATTTTGAGAACCAGATTCTCTTAAAGTATGTAAGCACCCGACCTTAACTCTTGTATATTGGTAGCACGATAACTAGGTAATACATGGAAAAAAACGAAACCATACTTTTGGAGAACTTTCAGTATATTGTGGGAAACTGTATTAATTCACCACTTGTACTCCTTAAAAAGTGAGTGAAAAAGCCTTTGTTGAGCTAAGTGAGCCACCATGATCAATATTTTGAAGTGGGTAGCTATCCCCTTGCACATTAGGTGAAAATGGAGCACATAATTTCCTGATTTTCTGATGTCACTGACTAAAGGGTCCTTCTTCTAAATATGATAAAGTTACATACTTAGTATGAAAATCGTCTATCATTGCTATGATCTTGAGATATCGTGTTTACAAGCAGTTTTAATAATTTTGTGATTTCATCTCCGGTGACTTCAGATAACCTTTGGCCTCTACCAAAACCAATACAGTTCAAAACCAATACGAGAAATGTCCCGGTAGGGAAAAGACCCGAATTGCACAACAGCGGAGCTGCCAGAGATCTAGGCGATCAGAGGTGGCCGCTTCAGGGCGGGCTGCGGTGCCGTGCAAGCACGTGCAGCCGCGCGTGAGAGCTCGTTGCAGTGACGGAATTTTCGGGCAGCTACGCGAGTTTCGAGCCGCACGTGAGCTAGGAAAGACGTGCGAGAGCGGAGCCCTCCGCCAAGGCCACGTGTCCCGATAAGGACATACAGTGCCCACTGGCGTGAGTGCGTGGATTCCTTTCACCTTCGACAAGGAATCAAAAAGTATAGCATTCGCTAACACACTGAGGCAGCCCATGATTTGGACCTCCGGCTTTGTCATTGATAGTACTTATCTAAAAGACAATAGTTGGTCTCAAAATAGATTCAAAATAGATTCATACCCCATGGGAAATTGTCCCTCATAACACCCATACTTATAACCCAAGTGGTGTTTTTTTAATGCACATCCAGTGTCATTCACTACAAGTAATGATAGAATGTCACTGGTTAAATGTCCCATTCGTATTCCGTCCCATGAATATATCCCAGATCTACGGTGTTTTCCTCCTGGTCCTCCACCGTTCCGTTGCTCCTGGGCCCCACCAAAACCTTATAGTGGACCACTGAGGTCATTTCCCAAGGTTAAGCGCTCCACTGACCCCACAATGGGATTACTGCAACTTGAGCATAACCCCCCTCGTGATGAAATTCAGAATATGCGTTTGACATGCTCCACCCCGTCCATTTTTATAAAGAGAATTGCAGCCGTCATTGTCCCTACAATCGCGCCTATTCGAAGTCTGGAATTTCCCCTGAAGATCCTGGATCCGCTCCTGGTACACGCACCGTATACTTGGTGTGAAGGAGATATTCAAGTGTTGAATATCGTGTCACCTTTGCGCTTATTAGATATAAGGTTCCAGAGTAGAAGTCTGGGCGTTTAGATATTTGTACTGTCCATGACGTCATGGACAGTACCTTAGGCACGCTTCTCATTTTCGAGAAGCAGTTCTTTCGTTCAATGTTTCTTGATTCTCATTGAGTGCTTTGTTCTACCATTGAGCTCATTATGTAGAGTGAATCATGTAGATGGGAACGAGACTTCTTGGTCACTTTTGGTTGGAATGGGGCTGAGCATGATTGGTTTTTATTTTAGCAGTTTTGTATCTTATTGTTTTGTTAAGAATGGCTTGAGTAAGTCAAACTACCAACAGTATTAGTCTGTACAGTATATTGTGGCACATGGTCGTACTGTCGTATTTCGCACACAGTAGGCCTACTCTACGCACGTTTCTTATGTCGTAAAACCAGGGAGCTGCCATTGACACACACACTGTACGGCTATAAGTGCTGTCGCGTTTGCTGATTGGTCGATTGCTTAGATTATGTGGGCAAGGTCAATCACGAAAGGTGAGATTTCTTGGAGCATTTTGAAGCAAGAAATGAAGCTCTCAGCCTATAAGTCCATTGTGATGATATCTGCGGAGAAGTACAGCTATAGGCTTATTTGTTTAGACAAGAAATATTTTTGAATACTTCCCACAAGACCTTGAGAGTATAGGCCTACCATTTCCTGCATGCAAAGCCCAAAATTTGTGCTTCATGAGAAGTTGCTCCCACAGAAGACACAGTCGTACAATCCAATAAAATACCCGTCATCCTAAGGTATATCTAGTCCTGATACACAACGTGTCCCTGTCTGCACACACTCCCTTACTTGACTAAGTTTTATTGACCTTACAGATCGTTCAACAAATATTTCACTTTGTTTACCAAGTCGCTGCCAGTTACAGAATTCTGTGGTGCTAACTGTGCTGACGGTAGGGAGTAAGTTTGATAGCTGTAGAACAGCTGTCGCTCAGCTGTCATGTTGCTGTGATTTATTGCTAACTTTTCTTCTATCATTTTTAATGTTGTGGGAGCTTAAATTTCACAAAAGTTATATCGAGGAAAGTGTAAATTTTACATAGAATCTGATTTTTAGAATAATTTTATTGAAAAATGTCTACTTTTGAAGAAAGCCATGTGTAATAATATACCCACTACCAGTCAACCTTGAAAAGTCCGTAAAATAAAGTGGCAGTGAAGGACATATTCTCCCAATTCGTTGCCAGACTTTCCCTATTCATTGCCAACTCTCATGACCGTCGGTTCTGTGGGACCATCTTGGCATGTTCTCGAAGTCAAACAGTAAAAGCAAAGTGATCTGTCACTCAAATTTCGGTGCATGAAGAGGATTTATCTTCAAGTACATATAGGCCTATTGTCTGACGGATTTGGTCGATCTTTCTCACATCTTCACTGTGCCAACACTGAAAGTTGAAAGAGCGATATTCTGAGCACAGTGGCGTAGCCACGGGGAGGGTTTTGGGGGTTGAAACCCCCATGACCCAACCTTGAAAAATATAATTGCAAAAACACATGATCACAATAAACTTTATTACATTTGAGGCACAAACATTGCACCATTTTGCATCTGGAGACCTAAAATATCCGTTTTTCTCCCTCCCCTTAGACCTTTCCCTCATGTCGTACTCCAAAACCCTCCCCATGACACAATCCTGGCTACGCTACTGAGCTAGCATAACCACTGAGGACGTTTCAAAATACCAGCACAGAAACAATCATGGACAGTAAGTGGTTACGATTTTCGTAACCACATTTTCTAGTTTGCAATTAATTTCCTGGCGGAGATGGGAGATTTTCGTGTACATAAAAGTGAGTAAATTTAATACACTGCGTACCTTCTCACAAAATTAGCTGTAATAATAATTGCTTTTCTCAAACCTATATGTGTAGCTTTTCTTTTGAATCTTTCTCCACCCAGGAACAAATTCCATCGTGGATTACCACTTCCCCGGGACACTCTCTCCTGAAATGAGTCCTTCAAACTTATCAAATGTGCTCACTTTAAGTCAAATTTTTGAAAGCGAGGACAAGTTTAAAGTTGCATCTTGTCTTCCCTCAAGGTTGCAATACCTGTATCATAGTGCGCTTATCTAAACAGAATATACTTGCTGTGGAGGTGTAGCCTATGTTGCTTTTGCTATACCAGATTTTAGTAGGACTAGAGAGTATTGATCAAGGCATACAAATTTTATTTTTGCCATGCTGCAAATAATTACTTCATGATATAAAATTATGGTTTCCTTTTTGTGGCTAAAACATAATGCATTGCTTGTATTTTTTTTTTTTTTTTTTGCAGTGTTATGTATTGTAAATCATTGTAGCATTGTAGCGCTTGTGTACGGAATAACTGATGGATGTCTTCCACTATCTTCGGACTATCGGGTTTTGTCTTAAATACTTCGCCATTAAATGTACTTACACAGAATAAAAATGAAAAACCTCATCAGACCAAATACTGTATTTCACCTCATTTGATGATTCATCATACTAAAGGAGTCAACATTAAACTAATGAAAGTGTGAAAAATTTTCAAAAGTAGACAAATTAACAAACCGTAGTCTGATCCAACTTTTGTTATTCTTCTGCGTTTTTCGTGTTGAGTCACATTAAACGTAAAACAGTTTCCATACTGTTTATTTTGGGATGTGGTAAAATTTCTGTGAAAAAAATGACAGCTATATTAGTTAAATTACAAAATTTGGTGTATAGAGTCGCATTTGTGCTCGGAACCCATACCCTTTCAGCGTTCTTTGTGACTTAGAATCACCCTTCACTTAGACATGCCGTGTACTTAGCAGGGGTTAATCTGGTGCCAAAAGCCGTCCCCTCCTTTCGTAAAATTACGAAACAAATTGGCTTTGCTCACGAGTTTAACGTAGGTGAAAACTAAGTGAAATACCTTTTAGGAGAGGTTTTTGGTTGTCCTTTTTACTTAACTAGGTCACATGTAATATGTAATAATATTAGCAAGTTGTAGAGTTCGCCCTCACTCTGATGCATTGCGTGTACCAAAACTACATTTCTTAAGAACAAAATGAAACATTTAGGGGATTATCGACCACCATTATCCACATACTCCTTTTGTGCAGGTGCACTTTGCTAGGAAAACTTAAAACTTCTTACTATAAAGAGGAATGTAATTTTACGGTGGAAAACAATTTACTACAAACTTGATAGGACAAATTAAACAGATTATTCACGCGTAAAATTTTCTGGGAAAATATCTTACTTAAAAAAGAAAAACAACGGTGACAATAATTCTAAGAGAAGACTCAGAAATAATTTGATGAAATATAGTCAGGTAACTGGTCGAAAAAAACGCTCATCGGAATTTCTAAACTTTTGCGTAGAATATGAAAACAGGTCTAGAAATATTCTGTAGATAGTTAGGGTTCAAAACTCCATATTTTTACAAAGACATTTGCTGTCATTGTTTGGCTGCCATCTCGAATTCAACATAGGTACGTTACGTTACTTAAAAACTAAAGAAATAACCCTCCTCGTGCACCTTCTTTCGCTATTTATCCTCTCCCTTCATTGTCGATCTCTCCAATGAATGTACTTTTGTAATAAGTGAGAAAACTTTTTAGTTCACTTTTGACAATAATGCAAATGCAAGAAAGCAAGAAAAGTTGTTATGAAACAAAATGTCTTCACCTTAAAAAATTACATCATGCGGCGAAATAATTTGTCCACGCATTTTTTTAATTTCATGTCAACTGAAGTTTAATACAAGGGGCAAAACTTTACAGGGCCTCTATTCCTTCATTCTTAGTAAGCACGTGAGGCCAGGAGAACAATATGTCCGGGTACAACTATTTTTATACTGAATTTTACCACAGATGTGTTAAATGAGATGGTTTACCAATTCTCAATGATGGAAGATTGATTAAGAAAGCTTTTCTTCAAAATGGATGCCAGGTTCCACATCATGCAACTGTATTCTAAAATTAGTCCCTCGTTAAGTCACAGTAGTTAGACAAATCTTGGATAATTTTTCATGGTAGTTACTAGCATATTAAAATGGAAGTATCAGTAAATTGAATGGGGAGACGCTGTTTACGATGAAAAGAGAACCTCTCTGAAGACAATCCAGGTAATGCAGGCAACATCCTTCAGTTCCTACTATTCCGTCCTTGCACTCCAACGAGGCGAGGGGTTGCTTGGAACAGCTGCCAGTCATTAACACGACTTTGAAATTTCGGTTTGTACAATACACAGTTGGCGATTCCTTTGTAGTATGCATTCTAACTAGTGTTAGTGTAACAGTGCATACTTCTTCAGGCATACCCTGTCTATACAGTAACAGTAACTTACGGACTTACGGCGTGGCAACAATTTTTCATCTAGCTGATTCCTTAAAACTTGAACGCATTTAGTTTCATTTTTGGTTTTCCGAAAGCTAAATCTACGGAGCGGCTCTTTGCCGACCTTGCAAAAACTTGAGGGGGACCGCGGATTACAAACTAAGTCGGAAATTAATATCAAGCGGATCACAAAGTTAGTAACTACCATCACTTAGGTTCAGTCGTTACTGCTCCATATACTGTTATTTTGTGTTTAAGCCAACCACGTTTGTTGTACCAATGATTTGCAGGGCTATCGTATGCTACATATTCTAAAGTTGCAAATGACTACAATCTTGATTACCGTTAGTAGCAGCTACTGTATGATCTAATGCGTCGCAAGTGAAATGGTAACCCGCTGTACTTTAAATCGAAGAAGTGTTGTATCGCCGACTGCTTTGCTATGTCTGGAAGAAGTTGTTACCACTAATATTGTAGGGGTGTGTCCTACTTTAAATGCTTAAAGTACTTCCAACCGGTAGAATGAAATTAGTAGAAATGCAATTGACTTCATAAAATGGGAACATTAACAGTACTTGCATACCTAAATTATTTTATACGCTTGAAGTATCCTGCATTTTTATATCCAATTTGGAAATGTCTAACCCTTCGAAAGGCTTTGCCATATGATTGAAGAACCTGGAGCTTCCTGAAAGGTTATTGCTATTATTTTGGTAGGGGTTTTGAAACTAGCCTATCGTAAATAGCAAACATAGAGTTGCATCCCGCGTTCATGACACCTTGCAAAGTAGATGATGTGCAGATCACATATCCGGAGACTATCCTATAAGATCAATGACTCCTTTGTTTATAAACCGAGACTACACCTGAACACAAATATCTGCTTGTTATATGATTGCGCAATCAGTGAACTAGTTTTCTTCATAGAACAGAAACGGAATCTCCCACGGTCGCAACTTTACAGCCATATCCTCATAAATGGCATTTTTCTTTTTTAATTTGACATTATTTCAAACAATTTGTAAACAGTATACCCTTTTGGGAAAAAAATCATTACTGTACTTTTGATATATTACTCATTATGAGGTAGTATATTCGTATGCCGGGCTCTTCTACTGCCTGGCCTCGGCAAGGGTGTATCAAGTTTACGGTACTCGCCTACGATAGTAGAGCAGAGTGGAAAGTGATGTCCACCATTACCGGTCATAAACTGAACAAATCAGACAATACACATGCTACTATGGACTTTGTTAATGAACTCAACCAATTTTACTCTATATTTGATGTGATTGACTTTCATGATGAACAGCTTTCACTTCGTGTAATTTTAATTGATAAGTGCAATGATATAAATGGGGTTACTTTCTCAGTAGATGAAGTCCGAACGTTTTTGCGGGGGTTAATATTCATAAAGCCAGCGGGCCAGACCGTATAAGTAATAAAATTGTTTACCTGTGCTCTGCTCAGTTAGCGCCTATCTTTACTGAAATATTTCAGGACACAATTGATTCGGGTGAGATCCCTCTTATTTGGAAAACTTCTGCAAAAACTCCAGTGCCAAAATCAGGCAATGTCACACTACCTTTAATGATTATCGACCAGTGGCACTTACTTCTACTGTAATTAAATGTCTTGAAAAACTTATCTGCAGGACTTTGTTCACTGAGAATGGTGTTATGCTAGATCCCGTGCAATTTGCTTATAGAGCCATACGAAGTGTTGATGATGCAGCCCTATTATTTCTGCATAATATTCTTTAACGTCTAGAAAGACCAAATTCTTTTGTTCGAGCCACATTCGTTGACTTTTCAATTGCCTTTAATTCCATTCAGCAGCACTTATTAATAAACAAACTTTTGGGTGTTAATTGTAGGTTATTATTATGGATATAAATTATTTAAGATACAGGCCATAGTTTGTTAAGATGAATGGCTTATGTTCTGATGTTCGTTCTATAAGAACAGGTGCTCCACAGGGATGCTGTTTGTCCCCTATCCTCTCTTGTTTATATACTAATGACTGTAGGAGTAAACGTGATATTTTTTCAATTATTAAATATGCTGATGATATCTTGATAACAGGATACTTGCGAAACAACAATTGTGCCCCCTACGAGGATGGAATTCGTGATGTTGTTACTTGGTGCAACCAAAACTATTTGAAATTTAATGTCAAAAAGCTAAGGAAATGGTATTTGACTTCAGGAAGCAACCAGGTGATCTTGCTCCAATGAGGGTTAACAATGAGGTTGTTGATTTGGTGGGTCACTACAAATATTTAGATATTATCATTGACTATAAACTTATCTTCAAAGAACAGGTTGACGCCATGATTCCAAAAGCGAACCAAAGATTACATTTTTTAAGGAAACTGACGTATTTTCAAGTTGATAACACTATTGGTAGACTTTTTACCAGTCAGTAATACAAAGCATGCTGACTTTAAGTATTATTGGTATTTATGGGCTGCTAAATATAGACTGTTCAATGAAATTGGAAAAGATCGCATGCCATGTTGTTGTCCGTGAAATGAGTCTAAAAACCATTTCTGAACTTTACAGTGATATGGTACACCAAAAAAAAATATTAAAAGACATTACTCACCCTCTCTTCCCAAATTATGTTTTCCTTCATTCAGGCAAGAGGTTTTGTATGCCCAGTTCTAATAGTAACAGGTTCAGATTCTCCTATATACCTAACACTGTCTTCCGTTTGAACTTGAAGGTTGTTTGGTAGCTGGTGATTTTATACTTTTATTGCTTTTTACTATGTTTTGCCTTTGTGATTGTATGTTCTTGTTTCTTTGTATGTACGTGTATGTTTGTACTTCTTACTGTTTTCTTTTTATTGTGTTTTAAAGTTTTGTATGTTTTGATGCTGGGCGACAAATTTCCTCGTGATCGTGGAAGTTAAAAATTTATCATATAAATTTATCTTATCGCGTCTCGTCTCGTCTCGTCTTGCCTTGTCTTGTCTTGTGTTACCTTTGTCTTGTCATGTTTTATCTTGTCTTTTGTTGTCTTGTCTTGTATTGTTTTGTCTTTTTCTATCTTATGCCAATCCTACTCGATTCACTAACCTGTCTATTTTCGCTTTCAAAATTATGGCCGTCGTGCTACTTGAAACTACCATACAAGATAACAGTCTTCATATCGTTTGCGTTTAAATGATAAACATATACTGAGTTTGCAAGCCCACCACATTACTAAAACTTTCAGTGAACTATCGCTCAATTTTAGTAAAACAATAACAGTGTAGGCTTAGACACATACAGCAATTAGTCCGGCTTCAGACTGAGGTTAGTATCACCCGGATTTGGTTGTTAATGCCACCATGTTCTTTTTTTCGATTTCCTAACATGTCTATGAACAGAAAAAGCAGGTATATGGGTATCTTCAGTGGGGTGGGGAAATGTAGTGGGGTATAATGGAACATAGATGCCCAAAACGATTTACCCAGTTTCAGTACCCAGCTTCAAGCTTCAATAACTACGTAACCTTGAGACACGCCGCTCTACGTGAGAGCTGTGGAAGCTATTCGACTCATCCATTTTAAAGGGGGTTATATTTTTGTAAAATGGATTTTGCCCTTCTGCATATATAATAACTTGTTTGAATATAACAAAAAGTACTTTATTATTGAATTTATTATTACTTTATAATGTTACGTGTCTATTTTTCGGCCAATATCATTCTTATTTTCGCAAATAACCACTTAGCTTCCCCTTTCAGTGGACGATACCACCATGAACTAATAGTTTTGGAGCCAGAATCTAACGACGAACATTTCTAAACAGTGATTTAGCTTTCACTTGTCGATGATATCTATTAAACTTTGTATTCTGTAATCACTAAACCTTAGAGACATGTTTACGGACATTATTTTCCTACATGGGTGCAGATAATGTGAAAATTCAGCTCCAATTCAAGAGCATATTCTTACGTTTCCATTCAAAACTGAACAACAGCTATCGTTCTAGCACCTTGACCGGTGTATTTTATTTTCAACAAAAATCCGCCGAAGGTTCCACTCTGCTAATCAGAAAAAATTTATACTGTCGAAAAGACAAAAGGTTACTCTGAAAGATCCGCTTTGCCCCAACTCGATACAACATTCAGAGGCAAAGATATCACCGTGTGTTTTAATGAAAAGGCTTCAGTTTGGCAGTTTCGGCGAAAATTGCCATCGAAAAGGACTCGTTTTTAGATTTTTAAATGAAAATCTGCCGAATCTTCCTGATGTTAATTTGGAAGAAAACTTATATTAACCGAAAGCTCGTAAATCAATCTTTTGTTTTTTGCATACCCCGTGATTTTATGTTGAGTATGGGCTGAGATATCGGTTAATGAATCCGAATTGAAGCAAATCAACACACAGTTGAGACATTCGCGGAAGTGATCAGCCGGAAAATGAGCTCTATGATCATTATGTATTTGCCAATTTCTTGGCCAATAATTTGAGGAGTCGTTTGTTACTCTCGGATTTTTGAATATGAAAAACATAACCATTATCCCTCCAAAATTTTAGATTTTTGAGCACCTTGACTCTTAGCCGAAACCCCGCTATATTTTCCAAACCCACCCGAAAATACCCATATACCTGAATTTTTCTGTTCATAGACGTTTAAAGAAATCGAAAAAACATGGTGGTACTAATGACTATTCCATGTGGCACCAGCCTTCAATCTGGGACCAGACCAATTAGTTAAACGTCTACCTCTTTACCAAGAAGGGTCGTCTTTCCACTGAGAATAGAAAAATCTGCCTGTAGTTTGTTATTGTCGAATTTTTGATGCCCTAGTACTGCATTCAGTCCAGAATGAGATGTCAAAGCTGGCCTACTTTGAGGTACATGTGAGAAAGTAGTTTCAATTCAATTCAATTCAAATTAATTTGTCATATGAACAACGAAGCACAGGCAAAAAGTTACATAAACAAGTATTAAGGACATAGGAAGGACACTAGAAAAACAGAAAACTGTCAACAAAGCTAGTGACCATTGCATAGCATGAACCAAACTATACGCGCAAAAGAGTGTAGGAAACTGATCCCTAAAGATGTTTTACAAAAGAGACTAATCGTAAATTGAGAACGGTAATGAAACCTGTAGCTTCATGTAGTTTATTGATTAATAGTGTCTACATTGCTGATTATATATGTGCAATATTTTTTGCTTACGGATAGCTTATCAAGAAGCCGCTCGAATCACAGAGAGTGTGAACGAGCGTCCTCGTGTTTGGACTCAACAAGCTGGAAGAAGTCAACCTGCACACGTGTGCGACGGGAGAGACTGCATAGCTCCAAGTCGTCTGGAATGCTTCTTCTTACCTAGGCCTGGGAAGTTGATTCGCTATCCCTTAAGTGAGACAGGGTGTATACCATTGTATTTCCGCCTTCCTCAATAGTCCATCAGGTCATTCTCGAGATCTGCTTGTCCAGGACCACGATGTTGATGGTAGCTCCAGGTGACCTCAGCAGTATATGATGTCTCAGAATGGAGGCGATGAAGGCAATGTCCTCCAACGTTGGTATAGGACATGCATCCTACCTCGTAAGTCTGTTCTTGATTCCCTTAATAAACACTTTACCTTCCTGTTGTCGTTTTGAAAGCAAACCTACCCATATTAAGAGTTGCTCGTTGTTATTGTTGGCTACCCCAAAAGACACTGTCATTGCGAAGTGTTTGAAGATTTCGTCACTTTAACACTTGAATATGTCGTTTTTGTCGGTAAATTTGATACGAAGCTTAGAAAATTGGCCTTACAACAGTCCCTTGCAAAGTTTTTCAGTCTAATGTAATGGAATTAAATGTATGTTCGGTAGGTGTAATGTCATAGCTACACAAAACTACGTTCTAATCGGTGGTTCACAGCGTTGTTTTTGAGAAAAACTCAAGTTTTTGAGTGGTTTTCGTTTTTGCTAAGCCTTGTCTTAATTCAGCTAACACGCCTATACAATGTGTTGCCTAAATTTGTCCCCATTCGGGACAATTTTGGCTTTTCCCCAAACAGGTGAATCTCCCCGATTGGTAAGACCGCCTTATTTCACATCTTCAATAAACAAGGTCAGCAGAAATTTTAGTTTAGCGGTGATCAAGCTTTGGATGATTGGTCCACAGTGTACAACAGAATGTCAGTGCAAAGAACACTCCATGAATCCAAACAATCGAGCAGACAGTGGACCTTCAATTGTGATTCCTTTTGGTAAGCAGTGTAAGCCCTCATGTTGTTGCTGCGAATAAATCATGTTGATACAACTTGTCCATGACTAAGGTTTTGAAATCGATAGCAAGAAGGCACCGAAAATTTTTAAGTTTCGTGAGACAAACATTTCTTCCCCAAGATACCTGTACCTCTTTCTCAGACTTGTAATTAATGATATACTTCCATCTTTCAAGTAGCCACAGCAGAGATGTAGTACTCGAGACCGGTCTCTGTCTCGAGGTTTTTTCCGGTCTAGGTCCCGGTCTCGGTCTCGACATCCTGTGGTCTCGGTCTCGGACCCTTGCGGTCTCGGAATATTTCCGGTCTCGCTTTCTAGCCATATATGATCAGTTCCAAAAATATCCCATAAGATAGCACCATTCTGCATTTAAACAACCTGAAATTAACAAAAATTTCTCAAAGGGGAGGGGGAACCCCCTCCCCTTAGACCTCTCCCCAGAACGGCACCTTTTTATGAAGTGACAAAAGGGATTCCACACTGCTGTATACAATCGCAGGGGCGCACGAAAAAGGTAGAATTTATACCATAGGCGTAGGAAGCTTTTCGAGACTGGGGGGCTGAACCTTGCTTTGAATCGCCAGCCTGGGGAGGGGTCTAAGGGGAGGGGGTTCCTCCTCCTCTTTGAAAATTTTTTGGGTATTTTAGGTGCAATTTGTAAATGCAATTTGGTGCAACATTTTGGACAAATTTTACGAAAAAGTACTGCCAATTTTTGACATTTCTTACAGAAGAGACAAATAAGGGGGTTTTGGAATTGGATCTTGGGGGTGGAAGCATACTTCAGCCCCCACATTTTCACGGGGGTAAAACCACCAGCCCCCGCTTCCTACGACTATGATTTACGCAGACTTAGAGGGGACTGAGGTTACGACGTCATCTTTTCTACCCTCATTACCAAATCTTGACGGCGCCACTGCTAGGCTCGAAAACAAAATGTCCGGTTATTGAACTGCAAGTACCCCATAGTCATGTTTGGTCAGAAGAAAAAGTTGGCACTAACTAGAGTTCTGTGACTCATTTTTCTGCATGTGGGTTGTACAGACTCACTATGATGTATTAATTGGCACCAAGTTCATCGCTACTGAACACTTGTAGCACTGTCTGACTGATTTAAAGAGAAGGGCCACATTAGAAAAATAAATGATTATTTTAAGTTATTTATTTTGTTAACTTTGTTGGGCATATGATATAATAGAAATATGATATAACAGACAACAGGTGTGTATATCAATGAGCTGTTGCACTTTTCGTATAGGTCTTGCTATAGGTCGTTTGTAGAGCATAAGGTAGTAAAGTCAGGTAAAAAAGTTTTCAGAAAGTTGAACAGTGTTTCATTTTCCTATACAATTATGTACATTCGGTCTCGGACCTTGTTGGTCTCGGTCTCGGTCTCGGTCTCGGTCTCGAATTCTTCTCATGGTGTCGGTCTCGGTCTCGACACCCACTGGTCTCGGTCTCGGATATGCTGGTCTCGACTTCAACACTGAGCCACAGTATCAAAGATAGTCATCACTTTACATTGATAACTCTATGTTCCTTCGTGCTTGCAGTAACAACCCGTTGTTTTGTATTTGTGGCTTCTCCGAGCCTGTTGTTTCATAGTAATTGGTAACAGCTATATAAATTATTGAAATTCAGTGTCACCCATATTTTTCTACTGCACTTTCCCACAGCTATTCAGGACTGTTCGTACACAAATAAATGATTCATAGTCATAATTGCTTTGTTTGCATCTGCGCTCTGAGTGAAAATATTTTCATAGGAGGTTTCTTTGTATCCGCCATTTGGGAACTCAAAATGACCATCATTCGCAATGATTCAATTTTGCATCAAAAAGTTTCCAAAAACATTTCTACATGGTTTTCACTGATTTATGTTCTGTGTATCTCCATAAAATTAAGATTGCAACAAAAATATCTTCACGATACAGCCATTTTTTAAATCGAAGAAAGCAGCTACTAAGGGAAAAATTTTAGGCACAAAAAACAACGCAACTATTCCAGCCTTTTTTTCAAATGCTGTTAAAAATATGTTATTTTGGGCTCATCTGCTTCATTACTAAAGGTCTGTTTAGGTTGCCTTTATTAGGTTTGTTACGTATCCACCGATGTCATTCATGCAATTATTGACACCCTTTGAACAATGTGTTATTTTCCAAAGACGCCTAGAAGTTAAAAAAAAATTCTGTAATTTGTGGTTATAACTTAAAATGTTAAGAATGTTAACGAGGGACACAACGACATATTTCTATGAACTTTTAAAAATTTAAATGGCTTGGTTTGTTTACAGTCTAATTTTGGATGTTAGGAAATTATCCACATGCACAGTTTTCATAGGCTCATGAACATGAAAATGGGGGCCTCGGTTATTAAGTAACAGGCAAAAGCATCCACGGCTGCCCTTCTATGGTTATTTTATAACATTCTTATGGAACTTTAAACCCTCCTACCAAAAAAAGCGTCGCTTTCTGTGCCCGTGTTAATAGCTATCCTTATATATTATGTCATCAGAGTATAATAATATGTATTGACTCCGAAGAAGCAAGGACAAAAAGAGCAAGAGAAAGTACTACACAAGACTTTTTTGAACAAAAAATTGTTTTTAAAGTAAGCAACAAGTATGAGCACCTCCTATTTTAATTGCTGGTAACATCTCTGCAAAGGTTATTTTAGCAAGCGGCACAGTGATTTCCTTGAAGGTGTTTACAATGAATGACATCATAGCAGAAATAAAGTCAAAAGGAAGAATTTGCTGCATTTCACTCAACTTCACCTACATGGCAAAATTACTCTATGTCTTGTTTAATTTTGATAATGATATCGATATTACAGAAGAGATGAGGGTCTCACTTTTCGGAGAGGCTAAAAATGAAAATTGTCTTGTTAAGATTACATTCAAGCCGTTGATGTTATCAATAGACGGTTTTTGTCGATTTGGTTTGGATGTTAAAATTTCCAGGACATTACTAGAATGTTTAATCCCTCATAATCACATGATACGTAGAACCTCTTTCCTCTCCAAATAATAATGCAGTGTTTTATGTGAACTTCTAAGTTTTATTTTCTCACATCCATCGTCATTATTTTATTCTAATTGGCCATTCATTTTAATTACGTATCTGGTACTGCTTGATACAGCGTATTCCTGAGAAAAAAATATTCTATAAAAGGGGAAATAAACTAAGTGCAGATCTATAGTAAAAGAATGTAGGGTTTTACATTCTGCGGTAATACTTCCGGTGATATAGATCCCGACTATATTTATCTAAATTTCGTGATTTTTTGGCATCAGATTGTGTATGTATGCTAATGTATGTATGATACATGATGTGTGTTAGCAATGATGGATAATTTTCATACCTGGGATAGAGAATTATCGTATTAAGAGAAAGATCCCTTTTGTTTTTGGTGGAGGGCAAACGTCAAGTGAGGTCACCAGAGCTCAAAAACCGAAAACTTTGTAAACACGATCCATCTAGGTAGGGTACATGGTTGCATTTCATACTTCGCATGTGGATGCGTTGTAGTCAGAAGATGAACCCTTTTGATTTTGGTAAAATCATGGGTTTCAAAACTGCTTGTGAACACGATATCTCAAGACAGCAATTATAGACAATCTTCATACTTGGTATATAACTTTACCATATTAACAGGACGAACCCTATTGCTTTCAGTTGAGTCCAAAGGTCACTTGAGTTCATCAGAGGTTAAAAAAGAAAACCTTGAAAGCACACCATATTTCAAGACAAGGATGATGGATCCTTTTCTTATTTGGTATGTTTATGCGTTACTTTAGGAAAGAGGGAGCCCTGTGTGTTTGTTAGAGGTCAAATTTCATATGAGGTCATCAGATGTACAACTACGAAAACGTCTTAAAGTATGGATACAATAGGCGATACCTCCAAATTGTGTCCGACGTTTTGTGACCAATGAAAAGTAAGGGATGAATTTTTCTACCATTCCAAAAATGAAGTTATAGAGAATAACATTTATTTTTTTCACACGCATATCTGTCACAGTAATAATACTTATCTATATTACCTGATTATGAGTTTGTGAAAACGATTGCGTGACCATAACATGATGAACATACTTTTAACGAGTTCTTTGGTGGCGTAATGGATTTGAGTTCGGTCTCTCATGCGGACGGTTCAGGTACGAATACTCCTAAGGATTTTTTTTTTTTCGTTTTTGATATTCACTTTTTGGTGGAGTTCAAAGGTCATATGAGGTGCCAACAGAGGTCAAGATGTGAAAACATAAAAAATGATATAATCAAGAGTATAAAGTTGAGGGATGAACCTCAGTGCAACAAATAACCCCCTCTCAGCAAGGAATCACAAAGTCTATGAGCGTTCTGGTTATTGCTAATTTTCTCTTAGGAAATTAGTTTTTCATTTTCGTCTTTCCTCTCTCTCTAACGTAAGTGGAGATTGAACATTAAATGTGGGTGAATCTTGAAAGAAAATGTTCTCCAAATATTCTATATGACTGTGATCCCTTTTATTAATTGGTAAACATATCCATCTGAGTGAAAATGATTAATACTAGTAACTGCTTTCATTTGGATTCTCAGTCTCACCTGTAGTCACATTTAGCCTTATTAAAGTTACATTGCAAAATGAAGTCCTCAGCCTGGTGACCCATTATTCGAAGTTCTTCTTTCGTAGGAGCTATTTCGTCCAGAATTTTGCTAGCAAAGTCATCTCCGAGTTCATTAAATAAGCCAGTGAGACTACTCCACTCCACTCCATCTGAATAATCCCAAAAGCTGAATTGGCTTTCATAAATGAAGGTCTCACCTGTACAAGGCAAATCTTGAAAAGTTAAACCTTCAAAGACAAAAGGTGGGAACAAAAACTCTCATTTGCTGTTTTGGTGTACAAACAAGAAAAGGAGACAATTCACGAAGTCGTATATTCATCGACAGCACTCACTTAATTCACTAAACATGTTTAATTCCACAAGCAGGAACTTCAGTAGATATGTCTCAATATCACTTTCAGCACGTTGATAGACAGGTCCAAGCCAGGAAATGGACATTTTTGTCCTTTTAGGTTTCGTCAGTAGTTTCAGCTACCTTAATCCACTCTCTTTTTAAAACGAGCTTTTCGAATGCTCTTAACTTTGCCCAAAATGCAATATAGTTATTTTGACCACCTCCAAACTGGTGGTCAAAATAACCTAAAATATTACCTCGTAAAGTAACTTTTGACTTCATTTCAGTTCAGGCTATTTACCCATTTTTGGTAATTTGAAAAATAAAAATTTATTACTTAATAGGTATTTAGAAATGTCAGAGAACCATTTGTTTTCTCAAATCCAGTATATTCGCCAAAAATCGAAAATGGTTGCCGCGTTATCATAAAAATTACCTCTTGCGTTTTCGTTAGCCTTAAATTTCAGGGTACTCCCAAAATTAGGGAATCTCATACAGAAAATATTCTGATCCAGTGGTTGGTGTATGAAAATGACATTTAACATGCTGTAAATCCATAATGCCCGCCAATGCAATCCCAAATAAAGTAAAACGTCTCATCTCTAGTACTATTAGTACCATGATAATATTTTTTGTAAACATATTGATTTTCAGGATCAGGAAATCTATTTTTTATTCATAAATGACGACCAGAATCCAACATGGCAGCCCAAAATATGAATTACCTCCAAAATACCTACAAAGGTACCTTGTTAGTTTGGTCGTGAGTTTGGCTTCATCCAACTTTTTTAGATATCCTTCCTCAACAGTAGTAATTTGAATGTTGGAAATCATTACGAAACTTTTGCATCACTTAAATCCAGAATAGTGACAAAGGCACCCCACGTACACGTTCATAACCTATGGTAATTGTTTCTCTTTGCACAAAGAGGTTATTAAATCGCCTCGGTGGCCATTTGGACTCACAGGATGAAAGAGTCTCATATAACGTTGATATAACTAGAAAGTTGCGTTTTCAATATTATAGGTTCAACACATGTAGTACTGTGACAAGCGGGATTCAAGTTTACAACTGTACAAAATGATGACCCGCACATATTAATAGACTGTGAGGCTCAGTCGTTTTCTTGCAGCTCATGGGTTTAGTTCGGGGGAAACCCTACTTACCCTAAAGAATTGATTAAAACTGTAATATGCGTAAATTTTATTTCTTTCACCAAATATTTGTACCTCTTCTGTTAGTTTTTTTTTTCTAAAGCTACAGAAATAAGTGAAACTTTAATTTTCACTGACAAGTAACTAGTTGTATGATGTCACTGCCATGGTAGTATGATCACAACATTTTTTATCTGGGCCTAAACCTAAAAGTACCAATCTACATATTTTCAGAAAATTTAGAAAAAGAGAGGCAACTTCTTGCGATCTCAGAAGATGAGCTCACCTAGCTTACAATGACAAAAGTTGGGGAAGCTACAAACAGGCTCAGACGCCTAACCATTAATCATATGTCTTGGCACTTTGCCGAAGAAACAAACCTTAAGCATGCTCATTAGTGTCACCAGAACTTTTGAAGGTCCGGCAGTGGGGTAACACAACGTTCTATTGGAGGGGCACACCGACATGAAGAAATGCATGAGTCACAAAAGTGAGAAAGCGAAGGGCTTCCATGACAGCGTTGGTCCCAGGGGTCCGCTTTAGGTCCCTTAGTGGGTTCTAGGAACTATGCCCTGTTGACGGTCCACCAATTTTCAATTTTGACCTGCCACGTTTCGTGCACAGAAGGAAAATGGAGAGGTAATATCGCTCGAAAAAAATTCAAGTTCTCAATAATGGATGCTGCTTATATGTACAGTGCTGGAAGAAAAGTTGTGAATGCAATGAAAAACTTCAAGGTGGCTTGCTGGCAGGCAATATAAATTACAATACCACTTTTTGAGAGTGCGGGAGCAAAAATGGGTGTTCGCTGGGACTGTTGCCCCCTTCCATGCCCCCTCCTTTTCTTAACGCCTTTGACATCTCCCGACAACGGGAATTACAACAGACTAGACGCACACATACTTCAACCATATCCGCTGTTGATGATTCAGGAACACTTTACTGAAACATTTCGCAACACTGTTATCTTAGATTGCGTAGTGTTAGCTGTTATTGGCTATTGTTGTTCTGTAACCTTACTTGATTCATACGTACAGGTAAAGGCTGCTAATAAACACAGTGAAGTACCCGCGTATTACTCTGGTTCGTAATTCTCTACGCGTTTTGCTGCATGTGTATGACAGTGTCAGGTCGGCGGAACGGCAAATGCAGCTGTTATCAGACAAAAACAGTACTTTCCCAGACATATGGACTAAGAAAGCTGTGTCAAACGCCTTATAAGTACACTGCCAGAAATTTTCAAAAATTGGTTTGTGTGCAAAAAAGGTGTAGCTCATCTAGGTAGCTGACCTGCAAATGTGGTAACACTGCTCCCAAAAAAAGATACCTCAGCAAGTTTTAGTTTGCCTACTGCAAGCTTGTGGTTTTTAGCTAGTCAGTGTAACAAGGCTTATTTTAGTACTGCCATGCCTTGACTTATTTTGCTATCTTGTGTAACAGAGTTAATATTACAGGCAATTCTTATAAATTACGAGAATATATGGGTATTAAATGAAACCTCTTTTCAAAGGTAGACTAAAGCAGCCCTATTTATGACGCCTGCGGTTGGGTAGTTGGAAAGAAACAGTTGTGCCATATAAATTATCAATTCCTTTTAAATTTCACGTCAAAAAAGTCCTGTTCTATAAGAGCCGTTGAAGTGTACTATTGTTAATATCTACACTTGTCATTTGTTCACTGTTAAAGGTCAGAAATCGTCCTAAATGCTGTGAATTAAGTTATGCATTCGACTCGTAATCATCGAATACTAAGTGTTTTGAATTTGTACTTACGTCGTATTCGGTTTCCATTCACTGTCTGAGGGCTGCCGGTATACGGTATTTGGGATTCTGGTGAGAAATCCGACCAGTAGTCATTTCTCCACAACCAATCGTAGTTGGCAGGGTTATCAATTAAGTCCTTCAAGAACTGCTTATCTTCCAAATCCAGGACCGCTTGATATCGCTTACTTTCGTTCTGTAAGGAAATAACAAATGCAGCCACACAATTTTCTACCAATTTGTAGCTTCTTCATTCCAACGTATATCTTCCTTTTGATACATAAGTGCATTTTGCCAATTACGCTCCCATAATACAACCAACGAGAACAATATATCGAGCATACAAAAATGCTTGGCCTTACAGGACATAAGATGGATAGCTTTAATTACGTTAAAATGAACCATAGGCCAATCAAATCTAAGGAAATGTGGCTTTTCATTTCATGACACATTGGGGGTCAGCTTATATACCAAGTACGAGATAACTTTTTTGACATGGCAGATACATATTTGTAATGTTTAGATCAATAACCGTTCCTTTTCCAGTTTGTTGCCTAGATTCAAAGCAACTCAGAATCATGTTTGTTACCTTCAAGAGGTGATATTTGTGGTTTACATTTCAAGGAAATCATTAACTTTTAGAACTGCAATATCTTCCCGTGAATCCTCAACCTAGCCATATTTGGCTAGAGTCATTATTTTTATTTATTCAAAGTTCACCCGAAATGTTTCACAATGACCCAGCATTGAGACTAATATCATCCACACTTATTTTAAATTTCAAAGAATTAAACACCCACCACCACCCACCAACCTCAAGGAGATAAAAGTATCAGTTCTAAGGGTACCATCGCTTTTATAACAGCTGTTATTACGGCATAATGGAAGACTCAAGTTCCCAAGTGTTCATTTCCTTGATGTGCCAAACCAAAGATACAAGACGCCGGATTTTGTTGTCAACGCACATAGCAATTCCATTGCAGTTGTTATTTGGTAGTAAAAGGCATACCTCTACACTAATTTAACCGACTCAGTTTTCTTTATGTCTATTTTTGAACGCACTGTAGGTTCAAAGACTCTTTCAAAATGATCCTTAATTCATGACGCTGAGGTGGCGGAGCCATGGGAAAGGACTTGACGGATTTTAATCATTCCCACCCCGGTCATGTCCAGAATGTAAAGAGCTAAGCTACAAGTTTTTCGAATTAGAAGCAAATTTCCGTGTGTTAAACTTTGACATTAATATGTCTTCAAAAATTCATCTTCCGTGCGCTTTATGCGCTTCCTTCCCAATTACACGGAGATTATAAATATTTTCTCCTTGTACAATGTCTTGCGTATGTTACTTATTCAAAGCTCGATGCATCTTCTATTATCATCCGCCCTTCCTACCCATAAGCGGCTTGCATCACAAATAAACTACCTATCAGGCTACTTATTCACCCAATACCAACTGAAGAATGCAATTAATTGTTTTATTCTAACCCTATTTTAAAGTCCTCCAGTTTGTACATACTGAGGAACTACCGAGGGCTTTTGCCTTGTTTCATCCCTCAGTTATGAATTTCACGCGTCTGGAAGGCGCCATAAGGTCTCAATACTTCAACTGCGTCCTGTCATTTCTTTTTTCCATCCCTTTTCCCACAGATTTTCTAACAAGGGTTTGTCATTCCCCTGCATAAGTATATTCCATTCTATTGTCTCGGTTCATGCAGAACAAGGAAAGTCGTGGCTAAATGAATTGGAGGCCAAAGAAGCTATGAGGGATGGACAACCAGACTCGTGAAGAGAAACACACGTCTGATCTAAGGGAAATGTTCAAACCCTTTAGAGAGGTGTGTTTAGTTCAACTCAGAGGAATGTAGACCATAAAATGGTTTCGGGTGGGGTTTGGACAGTGCCCAATAGATCAAATACGGGAGCAACGCAAAACTCCTTACCACCTTAGCAGCAATCAATACTGCATGGGTATACCCACAGGAAGAGGTACTACCTAAGGGAAGGCTTGGGCGGGGTTGTAGCTTTGCCCAAGTCCGTAGAAGACATCAAAACAAAACTGAACTTCCGAGGATATAAGTAGGTAGGGCTGACTTTCAATTACTGAAAGGTCGAAGTCTTGCAGGGCATTAATAACACAGGCTCGAGGAAGTATTGTGCACTCCACAATGAATTTTAGAAAATTTTCTTTTTTTCAAACGGACTCAAAAGACGTTTATGATATAGATTTTATTAAGACGATAACACGCGGAATTATTCTTGACAGAAATTGTTCCCGTAAACTATCTGGAAAGTCCAACCAAAGGCTTGCATCAAGAGGTGACTAGTTGTGGGAACTTATACTGCAACATATTTGCGTGATGTACATGATGTTAAATGTATTACCCATTGTACAAGCTTATTCAAAAGTCATTAAAGGGTCTGTGACATCGCCCAAAAATATTTCAAAATGGCCCCATAGTTCAAAATACACTGATTGACATTTATTGAAACGATAGCTTCACTCTGATTGCGCTGTCACTGCTTACCTGTAGAGATCACTCAGCAGGAGTGTAGCTTTGCGGGTGGTTCTTTAAGTCCGACGTTCCTCAATTTGTTTAGGATAAGACAATTCTTACATAGTATCATATACAAGTATGTTCTTGTAGCTGAAAATGCTTGGTTCCGCTTAGAAAAGGCAGTACTGTAAAGTTAGTATTGCTCTAAGCACAATACTTTGGTACCCAATTTACAAGTCTGAATTCATCCAAAGGATGCTGTGATAAGTTCCGAATATAACATGAACATCATAGTAATCAGGACTTGTGAGGAATGTACTTTTCATAACCATTGGGAGGTTGTAGAATACAAAACACAGTGGCGTAGGAAACGGGGGGCCAAGGGGGCCATGGCCCTTCCAATATGATTTGTGGGGGGCCAAATCATTTTGCCCCCCCCCCTGTTGCAACAGTTTACAGTTTCGCTTACCCGTTTTTGCTCGCAAGAAGACAATTTCTCTAATAAGAACGCAATATTTTTGGCGCGCTACGCGCGCAGAAGAGCAACTCTACTTTCTTCAATAGTTCCATTCTACATCGCTAGATAGCGCAAGTCCTTTCCACCTTACCAAGTAACATGAAGGAAAAGTACACAGTATATGTCGAGGTTGCAAATTTCATCCCATATTTCAAAGCCTAGTAACTGTTCTCTCGTGTGTGTCAAGCGGTACGGTCAGTTGGTGAGGGACTCACGGAGCAATATTTGGCTATTTCATCGAATAGGTAAGGTAGTTTCGATACAATGCATATTATCTCCTATACGGTCTAGAACCTCTACAGATTTTCTTTCTTTCTTTTTTTTTTTGTTCTTAATGTTTACATATGTTTTTTTTTTTGTGAAAACCTACCAAAAATTTTCGCGCTTCGCGCGCTTTGCATCTTTTACAGCTGAGATTCCGGGGAAAACATTTAATCAACGCGGAACTATGCTTCTGTAGTATATAAAAATTTTATGCAATATATGCCCCGAATGAAATGGTCTAGTACACAGGTTTTCTTCAAATCCCACTTATACCCGACGGCATTGGGGCTGTCGGGGCTTCGGTTCGGTGGCCCCCGTCGGGCAAATCTTGGCTCCACCAACTTAATAATAGTAGACTCTGGCTGTGGAAAATCTCCATTCCAATCAATCCACCGAAATCCATGGGGCTAACTCCACTCTGAATAATTTTGAATAAAGTCGGATAGATTGTGACAAACTCAGTAGCGTAACTAGAGGGCAAGGGGGGGCAAGTTGCCCCGGGTGCCACCTCTAGGGGAGCGCCAAATCGAGATCACTTAAAAAAATGTTGGAACTACCATTTGCCATGAGCATGATATAGATGTAGCAATTTCATCTTTTATTAAAATAATATTTACGATATTGCCGCGTTTCCCCTTTTAATATGCGGTAAATAGGCCTTGTAGCTGTGCCATTTCCAGCGATCTGGGAAGCATTTTGGGCCAAAATTTTCTTGCGCTCCTCGCCAACTCATGGTGGCGCGGAGCGCTGAGAGTCTGTGTATGGGCTTCGCCCCCCCCCCTTGACAAATTCCTGGCTACGCCTTTGTGCAACACTGTGTGAAGTTGAATCCACACTTTCTTCTGGAGTATTCATAAGATTACCCTCCCCCCCCCCCACGGAAGATGGGGGTAGGGCGCCGATTTCGTTTCTTGCGCCGGGCGCCTCAAACCCTAGCTACGCCACTGGACAAACTTAATGTGTGTTAGAACAAATTCAAACCAAACTTTAAAAATTTTCACAACAATTGCACATCTTGATGGTTGCTATCAAGCCTGGTAAGTGCCATTTCCGGCGATCTGGGATGTATTCAATCTCAAATTTTCTTGGTACGCACCGCGCCAACCTATGGGGGATAGATAGTAAACGGGAGTCCCCCCCCCCAAAATAACTCCAGTCCTCCAGAGCCTCCCAAACAAAAAAAAACTTAGCTACACCACTGCTGCATGGATGTTGATGTTGTAGTTGTTTCCTTTTTCTTTGAATATTTTTATTTTGCTTAAATTAAAATCGGAAAAATTATAATGAGCAAATACGATGTTCTGGTGTGGGAAGAAGGATCAAGATCGAGAAATCGCATCTGGTCTGCCCCCCCCCCCCCATGTCAAACATCTTCCTACGCCGCTGAATCAGGGTGCAGACAATCCGTTTTCTTGCTAGATTCATTTCATTCCCAGAGTCTGAAGAATTCGTCCTAACTTTGGTCACAAATTTTCTGCCCTCTTCAAAAAAAAATAGTTTTCTGCCATAGTTTGAATTCATACGCCTAAACAGGAAACCCCTTTCAAGAAGCCTCAACATACATAGTCTCCATAGTTTCTGTGACAGTCTGGAATCTCATCTTCAATCGCATAGTTTTTCTCTTTTGCATTTTTGGTTTTGTTATCATTGCACTGCTATTCTCCCCCATCACCCCTCCCTTCATTTCCGTCTATGAGCACCGCACACACTTGGTGTAAATAGCTTATTAAATAGTTTCAATGTGTAGACGTGTGACATGTGAAATATTTGAATATAACTAAAACATTTAAACAGCCGTGATGATAGTGAATCTGACTGAATATACCTGAATTTATGAAAATGGCTTCATACGTACCTGATTTATATTTGTATTTTACAAGTTACGTATGTCAACTCATGTTAACTGTTGCCGTGTTGTCTGTGCAAAATACGAGATATCGATAACAGGCACGAATTCAAAAGAGCTCAACCCCTTTTCCTCCACACCTTCCTTCTTTGCGATCAATCCCTAAACTTCAGAACGTTTGTGTGAACATATTTTATTTACCAAACGTCCGGAAATAGAACGTATGAGCATTTATTTTTTAACGTCATACAGGTAGGGGGCGAGCCACAGACCTCGATTGGGTGACTGTTATTGTGAGGATTTAATGATTATTACTGAATAACCCATTCCATTGCAAAATTGCCAGGTAGTCAGACACTGCTGATTTTTCTTTGCGATTCAATAAAATATTTCTTTGTGCACCTATATGTTTTGATTACGCATGCAAAGAATGTATCTCCATTATGCTTAGTTTCAATGATTCTCCTTATGGGTGACTCCATAAAAACGTTTTTTATGTATTTATTTTGATTTGCCAGATAATAGAAGATCATATTTACCAGTGTTTTATTTCAACATTAACTTGGGATTTGACCCCAGATCCCCCATGCAGTGGTCACTTTTGGTTATTTCATAACTACAAAAGTCTTACAGCTTATCAGCTAGAAACAATTCTATAAGAAGTAATTCTTTACTGTACAAAATCATATTGCCAAATGACAGAAAGCAGTATCTAAGTGTTAAATTTTTATTGCTTTCCTGGGAAGTGGTCGGGTCAGCCATCGGGTCAGCCACTTCTTTAAAAGCCTTGATCTGGAAAAACCACATACAGTATGTATTTTACAAGAGTTCTGTAAAAGGGAAGGTTCCATAATCCTGTGTAGAACCAAATGTATAAAGTTGATAAACTGTGTACATCAGTTATTGCCTTTAGACAGATTACCTTTTTCGGCTTTCTAATGGCATTTTCACTGCAACTTCATTATAAGTCGAATTAGTTTTTGATTTGATCCTTCAAACGTGATGCGCTTGGAAAGCGAGTGACCTATCATTGTGTGAAGACAAGCAATGAAATGTTTCAGGTCACAGTGGGACGAAATTACTAATGCTGCTTTTAAGTACATTAAAGTATTCATAGCCTAGATTTGGGTCAACCGTCATAGCTTGTCATTTTTTGACCTCATGACTCATTTGGTCTTCATTATCTGCATATCATCTGACAGAGTATGCTTTAACAAAAAAATGAAGGATGGTTCTTACTTTGAGGTTACTAATTGTAAAAATGCTATCACTTTAAATTCCCCTAACCACTAATATATGAGTGAACAAACTCCAACACTGCCTTCGTGACTAGAGCATCAAAGAACCAGTAGTAAGTCTCATTTCATTTCATTTTAACATAATAAAATTACAGGATGGACTTGAGGCAATCAGAAAAATGCAGTTTTGTCGAACTATGGGTTATCCAGGCGGTTCCTAGCCTCCTACCGACCCCTTGATGTCGATATTTTTGTAAGGAACTTTGTGGATGGCATACGTTTTATGAAATCTTCTCCACCTCAAGCCATTTGTTTCCTTTGGAATGGTTCAGAAAAGAAACAGCATCCAGGGAACTGGAAACTCCCTTGAGGGGCAAACAGGTAAATATACAATCGTATTTTACAACGAATCGTTTTCACTTTCAACAGCCTGGCCCGAAATAGTCAAAACCGATAAATTAAAGGTTTGTTTTATCTGGGAATATCTCTCTTATGATAGGGAGTCCATTTCCTGTCGAGCTGACCTTGCAAACAACTCACCACATAGGACGGCACCAGGGAGTTGCCACTCTCTAGACACCCTTTTACAGTGTACGCTTGACTGTAGTCGGACTATTTTGAAGTTACAACTGCTGAATTGCACTAAACGTCATCACCAATTCACCATGATCTACAGAAAGTGATACGGACCAGCTTCTCCTACACTCCTCTTAAACTGTAAGTCTGACGAAACTTAAACTTGGTGAATAGGTACCTAATCACAAAAACCACTGCATCGATGACGTGGTCAAATTGCTAAAAGTTGGGGTTTTGCAATTGTTTATCAATATTTCACAAATAGTAAGAAAAACCCATGATATACTAGGACCGATCGGACATTTTTTAAATAGTACTTTGATGTGGCTAAGGGTGGGGCCCAAGGTGAAAATGTATGTAAAAGGTCAAATTTGCTTCAATTTTTCCGGAAAAAATTGTGTCACAAACTCCTCTTAAGCAGTATGATCAATAAAGTTCAATTTTGGATGGTAGGTACCTGACAATTCTAACTTGTAAGTGCGTAATTGATGACGTCATAGTTCAAAGGACAGACGACGGTCTAAGGTCATAGGACGAATTGCATTGAAAACTGGGGTTTACATCATTTGCCTATCATTGTGTGTTAGAAATAGTAATATAACCACAGGATATGTTATGACTGATAACACAATTTTTAAATAGTGCCTTCTGGTTACTAAGGGTGGGATCAAAGGTCAAATGTAGGTAAAAGTCAAATTCGCTTTAATTTTCCGAAAAAGTGTTTTGCTAACTCCTCGTTAACCTTACGTCCGATGAAGTTTAAACTTGGTGGGTAGGTTCCTGACTATAACAAAATCATGCACGCGAGATGGATGATTTCATAGTTTACAGGTCAGAGCTTAAAGGTCAAATTTGTTAAAAGGGTTTTTGCCATTATTTGCTTATCGGTATGTTAGAAATAGTAATTAAACCATGTGATATGCTAGGACTGATAAGATAAGTTTTACAATGGCCCTTTTTTTTTGTTAAGATTGAGTTTAAAGGTCAAAATGTAGTGAAAGGTGACACTTGCCAAACTTTGCGGAAAAGTGTGTCTCAAATTCTCCTAAACTGTTAGTCCGCTGAAGTTCAAATTTGGTGGGTAGATACCTGACCATAAAAACTTGTGCAAACACAGTCGATGATGTCACAGGTCGAAGTTCAAATATTCTGAAAATTGTTTTTGCCATAATTTGCACAAATTTAAAACTATGCTTTTTGGTTACTAAGTTGCGATTTTAAGGGTCAAAATGTAGTTAATAATTCAACTATGCCAAAAGTCTAAGAAATAGTCCACAGTCAACTCCTCCAAACACCATATGTTATTAATTTCAAATTTGATGGATTGGAACCTGAGAATGAGAAATTTTCCATGGCCTTACGTCGACAATCAACTTTTCATTTTTTGTGGGCGGCTACGATTTATCGTACATGAAGAATTTGTTTCACTGCCACTTTACGTTAAAAAGCTTATTGACTTTTGCTCCAAAGCCGTATACAACCCTACCATCCATACTTTTCACCCACAAACCCCTGCGTTACCAGAACGATTGACCTCTTGTCTACCTTAGATTTTTTCTTAAACAATGCAAGAAGGGTCACATTGAGATTTTTGTGATGTGCCTAGCTCTCATCCATTGTCATTTTGAAGATAGTTACAAGTTATAATGCCGAGAAATTTGTAAACACACCATAGCTTCAGGGGAGTGATTTTGTTGTATATCCCTGGGGTGTTCCACCTGAACCCTAATAAGGGCCCTAAGACGGACCAGTAGATCTCGGGAAGAGAGTTTAGCACACCCAGGAGCCCTCCACACTTTAGAACACGCGTCGCCGCGCTAGGAGAGAGATGAATGTAACAGGCTAAGAAAGATATAGTGCTCGGATTCAGCAAGTAATCAGACGAACGGAAGATACTGTTACGTTTTAAAATTCTTTTTTTTTTTTTTTTTGAAAACCATCAATGAAGGTTTTGAGTTGGTGGGACAATTTGAAGTTGGAAATCCCGTTCATCTGTAGGTGGTTCCAACTCCCGCGTATGTAAAACTATATATCGAACCTGCTCTTTTACCCCATCCGAGTGTAAATCTATCTTGAATCCTACTATACACTTCTCGATCCCACGCCGTGCCAGCTGAAGAACCAATACAATATTGCCATTGATTTGTTTGGTGGAGGCGTTGAGCAAGAGCTTCGAGAGTTGTACAGAAAAATTAGAAGCTAAATTGGCACGTGACAAAACTAACCTACCACCAACCCCTAGTAAGATGTCTATAGGAGGTGGACAGGGAAATCAATCACGCCCAGTTATGTCCATGGCACACCGGTCAACTTCTTAGTAGACATCGGGGCTGACGTAATTATAATCAGTCCTAGTGTATACAGATCCATTCCAGAAACAACCAGACCAGAACTGATGTCAACAACTCTGACTATGACGCTTGCCGATGGTAGTCCATTTCCATTCATGGTTCGTGGAATGTTTAAAATCTGATGAGTTACAAAGACCGTGAAACATGAAGTATGGGTTACTGATATGCAAGAAGAGGCAATATTAGGACTAGAATTCTTAAGACGTCACCAATGTTTCTTAGATGTTCTGAGGGGTTCATTTTATCATGGGATGTGACAGAAAAATTGAAGCAGGACGATGACGGGGAACTGTCATCCTGTGTGCCGCCAGGGAAGCCATTTAGGCTTGTTCTCTGTGATACGGTTGTTGTAGCTTCTAGTGCCGATTCAGTGATAAAAGGAAAAATCTTTGGAGAATTTCGAAGGAACCGATATGCTCTTGTGGAACCAGGGGAGACGTTCATCGGTTAACATGGTTTAGCTTTTGCAAAATTGCTGGTCGATCCTGGACAAGACGTTTTGCCCTTGAGAGGGTTGAACCCAAGTCATGAACCTATAACAGTCTACAGAGGTACCAATGTCGGTATACTGGAGGAAGTCATTGGGGTAGTTCCAACGGAGAAGAGGTCCAACGGTAACCCAACGACGCCAGTAAGCATAGACCAGGATTCTACATAACCCGAGGAGACCCGACGAGGAAACCCAAAACGAATCACTCAAGGATACAAAGGTCGCTGCAGTCACCAAGTCAAAACCAAACGAAAGTGATCCACCTTGTTTGCAGGACTAGTCCAAGTAGGATATTAGGACAGAACAAATGAGGGACATCGAAATATGGAAGAAAATTGAATGGAAGGAAATGGATGAAACCAGGCCAAGTATTGACTCAATGTCCGTTGATAATAGGGAGTTTAAGAACTTGGATGCAGTGGGACAGGCTTGAGATGAAAGAGGGAGTACTATGCCGTAGATGGGAAAATCATGTGGCGTGACGAGCTGATAAGTTTCCTTTCTTCAGTCATTGACTAAAGAAAGGAAACTTATCAGCTCGTCACGCCTAGAGGTATGAGGGAGAATGTCATACAGCATCTTCATGACAAACCAACTGCTGGACATACGGGAGTGAAACGGACTTTGGAAAGAGGTCAAAGACGATTCTATTGGCACGGATGGAAACGGCAGGTAGAATTGTGGGTAAAGGCTTGCTTGCCGTGGGAGGAAAGAAAGTAGACCAAGACAAAGGAGAAGGCCAGGATGCAAGTCCAACATAGTGGAGCTCCATTAGAGAGGGTAGCCATTTACATCTTGTGGACCATTACCACAGACTGACAGGGGAACAGATACATCACGTTTGTGGGCGACTATTTCACTAAATGGTCAGAGGCCTATGCTATCCCAAACCAAGAAGCAGAGACCGTCGCAGCTGTCCTAGTAGAAGAGTTCATCGCAAGGTTTGGAGTTCCAAGCCGTATAAATACCGACCAAGAACGGTACTTTGAGTCTCAAGGTTTTGCAAAAGTATGTGAAATTTTACAGGTCAAGAAAACTAGAACCGCTGCATATCACTCCCAGAGCGGTGGGATGATTGAGACACTTAACCGGACAATTGAGAAAATGCTGTCAAAGGTCACGGCAGCAAACCAGAAAGACTGGGACAAATGCTTGTCACTAGTACTGATGGCCTACCGTTCATTCAGACTTGAAACAACCGAATGCACTCCAAATGAGATGATGTTCGGAAGGGGTCTGACACTTCCAGTTGTCTTGCTCCTCGGCACCAACCTAAGTTTGAATGAGGATGTTGAACGTAAACTGAGTACTCCGTATGTGGTGCACCTGCAGGAACAATTGAGGGAAATCCATGAGTGCAACAGGAACTAAAAACCGAAAATATGACAGAAAAGCCACTGAGCACAGTCTGGAAATTGGAGACGAAGTTCTATTATATAATACCACCAAGAAGAAAGCCCTAAGTCCAACGCTGATGAGATTTTGGGATAGACCCTGGGTTTTGACTGACCGGCTGAGCGATGTGACGTTCCGTATGAAAAGAAAGAACACTGTTAAGAAGAGAGTGGTTCACTACAACCGACTGAAGTTACTGGCACCTCCCTGTTTACTAGATCGGAAAAGAGGCTTAACTGAATTCAGAAAAACTGGTGTTCAAACTTGCAGGAATGAAACTGCAGCTGAGAAAACCAGTGAGGACCGGGGTACATCCGAAACACAGGGAGATACAACAGCTCCACCGTCGGAGCACAAAAGAAGAAAACGACCACAGTGGCACCATGATTATGTTCTTTGATCTGCATGAGTAAGTTAGGCGATCTTTTCTGTTTTATTACAGATGGAGCTCACGAACGTGTTGGATGACAAGCAGTTAGAAGCATTGAAAGTGACGCCAATAAGGCGAATAGGAAACCTTATAAGCCATGTTGAAGCCTTACATCACAATAAAGGGTCGTCTGAGAGAACGACGAACTATTGCCGAGAAGAGTTCGTCGCGTAGGAAAAGAAGCCCAACCGGAGACGCAGGACGGAAAGAGGAGAAAAAGGCACCAAACGTCCAGAGATAGAGGTCTTCTCAACTTACGTTCCGCACCTGAGTGAGCTCCCCTCCCAGAGTCCCGCCGAACAGAGGTTGACAGTGGTGGAGCAGAGCCGGGTAAGGAAGACTCCTCTACAGAAAAGCTAAAAAATATTCCTGCGAAGGAGAGTGAACAACCTCCGCACCCCAGACTATTCTAGGGACAGCTGGAAAAAGGCGAAATGACGGAGGCTGAAAAGGTATTAGACAAGGCGAGAGAAGAGACGAGGAAATTACCGGCGGGAAGCACATCGTGCGAATGGAAGGTGGTGAAACTGAGAGAGAAGAGGAAGTACGTGGTGACGACTTAAACAGCTGTGAAAGATGGATTCTAATATCGCAGAGTGAGAGTGGGACACTACGAGTAAAAAGGAAAAATGTGTGGAAGCATTGTCGTTTTTATTTTTTTTTTTACAATTTATTTTTACAGGTATCGCCAGGTGACTGTGATTTTGAGAACTCAGAGATCTCTCGCCCTGCATCTGGTCTGTTGTGTTTGTATCCTTTATCGAGGACAAGGCCTACGTTACACTTGTTTCGTCATGACCTTCAATTTTCGTCAAATGGTGAGGGTCTTATTTCATGCATAGCAAAGGACTGGTGGCAATTTCTCCGAAAGTGCGTGCCACCCTTTCCTTGCCAGATATCGAGTTGTTGTCAAAGTACGTGCTCGCTTCTTGTCAAGTATTTTCATCAATGTTATCGTAGTAAACGTATATATATATATATATATATATATATATATATATATATATATATATATATATATATATATATATATATACCAGACCGTCATCGAACTTTACCCGGGCTGACAGAGAACTGCGTAACGTACTTCTAGGAATTCAAAAGGACAATCCAAGGTCTCATATAGACATTGAAGGAGCATCAACAGAGGTATATTTCCGTTTCTAGGGACAATGGTATATAGAAATTATGTGCATTTTGTCACATATCCTTAAGCAAATTCCAAACTCGACGCTGCGTTAGCAAAAGGCGAATATTACAAAGTCAAACCAGTGCCACCGATCTCAAGTTCCGACCATACTACTGTTCATAGTTTACCAATTGTTACTGAAAAGCAAATGGGGAAAGTCAAAAAAGGAAGAAGAAATTGAAACCTGATTTATCTAACTAAATGTTTGTTTCTGACGATTCAATGATTCCATATGCTTAGATTGGCCTGAACATACTGAACGTGTATTGGCCTGAACGTAAGAACAATGAAAATTTCAAATTTGAAGAAAAGAATGTCACAAAATGCCTGAAGTCTGTAAAGAATGGTATAGCTGGTGGCGCTGATAACACAGCTTGGTGGATATATAAATTTTGTGGGGATGAACTGTTGGGTATTTATGAAACTATTTTCAATGAATGTACAGCACCATGTGAGATACCTACTATGCGGAAAATTATCATAACAGCTCCTGTGCCCAAAGTGTAAACCTCATGATCGGTAAATGATTTTAGACCAATTGATCTTGTCAGCATAAGTTTTAATTGTATGCAAACATTGAGCGTGCCTCAAATAACCTCAAGCCATTGTTCAATAAGGAGATAGCAATCAATTTACTTATAGGAAGGGGTGGTCATGTACGGCTGCTGTTTTAACTCTTATTCACAATATTGTCACAGGATTAAATAAGAAAGATAATCCTATATGTAAAGTCTTATTTCATGATTTTTCTAGTGCTTTTAACACGGTTCTTCCAAATAGGTTAATCCAGGACATGAAAAGATTGGCTGAAGAGCCATGGTTACTACATTTGATATCACATTTTGTAAACGGCAGGTCCAGACAAATAAGATATTCTGGTCTGACGGAAAAATCGGAAATAAATGTTAGAGTCCCTCAAAGCGGTCCTGTTTCTTTTCTATTGTTCAAAATTTATACTGACGAAATAGTTCTATTTCAAAATGCACTGTAGTGAAAAATGCTGATGACACTGCTTTATTGCAAATGCATCAACGCGAACGCATCAGGCTGACCAAGCAAGTTATAAAACTGATATATCAAACGTTGTAGATCTGTGTGATGGGAAGAATCGTAGACTTAATTCAGAGGAATCTAAGGAAATGGTTTTGAGAACATAAATATGAAACATGAGGGTTTCGTATCATGTAAGTTAACTAAAATGTCAATAAAAGATGCCGAGGTAGGATGCACTCATCATACAGTATGTCTAGGTGATTGTATGGACGATAAACTGAGTTTCACTGGTCATATACGCAGAATACTGAAACGAGTGTACTTCATAATCTCAACTCTATCGTATATATTTCCTTATTTTAATGTTTATTTAAGGAAAGAGTTTTTACTGTCAATATACTACCACATCTAATATTGATGTTTCTGCTTGGAATCACTCTCTACTAATCAAAGATAAGAAAAAAATTACTACTTTTTTAAAGTTTTGTCCTAGCCTAGAATTTTTAATAAAGGTTTTAACTTTGTTATGAGTACCGTAAACAATGCTGTTAAAAATGAGTTTATAAGAAATTTAAATTGCATGCAGAGAAATGTCAGAAATTCTTTGCATACCGAACTTAACACTCTTATTCGAGAACCTTCTAGGCATAACCTGAAAAATAAAACAATAACACCAAATTCAGAATTAATCCGCATAAAAATAGCTTTATTTATCGTGCTGCTCTGTATTTACAAAATAGTAATCTGGATAATTGATTATAGATAGCTGCACTTGTACGTTTTGTATATATTTTTATTTTATGTACACTAACATGTTGTAAAAAATTACTTTTGTCGTTCTTTTTAGAAGTGTTCATTTATGCTGGAAATAAAAAAATAGAAAAAATGAAAAAACAAAAGCTTTTGCAGCTTCCCTCTACCTTTCATTTATATTAATGCGACAATTGTTGTATATCTACCTGTTTGTACCATACGTTGTAGAAATTGAAGTTATGTTCGTATAATCGAAGTAGACTGAATATCGACATAAAGAAGAGTACTTGATAACTTCTTTCTGGCGTCTTCCACCCCCATTTATGCAGTGAATCTACATAGGATGGAGTTTAATTATTCCCCTAGTAAATGTTATATTAACCATATAAACTCGGGCAACTTTACGCAAAGAAACGTAGAACTTACCAAAGGTATTAAACAAACATAACACCATTTGTCACTTACCAGTTTGGATCTCTTCATTCTGTTAAAATTGCAGATTGTCACGGCTGGAAATGCTACTTCTTCACTGTTGACCAAATCCAGGTTAGTGCGAAAGGTGTAATAATCAGACAATAACCTCGATGTTTGAATGCAGAAAATAACAAACGCAACAGTGAGCAACAATGACCAGAATAGCTTTGCAACAATTCTGGGATTCAAAACTACTTCAGGAATTGCATGAGCTGAGGTCTTTCCAGCAAAATCGTTTAATATTGATAAAACTGTCGCCGGTTCATTACGTTGACCATTGTCGTTATCTTGTTCTATGTTGAACATTTTGGATCTTTCATGAAAAATAGTTTAACAAGCAAGCTAACAATGAGTTTACTAAATGAGTTTACTAGTCGGAAACCTTCTGTGCTATGTGCACGATGTCTCATGAACGTTTTTCCGTGATTGGCGTAGATAAGACTATGGAGAAACCTTATATTTCACGCTAATCCCAGACTGTTAAGTCTAACCACAATTGCATGTTATCCGCGTACTTTACTTCAAGCATGTAACCGTACAGACGTCGATCAAACTTATGTACGGAAGATAAAACGGCCCATACATGAAAATGCTAAGGTATTGAAGCCAAATAAATAGAAGATCAGAATTGGAGTAGCTTATTATGGAGTATTTGTATTGATCTATATCTACCTTGCATGTAAATTACAGGGATATGTACAGGCATAAAAAGAAAAAAACAATGTGATTTAAACCTTAAAGCAACAGGTTTAGTATAAATTATCTTAAAACGTTAGGCTGTGGTCGGTGTAACCTGTATCTGGTCGTCGATTGCGTAAAATTCGAAGTGCGGCGTGAAGAGTAGTAGCCGATAATACCCTTACAAAACAATTGTGTGGCGAAAGTTCCAATACCACACGTAAAATACTGTGTCGAACTGTGCAAAACTATGGTGGGGTGTGGAGAGGCGTGAAATTTCTGTGAATTTTTGCGTGACAATGTGTGTCATCAATAAACAGTTGACACACTTTTCCAAAGTGTCATGCATTGACCAGCATTTTCACAGTTTGGACATGAGGCAATGTGTGGAAAACCAAAAAACACGATTTGACACATGTAACAGGAGGCAAACTGGGGTAAAGTAGTCAAACGGTGGAGATGTGTGGATAAGCGTGGTGCTGAGTTAAGTAAATTAAATAGTTCGATTTCGTTCACTGGCCTCGTTTGCCATACTCTGTAGTGGTTTGCCACATGTTTCAACTTGACACGGCTTTCCCACTTTGACCCAGATTTCAAGGTGTGACAATCATGCAGGGAAAAGAGTGGTCCTCTGTGTCAGATGTCAGATTGGTTCCAATACCACATGTGTCATCACGCATGACCACACTTTTTCCTTATGTATTTTCATATGCTCTGCCACGCGTGATTACGTGTGTTCACATGTGGCATGCCACACTTTTTTGTAAGGGTAGGAGAGGCGGTTGGCGAATTACAACGCTAAGAATGAAACGACGTCCGTCCACAATCTAAGAATGATTTTTGCAATGTCAACAATATTGAGAATTTTTTAAGATACGTAATAAGATGTCGAAAGGACTGGAGAATATACAATTGACAGAACACCAGAAGGATTAACTTTATAGTGTAAAGGTACCCGGAGGTCACTGGAAAATATCACGGTGAACAAAGTGGAACGAGACCTGAAGGTAAAAGATTTAGAAATTCACACAGAACAAGACAAAGAGGATATGAATTAAGCTCGTTCAGTCTCTGAGAATCGACAAGAAGAAACAGAAAGTTGATATCAGTAATGAAGAGGACAAGATGACTAAATATAACGTGGATGCGAACAAACTGTGAGGGCAAATTTATGATGGGAGAAAAAGGTGTATAGAATTCCGCTCAAATGGTAACTTTTCTCACTTGTTTTATGTTTTCTTGGACACTTCTTGTCGGGGATGGGTGCTCTCGCTCATGTTGGTAGCGGACTTGTGACTTCACAGGATAGTCAAGTGCTTATGGCGTTATGGCCATACAGCTTAATAAAAAAAAGCAACGTACAAACTTAGCATGATAAAATACAATCTCGGGATAGTTATAAGTAAGGGATGGAACAGGCAACACTACACGAATAGATAAACCCATGACAAAAAGGATACACAAAAGAAAAGCAAAGCACGACAACAGAGACCTGTTATGTTCCATGGAAATTGACCTACCTTTGACTTCAAGGATATAAAAATAAAGGAAAACTTAAGTAATGCTTTCGATTTCTGTTGTCTTGATTTAACTGTGCTCTTCAGAAACTATAACGGAAGTAGGAAACATTCAACTTTTCTGAATGACAGCTAGTACGCAGACTGTCAGTCAGCTCTGTTTACTTCGATCATCATCATCACCACTACCACCACCATCATCATCATCATCGGCCTGCAACTACTGTAACCTTAAATTAAAACTCTAGCTTAATTTTTCCAACGCCTTCTTATTTGCATTTTAGGTATCATTCGTCACCTATATAGGACATAAATATCACATGCTTAACTTACCGTACTCGATGAAGTTTTTTTTAAATGAATTCTGATCCAGGACATTTTGACCCTATTAATGACCAGTACCTGGGTCAAATTGTGAGAAGGTAGAAGAAGGAAAACTAAAATCGAGGTTTTAAAGCCTGGTTTTTATTTTAAAACTTACAGTTGTAGTTTACACATATTCATATCATACAAATTTTCCAACATCTTAAAGTTATAACTTTTACTGTGTTTGGTATTTGTAAAACGGTCCTGTGCCCTTTATAACTTTCCATTGTTTGATGCATTTGCATGTAAGTTAAGTAAGGGGATATAAAACTCTCAGAAAATGTCATAACTTAGGATGCTCACCTGTTGCCTAAAGCTCTCAAGCAATCGTGATAAATAGTCAAACCAATTAAAACTAATGCAGAAAATTCTTTTGAGGGCAAAAGGCAATCATCATTCAGTTAAAAAATATTTGGCAAAATGAATGATGACCTGATTCATAGGCGTAGGAAGCGGGGGCTGGAGGATTAAGCCTCCAGTCAAAGGTGGTAGCGAGGAACAATGCTTCCCCCTCCCTCAATCCAAGGACGAAAACCCCTTGTTTGTTTCCTTTGTAAGAAGTGTCAGACATTTGCAGTAATTTACCTTTAGTTTGTCCAATATGTTGCACCATATTGCATCTAAAAACCCTCAAATATTCAAAACCTCTCCACATCCCCTCCCCTTAGAACCCTCCAGGGACGGCGATCCAAAACATTGTTCAGTACCCTCAGTCTCGAAAAGATTCCTGCGCCTATGACCTGATTAATCTGGTGACACATATGTTTAAGCAAGTTTTGAGTTGTAAATTATCGATTTCGGTATACTTTACTAAAACAATTCATGTCTTTCTAAAACATTCCAAACTTCAGCTGATTTATTCAGCTGTCATATCAAAAAGTGTACATTCTCAGCGGACGTTAAATACCGGCCAAAAACCTCGTCGCGCTAGCCTGCGTTGTGTAATCTTAAGCCCCCTTACATCTTTGTTTTGCGTGTCTGCCTACATAGGGTTAAGGTCCGGTCACACTACAGCGATTCCAAATAGACCTTATGCCAAGTAGGAGATCTTGTATTGCAGGTTTTATTTTGCAATTACTTCTCTTCTCTTTTAAGAAACATGTGCATGGGATATATGTCGATATTGAACTGACCTGCTGAAGCAACTTTCTATCGGACTGAAGATTAGAAAATTGCTTGGACCTTTCTTCCAATGTTTATTTGGGATGTTATGATTAAGCAGGAACTAGAATACAAGGATGTGACATATGGAGACAAAAGTTAAGTCAGGCCTTAACCTTGACAGGGCTTCAGTCTGCTTCAGCCTACTTCAGCCTACTAGATAGAATAGAAATAGATTTTATTTGATTAACTGTTAGAAACTTTCATTTTGATAAGGTTAGAAATATTGTTATGGAGCGTTATTGTTGTAAACCCTTTAAACATAGTAAGGGTGAATTTGATTCAGCATAATCAGAGTATGGGATATTTTTGATCAGGTTTGTGCCGTATTTGCCGAAGAAAAACGAGAGCTACCTGAGAAAAAGTCCATTTCGTGTCAAAAATCTTCTCCAGAAATAAGTTACTTTCAAATTCTATGGGCCTTGGGTAGAGATCTGCAGCCGAAACACGCCACCCGCACACAGACAGAATTAATACCCAGGTGAGTTGGGGTGTTTCAGACCCTGAATTTTTTTGAGACAATGCAGTTTATAAACTAGCCTGTTACCACCACAATAAAGGCGTACAGGTAGTTCTAATATGTTGGCCTAGATAGTGTACGCTTTGCATGAAGGCATACTAGGCCCATGGCCGTAGACAAGCTCAACACGTACTTGTCAGACTTAATCAAAATTTAACGTTTTCACCAAAGAGTATATGCCTAGGTCTACATAAATTTATTGCAATGCTTTTTACCCGTTTCTGCCAAGGATCAACGCTGGTGTACCTTTTGTATGGCTTAAGACAGAGAGATCAAATCAGTCTACACTGTAAAAAAAATCGTAAACGATTGTCTGGATGTGGATTATTGTTCACAGAGTGACAGGTTTATTTCTCTGTTTACAATACAAATACGTGTAAGGTAAATCCAACGTAAAGAATTACGTTTGCTCGTAATATCGGTAAGAAAGGATTAGTTCAACTAGATGAACAATAAATGAAGAGAACGCTTTACTGTTACTGAAGAAGCGAACAAACGTTTTACCCTTCTGCTCGTAAATGTGCGTTTACTCCCTCCTTCAGGAATTGGCTGTCTCTGCAAAATATTTTGGAGTTAACAAACGAGTAGAATGTTTGTTGTAATACCACTGGCAGAAAACGTACGTATCACTGTTGCCACCCCTGAAAAAAATCACTAGATCTTGAAAAAAATAAATCCATCTTGAAAAATTGAAAAAGATCCAAAAAACAGCTAAATCTTAAAAAAATTAGACCATCTTAGGAGATTGATAGAAAAACATCAGTTTTATGGTAAATCTGGCCAGCTGTATCACAGAAAAGCTGGCAACTCTTGATTTAGTTCTAATCAGACCTAAGTTACCAACGTTACAATTATAATCCTGTATGACAGCAACCCAAAAGGCCATCATGATGGCGAAATTTGCAAGGCCCAGTAGAGCACGTGACCAATCAATCGTGGATGAGACAGTAACCTAGTGCGCATACGGCATTACTGTGTATAAGCAGTACTACCTGTACATAGTTGTGGGCTTGTAGCGTGCGCGGGTACATAAATGCCCTACGTGCCTGAGATGGGTACCAGTTGTGCGCTAGCCAGAACGGTAGCAAATGAAAGAATTACCAAGAAAAGGTTTTTTAACGTTTTTAACATTTTACAATATTTGCGTTTTCCTTTTACCTAGCAATTTTGTTTAGTCATCTTTCATGACCGTTCTATGTAAAATAACATAATCTTGGGAAACAATATTTCAGTCTTGAAAGATATTTACTGGTCATCTTCATAATGTTCATTTTACTGAATGTCAACACTGTTATGCGTGGCTTCCGTTTTCGTTTCGTCGACACTGGACGTGCAAGCGAACGTTTTGTGCCAGGAAACAAGAAAACAAATACGCTTATCCGGTTTTGCACAAGTGGCAACAATCAAATCAACCAAGTTACCTTGGTTTGACACATATTGTGATGCTTAATGAAAACTGCATGGTATTTTGGTTGAACTTATTCGACAAAACCTGTATTTTGGGATAAAATTGATCACGTCGGTTCCCTTTATCTGGGTGATGGATAGGCTTTAGGTTAGCCTATAGTATTTTGCGGTTTTCCTATGTTTCCAATTAAGAACAAAGTTAGGCTCAGTGTTATGGCAACTTAGTGTTCCGTTTCTGTTACAGACAATGCCATAAAAAGGTACAACTGTATAGTCTAGACTACACCAGCCCATCCTGCTGTCTGGAACTTAAGTGGTAGGAAGTTAGCAGTAGTTCTCAGGGCTGCATAAAACTTTAGAGAATACCTATTATTAGCCTATGATGTATTTAAGACATCAAGCAGTGACAGGTCAGGAATGAATTTAGACCAGGCGGAGAGGGGGAGGGGGGGTAAGCGGGGGTATCGTCACCCGAAAGCGAAATTTATGGGACCATGTGGATTTGGTCAATTTTGGGTCGCTGATTCCTAAAATTGAGGGTATACAGGCCATATTCGGGCTTTTTTGCGACATTTTTACGTTTAACTTTTGAAGGACGCCCCTATAGGTCAAAAATCTTGTTTTCTCTATATATTTACCGTCCAGTCATTAACTGAAGTGAAATTTGGTCCTTATATTCTCTAAAGGGATGTCTACTGATAAATACTGGGAAATATTAATATTGATATTAATATGCAAATTAGATAGGTTAAAGGTCAAATTATAATGTTAGCAGAAAAAATAGGCCAAGGGTTTGAGTTATGAAAAATCACATCAAAAGAAACCTGTCTCAAACCCTACAACACCATAGATACTCATTTTAGAGCTAGTGGTAGGGGTGGCGCTATCTGACGACCCCTTCACTCCTCATCTGGGAACGATGGCCCCTTTTTTTAGAGATAAAATTGTGTAAGTATATGGCAATGCTTTTACAGTCACGGTACACCCTTTCGCCCTCCGTCGGGGAATTACTGCCACTCGCCTTCGTATAGCGAATGCCGTCCCTACCAATTATCCAAAATCTCGTTTGCTACCTTCACGTTCAGTACGCGCGCTATCGAAACTTACTGCTAACTTTTCACGTTCACCCTATGACGCCATCTTACGAAGACGACACTTAGAGTTGTGTTGGTCATCGCGCGATGGTGGTTTGTAAGTTGATCTCTTTCTTCAGTTATTAATTATATATACTATATATTACCTTGTAGTTATGGGGGATAGGAGTAGTACTAGTGTAGTCCAATAAAGGCTTGACAAATATCCCATGATATCATTCGTAGAGAACATTTAAAGTAATTTCATTTACCGAGTCTGATTCGTGTTTGATCGGGGTTTATTTTGAAAATGGCTGAAAATGCTTGTGTACAAGCAAACCCATACAACAAAAGTATTGCTGTACACAATACTCGGTGGTTACATTGGCCAGGGTGTGAAATTGTGCCTTATTGCTTTTGGTGCAAATATCGTGCATGGTAATGAGTGGGTAGGGCTACATGGCAATATCTCACATGGTCAAGTGGTTAGAGCATCCGACTTGCAGCCGAAAGGTCTGGGGTTCGACTTCTGGCCTGGTCATACCAAAGACTTAAATGGAACCTACTGCCATTGTGCTTGGTGCTCAGCATAAGTAATGAAATAGGGAAAACAAGCCAGTGAGCCACAACTGGAAAAAGGCTGTGGTCGGCTCGACTTAAACCAATTGGTTACAAACTGAGTCGTAAAACCTCATCTTACTCTAACTTCACTCAATCAGGACGGCTGGTGAGCATTATACAGTATTTGGTATGGGTAATGTAATAGGAAGAAGTAATTGTTTTTGAACAGTTTTTAAACTCCATTTATATCAATGATTAAGTTGGATCATTTTAAAAATGTTTGTATACTCAAGGAAAATCTACAGTGCATGCACTTGGTAGGTATGTTGATACTAATGTGAAGTTGTGCCTCATTATTACATTTAGTGCCAGTATTATGCGTAGAATAAGTGGGCAGGGCAAAACATAAAAGTCTTAAAAGGCGAAATCTGTTAATCAAGCTGGCAGGTTAGCTTCATGTTTGGCATGGGTATGCTGATTTTGTCACAAGTATTCTACTGTTAAATAGAATTTCCTTGCTGTGTCTGGAACATGTGAGGTCAAACAAAGGCAATGTGATGGTCATTTGGAGAGTCATAGTTTGAAAATGTTGCAAGAGGCTTCTCTGTCCAAAAAGCAGAGGACTGCTGTGGGAGCTCACTAGTGTAAACCTTGAACAGAGTTTCTTGTGTGATGCACAAGAATTACTAGTTAGATATACGAACATTGTCTCTTTGATAAACTTTAGGAAAACATGAGAACCACATTAGATACTGTAATTGAGTGAGATTGCTATTTGGCAAACAGCAGTATGCCACTGCCCTGGATATGGACAAGTGAGTATGAAAGAAGTGGAAATTGGAATTAATTGATTTAAATGCTTCCACAGGTTTTTAATTTAAAAAAAAAGAACTAAATTACTGATCATTTTGATCAAATACCCCTGAGCGTGAATGAATTGTGATTGTTTCATGGAATAAAATTAATTGTAGCTGTAAGTTGTCTGTCTGGAGATCCCATTAGGTGTTTCAGCTGAAGGTGACCACTGTATGTTTGCACCTTTTTATTGATCTCCACCCTTCTGTTAAATTAATTAAAAAGTAACTGTCATGTTATCTTGTCCGCAGTTGTATATGATGAGTGTACTGTTTTGAAACAAATAGGATTGCTACTGTATATTTGGAGTAGCCCTCGAGTACTTGAAGTTACTGTTTGAAAGAAGCTAAATCAAGTTTGAAGGCAGTTTCAAACTCTGCTGTTTACGTTTGGAATCTATTCTGTATGAAAATCTTTAGTTATAAAGTACCACGACCTTGTTTCAAGTCCAATTCCATGAATAATAAAATAACATTAGTCTGTGGCATCGTAACCATTGTAGAGTTGTCTGTTGTTTCACTTAAAGTATGATGACTGCTAGTAGAGTCTGTTTAGGATTATAATACCGTTGCTGGTATACATCTTTGATATGGGCAAAAAGGCGAGAATATATCCTGTTAAGTATTATATTACAGTTGCTGGTATAGGGCTTTGATATGGGCAGAAGGAGAAGAACATGACGGCCATGTATGAAGTGGCAATTTATTTATGTACTGATTATTCGTTTCAGGACCGGAATGATTTTCAAAATATTGTGGAACCAAACCCCAAATTCCTCATCAGTGACAGTACATGAGCTACTGCTGCAGAGTCACAAGTAGTCAAGGAGGGAAACTCTATAATGGACTTATCTACCTCATACGTATGTTTCATGTGGTCAATATTGAATATCCAAGATCATGTACCTTTGCATATGTGCAAAAGGATTTTTGAAATTCAGGGCCAGAGAAAAGTAACATTCAAGTTGGTAACTTTTGTTGCAACAGTTGCCAATAAATAGATGGGCCTGTTATTTCAAGCTCCTAGATTTAAGAATCAAGATTCTAGCCAAAGGAAGGGGGCGTTCCTTGAAAAATGTCGCCCCTTAAAAATTAGAAATTACCATTTATGTAATGAATTTTTGCATATCTCGCCTCCATTAAAATTTTTCACCCCTTGGAAGCTATCTCGTCCTCTGTTCTATCTACTCTGTTTGGCTAAAGATCTGCTTAGAATACAAGGTAATTAAAGGCTATTTCATAAACACATTCTGAAACACAATGTGAGAAACAGCACTGAAACCTTTAAACTGTAAGAAAAATTCAGGTGTGTCCCGTAAGAACAAGAAAATTTAAGTCATTAACCGGAGATGTGCCAATCCAATATTTGGAGGAGGGAAGCTCATTCGTCAGGCCCAGTAACCCACATAAGAAGGCTTCCATGGCGAAGGTCAGCAGACCCCTTCTGGAACATCCGTGGAAAGGAGCCCACCTCTGCAATTTCCCAGATTCTGAAGGCCTTAAAATCATCATTAGAACCATTAATTTTCAGCATTTTCAATATTTTTTCAAGGGTTTGAAAATCTCGGGTGGTAACTGTCCTCTTGCAACACTGCCCCCACCTACGGCAGGCTACAGCCCTGAATATTAATATTGCATAAGTTACAGGTGCCAGCCTAAATGTAATGAGTGGTTTGCGCTATCGGCACCAAGTTCTCTTACCATCAACATTATTTTCAAGAGAAAAGGGAAGCAATCCATCGTCACACTATCTGCATTTACAGTTGTCAAGATTTAAAGTCTGAAGGTGATCTGTTCCTAGCCTTACCTACACGAAAAGCTCAAAACTGAAAGTATTAAAAAGTTCAAATTCTTGGAGGAAATGAAAATATCGAGGTAAGGAGGTAAGGCGAAAAATCTGTTGTTCTGTTAGTCAAGGAACCTGCTGTTTCTTTCCATGAAATTGAAACATGTTTTTATCCTGTTATAATAACAACAAACGATCACCTTTTGAAACATCAGAAAGGGAGAGCGTAGAGGAGAGTGCACTTGCAAAAACACAGATTGGAAATTTATTGTAATTATCTACTGGGACTAATACAAGGTCCACGATTTCATCCTTCACGCGGCCCCAGAATTACTCTGATCATGTAGCCAATCTAAATCCTTGCAGAAGCTTTTAGCAAGTACTCCGCGATTGGGGGGTTGCCGAGTTCCCGCAAGGGAGGATCAGTAAAAACAAACAAACAAACAAGCTCCGACCAACATGAAAACTGGCAATTACGAGTGTCTTCCTATTTTGTCAGAAAGAATTGAAAATTTCAAGTGAATACTAAGCTAATAAAGCTAATACAGCTTCTGTAATCAGATTGTAGGTTTGAAGAGCACCTCCCGCCCCCTCCTTGACGCTTAACTGACGAGTTTCAAGCCAAAGGATATAGTTAGAGCGTAACAACTCCCTGATATAATGCAAAAGTGCCTTAAAGCGCTTTTACCCTTTTTCTGTTCTGTTCAATGAGTAGCCTACTTCAACTTATTTTGCATAATGAGTACTTCAAGCTGAGCGCATTTCGATCCCTTTGTCCACTTTTTATTGACCAAACGGAATCATTTGTACAAATGTTTCTTTTTCTTCCAAACGAGCTCTTTTAGACCCAACAAAGGCATTTTCAAAGGGTCCCCTAATGGCCTCAGAAGGAATTATAAGACACGGAAAGGATTGCATTTAGAGTTTCATGCCGCTTGTTATGCTAAGGGTGTCCTCCACTTCAAGGAATGAGAAACAATCACACCGAATGCATTACCTAAAAGTGAAGGATATGAGTTGATCAAATATAGGGGGGATGTACATGTGAATGGAGAAAGTACAATTAATCTTCTAACCCGATATTTTGCTGAGTAAATTACAAACCTGGCACGTTTAGTTGTCACAACTTCAGTGCACGTCCATCCATTTTATCACGGTGGCATCACGTTAAAATGGGAAGTGCTAAAAATCTGTTTTTCACACCCCACCATTTTACTGTCTAAGTGAGGTAAATCATGTTACTAACCCCATAGCTTAAAGCTTCTACAAGTGAAAGAAACCTTTCAATGCATTTTTGTAGAAGACGTTTGCTGTAAACTCCTTCGATATCACTACCTCAACTGAATTGCATACCCGTAAGTAGAACCAGAAAAATAGCGAAAAAGCCTGAGTTATTTCCTCTCTTTTGGAGATCAAATTTCCAGAAATCTTTCCAAGAAATCGGAAAATCGATTAGTAAATGTGCATATCGTGTTTTTTGCCGTGCTCTGCACTTTTTCCAGAGTCCCTCGACTCTTTGGCGTGCCATGTTTAACCAGTGTTACTGTTTTACTGGATGATATGAATGATGTTTGATTTCAGACAGAATATTTTAAGCTTCTGACCATTTATTTTATAACATGGATTCTAATTTATTTATTTATTTATTCAGATGGATAAATATTTTTATACTTACCAAAATGCAAGTGTCTGTGTAAGATTTAATTTAAGGCAACTGGCGAATTAGAAAATGCATGAATTACATTTTACACCTGTTTTATTTCTTCAAAAGACGGAATATTTCAGATGGGATAAAGTATTTTAGTGAAGCAATTTGAATTCACATTCGGGAGAGGATGTCATGTAAGCCACATTACACATGTAATTTATCAACCGAAATTTGCACTAACTGGTAGGTAATAGTTATCCGCATACAAGCTCATAGAAATATCTAAAAGCACGTTAAGGTCAAACACTTTAAAGCGAGAACACAACTACGTATTTCTTCATTGACTTATTAACATTGCCCAGGATCTCTGGACCCTGGTAGAAGTTCTCAACAGGTAAACTACCCCTGATATGAAAACTCACTAATACGCCTCTCACACTGATTCAAATTTGTGTTGAGATTGCATTGGGATTGCGTTGAGATGTTTACCAAAGAGAGCTTTTATAATGGGACGATGGTTCCTACGTTTTCACCTCATTCAAAGTGTCACTTTGCATAGCAAAAGGATGTAATGTATAAACGTGCTTAAAATTTCTTCAGTTTTCTGTATGTGCATTATCATTGCTTAATTTTATTTGCTACCACATACAAATCACAAAGTGAGCACATAACTTCAGAAACATGTATGGTCTGAAGTGGTCTCAAACATTTTCAAGTTGTTAAATAATGGAGAAAAACCTTCCACGCTTCCGCGAGCATTTCCCTCGAATTTGTGGCGAACTACCCTAACCTGAAACACATCTGCGTTTCAGTTGATTGGGAATTATGCTTGTACATGCGCACACGTGGGGAAAAGTTCCAAAATAGTCTGAAGGGTTGGCCAAAAGTTAGACCAGATTGCCATAGAAAAGCTTGTTGTTACTTCAGTCTGGAGCAACAGAAAATAATTTTTAATATTTCTTTCCATCCCACTGCCAAAATAAGTTTCCATGCATTTCGCGAAAGAGCATTGCTTATTTTTCAAAATTATTTTTCAGTTTTGCCTAATTCAAAACAAAACACCTTCAAAAAGGACTCGCTTTTGCTTCAAGTAATTATAAATTAATTAGTAATAACCAATTATTTATCAATTAATGGAAGGGGCATTACGATTATCGACATAAGAATGGAACACGTTTGCATGAAATGTATTGAAAAATATAAAGAATTTTTTGTAATCTAGGTATTTGTCATATGTTGTAACTACTTTTATATCCCTGACAGACCCTATCTTCAATCTGCTCTTGCTCGTAATTCATTATTATTGAAAAAGGATCCTGCTTACTCGTAGTAAGGTGTTGAATCTCCTACAAGGGTAGGTTCTTTGGGAATTTCGTATGGGCTCCTATGGATGAGACGCCCTACCCAATTGTGTATAATCTAATAATAATAATCATCATCATCATCATCATCATCATCATCATCAGGCAATCTCTCAGTATTTAGCATTGCGCGAGAGACGAACCGAAGTTTTGCACAAGGATCGAAATCGAAATCATTTTTATATAATAGTCCTAAAAATGCAAAAGTTTACCAACAATTTAATTCTGCCACAATGGCGAATTTACGTAAATTTAAGAATGCACTGTAATCACCAAAAGCTTTCAGTTTTTCATAAAATATGTATATCTTTACAAAAGTCGACAAAGGAGGGAACAGCTCTTCTCCATTTTATCTTTACAATCCTGTATTCCTTCGTGATCACTCTCATTTTAAGAAATAATCATTGCAAAGACGTAACGTTGAATCAGGACGATGGTCAGAACGTGAATGAGACCATACTGAGAAAAAGTATTCAACCGAAGCTGAATAGACGAAGAACCTACAAAACCCTATGTTGTTTAAAAAGAATAAGTGAAAAAAGTTTAAATGCAAACATCAATGAAAAGACATCTCACCAAATGAATACAAAACCTCTAGTTTTAAGGCCGGCCTTCCCGGTTCATCTTAATAGATGGGAGGAGCACAAGCACCCATGCATGAAGGCATAACCATGGGAGAGGACGATCCATAACGGTCCGTGGGTTTTTTAATCACACTCACGCTGTCTAACAGAAATCAATACAACAACTATCTAGAACCATAGCGACGAATAGTACCGAAAGGGAATAACATATTGTAGTAAATAATGTGTTACTTCATTTCACATTGCAAAATTATCTATTAAATGGAAGTCCGCTTTAAATGTGATCCGTAATAATTTATTAATCTCAATTATGGCATACACCCGTTAATGGGCCTGACAGAAGCGTTAGTCATGTTATTCAGGGCCATCTGATATTTTGTCACCACCTTAAAAAGGGAGGATGTATTGTCTTCCCATGATAGACGCCCCTGTTTATTGATATACAATATTCGGTGCCGTTTGTCTTTAAGAATATGCATTTTGTATTTTTAATGATGATGAGTATGAGAGATGGTAATAAAGTTTTTAAGGATTTTATACAAATGTTGCCAAAATTTCACAACATACAGGTTGCAGATTAAATCATAGTCTTATTGAATCTTATTGAATCAAAGTCTTATTTAATGCAGGCTAAAGTAAGTTTCAATATGTCCTGCCTGATATGTGAATGATGAGTATGAGTGATGGTAAAAAAGTATGTAAGTGATTTCTACAAATGTTGCCAAAATTTCACAACATACAGGTTGCAGATTGAATGAAAGTCTTACTTAATGCAAGTTAAAGTTAATTACAATTTGTCCTGCCTGATCTGTGAAAAAGCCAAAGAACCTCGATTTTTAAATTTTCCCTGCTTTAATATACCGATCGGGATTCTATGTGGTGTATGTGGGACTGCCATGTATATGAATATATCAGGAAATTAATTCTGATTTGTAACAGCCAAAACATGTTTGAAAGTGCACAAATTAAGGAGGATGTTCTTAACTGGTGAAGTAGTTTATTCATATTTCACTATTTGACTATCTGCAACAACGAAGGAAGATCGACCATAGGTTTGCCTTTTGACCGGTAAAGGCTTTTCAACGTTGCGATGCCTACGCCTTCTTAAGATGGAAATAAAACAGACCTATGGACCTGATTGTTATTCCGTCGTAGAGGTTTCCCCTGAAATGGATTCAAGAAGCAAAGAGGGAGAAAGGGAAAGGGAAGAAAGAGGTATTTAAGTATGTGAGTAAGAGAGAGTAGGTTTGTTTATGGTTGCTGTGAGACACTGAAGAGAGAGTCGTGCAAATTACTGTACAAAGTCAAAGTTTTGATTATTGAGAAAAATATTAAACGTTAAAATGTCTTGAACTTCACCACTCTCAGGTCTTTCAATGCACACGAAAATGGGTATGGAAACATATTAATTACACTTAGATATGATTTCAACGGTCAATTGACGCTTAAAGTACAGAACATTAATTTGATAGTTAATTAAGTGACACTTTTGAACAGATCCAGGGTAGTCAAGCAGCTCGGCGAAGGCTAGAATTTTTGAGTACCGGTAAAACAAATGTTACATACCCGTCTTCTTCCAAGGTGATAGTGAACTTGGTTCCTCAACACGCCATGAGAGGAAATGCAATCATTTCTTTGTCCACTCCTCACACAGTCAAGTATGAAGGCCTAAATTACGTGCATTACAAACATTTGCCCAAGAAGTGATTGTAAAAATTGTGTACACAAATGACGCAAGGGACTGTAGTTGAAGCGCAAATCCAAATGGGGTTTGAAATCGCGACGAGAAACTACTCTGCAGAACCTGATAATTGAACAAACATTGCTAAATCTAAAAGATCATAGATTCCAACTTGAAAATGTTTTGAAATTGAAAGTTGGTGCAAAGTTCTATCATACTGCACGGCAAGATATTTACAATATATAGCATGATGAAATCATATCAACATAAGTAGTGAAATCCTGAGTACAGTTGGGGTTGGAATGAATTACTCCATCATCTTTACCGTCCTCCACCCATCCTCCCTTAGGGCTCCCATTACATTGAAAAGATATATGCACCTATACTTTGATTTTGTGGGTATATCTTATCTTTCAAACCAGGAGCATGCCAAAAATAATGCATCTGCAGTTCGCCATCACGTCTTTGCCTTTCAGCCTAAATTTGCCACAAAATAGGGTAAAAGGAGGAATACCGACCGGAACATCTACTATCTCTTAAAAATCAAAATGAAGAAAGAAAGTAAAGCTAACCATGTACAGGTACCATTCTGGGTTGGACTTATAACGGTCATGAATACAGAGTCAAAGGAAGAAATGCCGCTCTAGAGCGGAAACACTCTCAGAGCTTGATAACATTACTATTCTTACGTATCCTTTGGTGTTATAAACACAGCACAGATCATCCTTTGTAAATACTACTCTCCTGTCCTTTCTCAGGCAAGATTTCAGAGTAAACCAGTTATTTTAGTCACGTACTAAACAGGTCCTTAGTAGGATGTCTTTAGGACTTTAACCGTATTTGAACTTTACCTTTTTATCTAGCTGACACTATATAACACATTCGTGTTGTGTCGTTAAAGTGGACCTAAAGTCTGGAATTACAAGAATATACATTTTAGAGGTTGGAAAGTGAATTCCTTTCATCCAACTCCCATCTTCGTAGCTTATTCCATTGCTGAGATATAAAATGTTGAAATTCATTCACTTAATTTGAAAAAGTCGATTGCACAATAATTTGTGATGCCCTTCTTGTACAACTCACATTACCTGCCTTTGTTTCCTTATGAAATTAATATGTCTATATGATCTTGAATCATTTACCGTTCCCTTACATAGCATGTTGTAGGGAGAGGGCTTTTATAGCCAAGTCACCCTATACAGTAAGACAGTGATCACATCTTGGCACAGGGTGCAGTGGCTTGCGAAAAAACAAAGAAAAACAAAGACTGTAATTTGAGTAGTACAAGAATGGCATCACAAATTATTGCGCTTTCTGTCATTTCTAATTGAGTGAGTAAGCTTCAACATTTTATATTTCAGCTCAGGAATGTCCTGTGAAGATGGAAGCTGGGCAATCTGGATGCATTTTTCAAGCTTTGTAACATATATTTTTGAAATTTTAGACTTTAGGTACACTTTAAATCCTATCTAACTAACTTTAGTCTACTACAGTATATAAGAGTCCCTACGGAGAACTAGAAAGACCATACTGTTACACTAAGGAAACAAACAACTCACAAAAATTTTGAAAGCATGGAAATGTATTTAAACACGCTTGGAAATGATTTAGAAATCGTGTCGTACCAGTACTTTAACCTTTCATTGAAAATAAAAAAAAACCCTCGTGCTTCCCCGTTACGGACTTAGAAATAACATATTACAAATTGCTCGTTACCATCAATTTTACAACGTCGTCTGGTCAAAACAACTAAGGACAGTTTTCTTACTGTGGAATAGTTTTATGATTTTTACTGATGGACTTTTGAAACAGGTTGTTTTCGTTACATTTTCCAAATTTTCTCTGCCTGTCTGAACGGCGATCCCACTTCAAGTAGATAAAATAAACACATGAGAAGGGACTTTCATTTTTCATTACTTACCAAATTTTCTTGAACTATCACTTTGTACAAAGAAAATTGAATAAATCTAAGATAATACAGGAGCCAAATAAACTGCATCATGGGCGAATCATAAATACACAACACACGTCCAAAACTACGGGTAATGTTGAAAACGAAACAATAGCATCAGCTGGCGTTAAGCCAGCAACAAGAAAACGAAATTGTGCTGTAATGGCATGCTCTGGATGTGTTTGTAGATTATCGATTGTAAACGCAAGTGTGTGAAATCGCGACTATTATTCTTTGCAGCGTATACCACTTTAAACTAAACAGCTTTAAAAGCTTTACCCGCATTCAGTCAAGAAACAAGTGAACACTGGTGAAGACCTGTGGGTCGGACCTGTCAGGCGTAGTGCCTCTCATTTGTTCAGGTTTTTTCTAATGCTTTTGTAACTTTTACGTACACTTTTAATATAAGGATGCTTTTGCCTTCCTGTCCACCCCTTTTCTGTCAACAAACCTCTTTTAAATGCACTTACAATGGTGTGTGTTGAATTGCACTTCCGGAAACCATCTGTCAAGAATTGCAACCCGCCCACTCCATTTTTGGAAGTGTACCTCTTTTACTCTGATCTTTTTTCTCTGTGATTTATCATTATGGGAAAACTTGTGATGATACCATTGTAATTCTAGACCTAAATTGTTCCCTTTGCAGTCGAAGCTACCCAAAATTAATTTTCTACATGATCGTCAAATGCTTGTTATTACACCAGCACCACCAGGGGCAATCTGATGAATTTTTATTAGGTATTGAGAAAGGACTCTGAATTTCAAGAGAGATAAAACTTTGTAAAACTATATTAGAAGGGCGCCATCATTTGTTGGCGAGCAGTGTAGTAAGGTAGTTTTAATTTGCATACCTTCTAAATCGCTGGAAGGGACACTTTTGATACTGTGGCAAGGAGACCTGACGCGTCTAGATATGATATCCTTTAAGCTAACTTTGGTAGAATCAACTTGGCTCTAAATTATGCTGGCGGGTGCCCTCGTCTATTATCGATTTTCCAAAATCATCAAATGTCGTGGTAAAGGGTAACGAGCGGTCCTTTACCTTTCCAAAACAACTGAGCAATTTAAATATACTAAATGGTACAAAATTTGCATTAAAGGCATAGTAAGATGAATGTGTTAAAGGGTAAATTGACTGTCAACCCTCGTCCCAAGCGACACCGGCTGCTAACTGTCCTTGTTATAATGACTAAGAGAAATTCTACAGTCAAACCCAGGGGTGAATAGGACAACATTTTTTCACTCGAGCATACCTCCAAGAGATCTACAAAACATTCTAATTTCAGCTTAGTTAAAGTTGGTGATTTATTAAAGGCGATAAAGTGTATTTAACATGGATTTTGGATTACATTTGTACTTTAAATTACACACTAACGTTGTATAAAGCCATGTTGGAAGTCGTCCTTGTATTCGTGGTGTTAATCGTGGGTAAAACTTTCTTGGAAGCGTTCCTTGCGAGATGGTAGCAAAGAATAATGACCTCAAAGACGGTTAAGGCCGAAAATCCTATATAGAGACCAAGTGTTCCCCCAATGTTACTTAGAACTTCTGCGACCTATTAATAAGAACGGAAGAGAAGATATGTTTGCATGATTAAACAATAAAAACATTTTGAAGTTAACACATTTACTGAACACACAAGGTTTAGAAACAAGAATGAAAAGTGTTAATCGTTTTTTATGTTATGTTATCATTCTCGTTATTGGGGGCAGGCTTTTGCCATGAACTATTTCTCGTTAATGGTATTTATTCCACTTACTCCTATGTCAGAGTGGGTGTACCGTCTAAAGACTCTGTCTTAGTACCAATGATAATTTAAACGTATGTCAATGATTTTCAATTTCGTGCCTATTGAGTCTCTAAAACTCTTTGCTGAAGGCACGAGTGTAATAATACTTGGGCTTAAAGCTCATTTTGTTCTGCACCCACTTAAAACTTGGTTTGATGCGAACACACTAAACTTACACCTTGACAAACCAACTTTTCTATCTTGACACAAACTTTCACCAAAATACATTTAGTTCATACTATTGCACACGGAAACACAACACAGCTTCCTAACAACCTGCATTTTAATGAAACTATTACGCAGGATGCAAGGATATAAAAACTACGAGTAGGCACTACTGTGTTATTGTTTGTAACTTGAGTGGAAAAGATTCCCCGTGTGATAATCAAAACGTTTTTACGGGGTGGGGTTTGTAACATGATATACGCCAGAAGAACAAGAGATCGGTGAGTGATGAAACACAGACATTTATTCGGATTTGATACAGCACAGGCATCCGTGCAGTATAGCATTAAGTTCCACAAGTGAATTGTTTTTGTCATAACCAGTTTACAATATTGTATGACTCGTCGTTTAATGGCAGCATAAACACCGCAGTATAGGATTAACTAATGTCTTCATGGCAGCTCCATCAGCCTCAACTGTTACTACTACTATCCTGTGAATACAAAATGTTTAAAGAAATCTAGTTCGAAATGAAGCTTAGAATCCAAACCCATACGTATACTTTAAGTACCCTATTCCTTTCGCGAATGTTTACCAAAATTTTGTTTCCTCATTTCAAACTTTTTTTTTTTTGTGGCTGTCTGATACATGTGACAATACAGCAACTTCACAGTGCTCAAAAAAGCGGCCATTTTGTTTTAATTACCTCCTGATACAATTACTGCTGAAAGCCTACTTTCAGCAGTAATGAACTGAATGAACACCTCCTACTAAGCATCTTCATTGTCCAACGGCAGCTGTCAAACACGTTTGTCTTCTTTTTTCCACAGATCTTTCCCTTATGTTACTTGAGAATCCGAATATTGCTACGCATCGCTCTATAGGCACCCTGTTGGCAATGTTAATCTGCATTTTAATGTCATTGATTAATAGTTTATATAAATGAATCTGTCATCCATACATGTCCAAAAATCACGGTGTGACCCGGTATCTCAATTTTCGGACCTTGTTGGTACTGTAAATGGTTTGGGGTAAATGAAACTGTTCTTGTGCTGAGATATTTTGGACGTAAACCTGAGATAGTAGCAGTGAGAGAACCATGGCCAATATACATAATAATTTTTGTCAGGGGTCAAACATTTTGAGTATGGAATGTCCATACATCTATGAAACAACTACTTTTAAGCATGTTAAGTTAATATAAGACAAGAATGCAAAAAACGAAATGATCTTACATATTATTCATTTTTGACACGATAAAGCCAAGCATATATCCGCTATTACCAATTCAGCAAAAAGTCCCGCGTAATGTCTGAGAGCGTCATAAACCTCGCCTTGGATGGTCAAGGATGGGAAAAAAAGTGCACGAAATTTTATTAACGACTAAAGGTTATGTATGTGGTGGTGTTGCTTTCAACTTTTGAAACTAGATAGACCTACCACAATTTATTTACTTTGTAGACATTTTTGCCATCGGTCAATATGTACAAGCCTCCGTAATAGATTTTATCTTGTGAGGCATTAGCGGCTCGCCACAGGGGCACGGGGGGCACTTGCCCCCCCCCCCCCAAATTTTGCAAAGCATGGTCTTCAATTTTCAAAAAAATAGGAAGTAAATGAAACATATAATTCGAGATGGGTTAGGCCCTCCCTTTTCCTTGAGTGGGTTTAAAGTTAAAGAAGTGAATAACTTTCTAATGCAATGCGAAGGTTAAACATTAATAAAGTGCTTTCAAAAGGACATTTTTTCGTCGCTCTTCGCGCGCGTTTTCTTAGTTGCTTGTTTGCTACTATATAATCTTCAGACATCACAAATGGACCTGCCATTAGTGCGAGCTAAGGTAATCAAAACAATGACCACGCTTTGATATTTGTAATCTAATTAGCCTAGGCATCATAATGTCATTTACAGAGTGTAACGGTAATGCTGGAGTTAAATGCCCACAGTTTTGCAGACACTTCAGAGCTTTCGGGGTCATTAGATACACAACCCATTAGTTGTGTTGATTATCATCCACGACTAAAAGGCAGTTTTGCCCGGGTGTATCTTGGCCAGATTAGCATAGTTATCTGTCTACAAAAAGTTGTAACGGACATGTAGCCTAAACGTATTGTGTTCCCCATAGAAGGAGAGGTTTCCCTCCCCTTTTCCAAACTGACAGCGCCGTTGGCCCACGAGCGGTCTTATAACTGTCTAATGGCCTGTTATAAGCAAAAGGTTCTCCACCTCTGTGCTAAAGTATACCGTTTTAATTGATTTAAAATAAACACACCAAACAGTCAATCTAAGCTCAGTGTAATGAAACTTTTTACTAGTGGCCTAGCTATTTGTACATAGGATAAGAAGTCGTTCTGAGTTAGGGGAATTCCCCTCCCCCTTCTAAGAATTTCGTTTCTGAACGGTACTGAGATCCGAAATGGTGCTATCATTTCATCATTTTCAAGTGTCTTCATGCTCGAAATTTTCGTTAGTTTAAGAAAATAATCCAGAAAACCAACATTTTATGGCTTCTTGGCAAAGCTGAAACATATTGTGACACAATGAAAGAAACAACAAAATATTTAAAGGTGGGGCTCATTTATACAAATGGATCAAGCCGCTTTGCCAATTTCAACTGCCTCTTACTCCATCCCTAAGGAGTAGCGATCGACTGATCTGGTTGTATTTATTTTTAAAGTAGTCAGCTCATTACTGACTGCCTGAAATGAGTGACTTTTGAAGAGATTTTGAAAACTACATAGGGTTTCGCTGTAATACATAATAATAAAATAACCATACTCCTATTGTACTATCCCCCCCCCCCTCCTGTGGGTTGGGGGTTGTAGAATATGCCCATGGTACTTTCCGCCTGTCGTAAGAGGCGACTAAAGGTTAAAGGGAAGGACTTGTACCGTATTTGAGCTGTATTTGAAACCAAACTTGAACCGTATTTAAACTTTACCTTTTTACCTAGTTGACACTATATAACACATTTGTGTTGGTGTGTCGTTAAATCTCATCTAACTAACTAACCTATTGCACTATCCGGAGCTGACCATTAATATTACGGGGGGGAGGTCTTCCAAACCTCCCTGAATACAGACTTGAGGTTGCCACCCCCCCCCCCCCCAAACAAATTTTCTTTAGAGCTGCCCATGTTGTGAGGACTAATCAAATGATAATCAAATGGTAGTTGTGTCCTCTATACTTACAGTGTAAGCAGGTACTTGTTCAATAAGCTCGTAATTTAATTCTTCAAAATAAATCTGCAGTCTTACAAGGTTTTCTCTGCAATGAAAACAAAATTGTGTTAACTTCTTAAATGTCATTTTCTTACCATGTTTCACAGCTTAAATTGAAATTAAAGTTGATATTCCAGCAAATCATGCTGTGGGAGGCTGGTAACATTAAAAAGAACACAATGACGTTTTATCTTAAAATACTTTAAAAAAGTTGTGACTGCTTTAATGCATATAACTTGGATTATATTATTGATATCTAACAGAAGTTAACTGAAATCAATATATTCAATTGGAGTGATTAAATCAATCTTTAACAAGGCACTAATTTAGGAAGATGATTTGGGGAACTTTATAAAGGTGCTCAACCTTGAAGTTAGCTGTAAAAATTGCTTTGCACGTGCACACTATCTTCACTATCGACGAAAATAGCACGAAACTAAAAAATAGAATACCTTGGGTTCTCGCTCGGTTCCAGATGGAGATGCAATTTTGAGGTCCCAGCTTGCGTTTAATTGGGGTACTTCCAATTTATTTAAACTTATATGAAATCCCAGTCCAGCATTGGTAGGAAAGGTTATAATAAGTTTCATAAGAATGTTCTGATTGAGTCGATCTTTGACATATCTAAAGTAAAATTTGGGTTGACCCAGTTTCCTAAACATGTTTTCAGTAATTCTACACAAGGAAACAACAGCAGTTGATACTCACATATTACCTAGATATCCCTCACAATAATCAAATGGCGAGATTACTTGAAGTGGACCCAAAGCCTAAACACGATACCTCAAGATAGCAATGTAGATACTACTAATGCTTGGGATATGGATTTCCATATTAAGAGAAAGACCGTTATTGGTTTTCGTGGAGGTCAAAGGTCACCAGACGTCACCAGCGGTCATAAACCGAAAACCTTGTAAACACGATATCGCTAGGTAGGAAGCACGGATACTTTTCGTTCTTGGCATGAGGATGCGTTATGGTAAAAAAAGATCCCTATTGCTTTTCGTAAAAGTCAAAGGTTAACTGAGGTCACTGGAGGTGAAAATACGGAATTTGGAAAAACTGCTTGCAAACACGATATCTTGAGATAACTTTCACATTAATTTTAATTACCTAATTATGAACAAGTGTGAAAGGTACTGTGACTATAACTTAATTATAAATGTCACGGGAATTACGAGTTCGTCGATGGTAAAGTGGAAAGTGTTAAGGTTATTACAAACAAGGCCCAGGTTCGAATCTTATCTAAGACATTTACTTTTTTGTTTTATGTTATTCGATTTCTGTGGAGTTCAAAGATCATGTGAGACATCAGAGGTATCGTAAACATGACATCTCAAGAGAGGTAATTGGAGGGATAAGCTTCAATGCAACAAAGCATTTCTTTTCGGCAAGGAATCACTAAGCCTTTCGGATTTTTGCTGTTGTGTTTAGGTTTGCGTCTGAATAGGTTGTTCTCTACGCATCGACAGGTGATGGGTAAGAACAACACGTATGTATACATATATACATGCATTCATGTTTATATACATGCAGCTTACTTATGCTAAGAAAGCAAGTGGCATTGGCTGGCTAATTAACTCACCTCGAAAATTTCGTTTTGTCCAAGCTTCTGAACGCTGTTATATCTTCAGCCTTTAGCTTGTCTCTCAAGTGAGGCTGCGGAGCAAATTAAAAAATATCATACTGCATATTTTCTGAAACCTGCAGCAACTCGCTTTACAAGTTATCCCCGCAAATTTTAAGTTTCAGTTGACCATTAAGTGTTGGTCGATTAACTAGGTATATGGCTAATGACTCTTTAAATATATGGAAACCGTTTCATTCCTTGTCATACGTTTCCACATCAGTTTGATGGTGTATCGACCTAAATAAAGATACTGTTTATTATTACTACAGGTTATTTGCCGTACTCGGCCTTTGTCTAGGATCCAGTATCAAAGGCATGTTAACCCACTTCCTCCCTGCAATGCAAAAAGAGTTTCGTTTTAGAATGTCGACGTTACATACCTCCGTTCATTATACCGCATAGATTATACCAGGGATTCTTATACTACGACTCATGACCAAAAGTTGGTTTGTCTGAAAAACAGTAAGGGTCGTTAAAGTGAGAACGAAAATATTTAAAAAAGGGTTTGGGATTTTTTTCAAAGTATTTAAGTTTGGATCTCTTTCAGATTAGCTTGCAGTCTTTGAAATGAGAAAAACACCACAAAAGGACACACTCACCTCATAAGTTTCAGATGGCCACCGTGCTGTACTCAGTTTCGTGTTGTAGACGTATTCGCTATAGGAAAATTAGACGTAGTTAAGAATTCATTTGAAGTACTAATAAAATAAATAATGAACAAATGTTTGAATATCCTTGTCCAAAGGAGCAATCTTTAATTATTTGTAAAATCTTCAAAAAGGGGCAAGATGCTACAATTATCTTTATCTTAATGGTGACCGATTTTTTGGTGGGATTGCTTTTTGCAAAACATCCCTGCATTCCGTTACATCTTTGTGTAGGAAGAACAGTTGTTCCACTCGCTTTTTATGTGCGATTGTTTAAGAAGTACAGAATGCCTTAAAGAAATAGTCTAGACCCAAATTTATGTTTGATTTATAAAAAGGAACTTAACCTAGAATACTGTTCAAACTTTTCATTTATATGTGACACATTGTCTTGCAATGGTCGGTGATTTTGAGGTAAACAGATGTCATGCTTTTTCTTCAAATTGAGAATTTATTTGTTTTCTTTTCGTTTCAAATTATTGTCGTTTTGAACTTGGATTTTTTATGGCAATAAGAAGAATGCTTTTACACTAAATGAATCCATTTTGTATGTTAATGAAAATTGGATATTACATTACAAAGAAACCAAAATATTGTCACCCATGCAAGACATGACATCACACCTGATTGTTTCCAGTCCACTGTTGGCGAAAATGTGATCATTTCAGCTACTAATGTCTTGTGATTCGAAAACAGGACTTTACAGCAACTTTCTCAGGACTATTAAACCTGGGTTCCTTTCTAGCTTATAAAATATAAATACAGGTCTAGGCTATTTTTTTCTTTTAAGGCTTAGAAAAACACTTACTGGCACGGTGCGGGACAAGTACATTTGATCCTGTTGGTATAGAAGCTCCGCTCAACCTGCCGCTGGCATTGCACTGTGGGCAAAAATACATTCTTTTCATTACAAGAAATACCAAGCAAAAGACTGGCAAGTATAGCGCACATGGGTTTAAAGCAGGTACGTGGTTTAACCACTTATGATTAGAGTAGTACAAGTAACAAAAGCATTCAAATGATAACAAATTACCGGGCTACTTGAGCTGATTGTTACTCATGGAACCAAGAAGAAGATTTAACAGAAGAGAAAGTGAAGTATCATTGCAATTTTTCTAATAAATTTTCAAAAAATAATTTTGAGAACTCTGATATTATCAATCTCTCGTCAAATTTTTGACCACATCGGGCCCACGTGGGCATGATGGGCTTTCATAGGCATTCGGCTGACCATGAAGGGGCCCATATGGGCCTTTGGTACATTTACAATAGGTGAGTTCTCCTATGCGGGGCCCACAAATGCATCTTCGGGCACCCGGGTATTTGCCCATTCGGGCCCCTGTTAACATATTGTCAGAGCTTGCTGCATGATCAGCTAGTGAATAAGTCCCATATTCTTAATACTTTGCTTTATAAACTTAAAAGAGCCTCTACTAAATTAGCAATCTGTGCAAATGGCTTCGAGAAATGATTGCCTTTTTATGACCCATGGATTTTCGGGACTTTTCAGTTGTTTGCTACTCATTACGTCTTGATATTCTACAAAAATGATAAAGCTTCATCAGGCTTAGACGTTGAACTTGATCTTAAATATCTTTACCCTGGCTTTTCCCAAGCCTTTCATCTTTACAGTATGGTACGTTGGCGTAATCGTCATAAATGTTATTTACACAACCACACCTCTCCTTCATATGGTCTAGTAGACATTTCTTCTGGCACGATATAATACTGTAATCGTATTTGTCGCTGCTCAGGTGGTTCTTTGTTTCTTTATCGGTACATTCGCCATATCGACCACCCAACCTCTTCAATTCAACCTGCATTGTAACGATAAGTTGAACAGTACACATCTATACATTGGAAACATATGTTCCTAGTTGTCAAGCGTTTCAGGAAAGTCTGAATGACCAGAGTGGTGTCACGACCTTCAAAAGTATACAGCTGAACAAAATTTCACCAACGACTTATCAGAAATGATATAAAGCATAACATCCCGCTGAAAATCCCGCTGAAAAGTTCAACTAAACCCAACTGGACTAGCTCAAATGGACCATTTCAACTGGACTGTTCTGGAAATTGGGCATGTCCAGTTGGATAATCAACCGGTATATCAAAATAAGTCTCCAACATTAATGAACACCTTTGAAAACTTGAAACACACGTGTGTGGTCCATGGCAGGGTATTTCAGATGTAATGGTATGCTTCCAAATGCATTTGAAGCAAGCCCAAAACATCCATCGTACTATATTGCATGCAGGGTACGGCTAATTTAGTAATGGGTGAAAACGTATATATTTACTCATGTAGACATTTAAATAAAGTTTACAAAATAAAAATGATAATAACAATTCAATGAAGGCCTAATCCTGTTATACACTGTTTAAGTATGTAAATTGCACATTTTGGAAATAAATTTGAAAAAAACAAACCGAGATAAAACATTCTACAAAAGGTCTGATCTAATAAATGCATTTTAGCTCGATTATTAAATTAGGTAAAACCAGTTGAATTCAACTGGACTTTGCTGGATGGGTTCAACTGGACTTAACTGGGCCAGTTCAACTGGATTTTACTGGACCAGTTCAAGTGGACATCCTGGACCAGATCAATTGGACTTTTCTGGACCAGTTTAGATGGAAATTGCTGGTCCAATTTTTTTAAACTTCAGCGTTCGAGTGGTTCAATTGAACGTTATTGTACTAGGTCAACTGGACTATCCTGGACCATGCAGTTTAATTGGTTTTTATGGTGAAAATTTCAACTGGACTTTACAGGACCAGTTTAAAAGGGCTTATGTACAGAACCAATTTTCTACTTATTTTAATTGCCTAGAATAAATTAGGGCAATGTTAAGTTGGAATTTTAAAAATTTACATCAGTCCAGCAAATTCAGTTGCTTAAAAAGGGTCCAATGAAATGATTCTCGCTTTCTTTAGGGATAGTCTATTCGAACTGTTACTAGAACAAGCCCAGTTGAAGTCCAGTTCAGTTCCTTAAGCAATGTAGCTATATAATCGTGATAAAAGGAAAATTCCTATTACAATCAACTGGTTCCAGTCCAGTCCAAGTGAAGTCTCTTTGAGTCCCGTCTGGTCCAGTTCAAATATGGGCTGGTCCAGTTCAAGTTCAGTTCAAATTTAAACTAGACTCAACTGAAATTTTTAGCTGGGAGTGCTGGCAAGAAAAAATCCCGTTCAAATGAACTGGACACAATTGAGTCCAGTTTAAGTCCAGTTGGAATCCAGTTGAGTCCTTTTGAGTACAGTTCAAAATTTCAACTGGACTCAAGTGGAATTTTCAGCTGGGATAAAGGCGAAATCAGCACCCAAAAGAGGTGAGGTTTGAAGGTATTTTGTGCAATAATGTCGCACATGGTGAGGGCAATATAGTCTTCTGATCCCCTGCGCATACGAAAACATGAATTTGTACTTGGCGTTTTGATACCACATGAGAATCCTGATAAAACTTGAGATTAAATGAAATCAATAGAACCTGGCTGATTTAATTGTTTAATAATCAGATAATCATTTACACCAATGCAATTGTCATATTTCTAGTAAATACGCCTATCCAGTGCAGTTATTTGGTGCTATTTTGCGTTTGACGCCGATAAGGCGTTCAGTCAGATCTCATCAAGTCTCTCTTTCTCGTAAAATATATCGCCAATCGCCAATCAAAGCCTATAATTTGTAGGTTTTCGATACCTTTGGTATAGCGATCGTACTAATTGATGGATGGTAAATAATGTTAGGTTGTTTCTAGCCCCAGTGTCCGATATTAGCCAGTACTAGAGATACTAAGCTGAAAGTTCTGTCACTAAAAACCTGCCATTAAGCTTGGCCTATTAATTATTACTGGTCAGTTTGTACATTTTCCACGTCATCGACGCCTTGCAAACAAAGCCAAAGGTACTTTTAAGGGTATTATAAAAATTGGCAATTTCAAAAAACACTTTACCTGGCGCAAACCTATTGAAGTAGAAAATCCTGGAGTTAGCGAGATTCCGACGTCCTCCGGATGCGGCAATATATTTTTCGGGTGGATCGCTAAACGAACTCCCGATTCTTCAGTAAAAAGGCCGATGTACTGTAGTGCGTCAATAAATAATGTCAAGTGAAGTCCTGTTCAACAATAAAATATTAATAGAGCTTTTACCTCAGTTTGCATAAATTGATACATTCCAAACTATTCTTCAGCAATAAGCACAAGTTTTTGATAATATATGCACTGATTTTATTACACCAAGGGATGTTTATCATCACATAAAAGGAGACTTTGTCTGTGTTTGCTTTGTTGGTCTTCGAAATCAACAGGATGTAGAGCAAACTTTCGTAGACCTTGCACCCAGCAAACGTAGTGTCCCCAGCATTGGGGCAAGATTGTTCCTCCTAATCCAGGGTTTGTCTACCTTTTGTAACAAGAGTCCCACGTTTTGATAGCTGCAATTACTCGAAGACAATTTTACCCATTGACTGAAATATGAAGTTCCAAATATATTGATAATGGAATGTACGAGACTAGTTTAAGCACTTTACAACGCATTCTAAACCAGAAAGCCCAAAGGCTTAGTGATTCCTTGCCGAAATGGGATGCTTTGTTGCACTGAGGTTCATCCCTCAAACTTATACTTCTTGACTATATCATTTTTACGATTCTTGCAAGGTTTAACGTCTACTGAACACACATGACCTTTAAACCCCACCAAAAATTGAATAACACAAAATGAAAAAATAACCTGTATTAAAAAGGGATCCGAACCCGGAGCGTGTGCTTGAGAAACCGAACACTAATCCACTACGCCATCAAAGCACTCGTTAGGCGTATGGTATTTCTAATCATGCAATATTACAGCATCCTTTACACATGTTCATAATTAGTTAGTTCAAATTCGAATTATTACTGTAACAGTTATGCTTATGGGAAAATAAATGTACTCTATAACTTTATCTTTAAAATGGTTGAAAATTTCAGCACTAACTTTTCGTTGGTCTTGAAACGTCGGACACAATTTGGAGGTACCGCTCACTGTCTATTTAGTTTACGAGGTTTCTAAGTTTCTCCTCTAATGACTCCAGATGACATTCAGCCCCCTCTCTCTTAAAGTAATACATCTTTATACCAATTATGACAAGTATGCATCACCCCTGTCTTGAAATATCGTTTTTCAAGGTATTCGTCTTTTGACCTCTGATGACCATAAATGACCCCTGACCTTCACGGGAAACAATAGAGTTCTCCCTCTTAATATGATAAAGTTACATACCAAGTTTGAAAATTGTCCATCATTACTACCTTGAAATATTGTGTTTAAAAGCAAATTTTAAGAATTTTGTATTTTCAACTCCGACCTTTGACCTCTACCAAAACCAGTATAGTTCATCTTCTGACTATAAAGCATCCACATGCCAAATATGAAAAAGCATCTATGCTTCCTACCCAGAGATATCGTGTATACAAGGTTTTCGGTTTTTGACCACTGGTGACCTCACATGACTTTTGACCTCCACCAAAAACAATAGGGATCTTTCTCTTTATATGCTAATTTCATATACCAAATATGAGAAGATTCCATCATTGCTTTCTTGAAATATCGTGTTTACGAGCCAAGCGTACATACGCACATATGTATGTATGTATTGGAGAGATTCCTTTCGCCTTCGGCAAGGTATCAAAAATTCCCATCGTGACGGATGAGGTAAGCTTTATCAAAACATTATGACAGAAATAAAGACCTATGGAATTTGGTATTTTTTCGCGACCCACGAGCTCAAGAACGATACCTCTTATCGACTTGTGACCAAAATTTGAAATGACGTTGAAGTTGAAACGTCTCAATTAATAATGGAAATGTATTCATTTAAAGTTTTCTATTACAAACGGCTCCCAAACTGCCAAACTTTTGCGCCACTGATACTGTATTCTTTTTCGCAATAATGTTGTAAACGTCTTTACGAAGTTCAATGGCGGGGCTTTCCCAGTACCTGCTTGTATAATTTGAGACGATTTTGGACCATCACATGATTCTTAAGATGTAAGAAAAAGACAAAACACACGTTTGGGAAGACATTTGGCAAGCTTTACTCATGTTTTAGCTGGAAGTGTTTACTAGCAAAGAGCGTGCATGAAAGTTTTACCATGAAAAATTCCGAATACGTCATGTTAGGCTGCACTACATACCTGATTATGAGGACAACACTTCAAGGAATTTATGTGAACGTAGATTATATGCAAGGCAAATTCGTTGAGACCAAAAAGGTGCATACAGGGTAAGGTTTCAAAGAAGATTATTTATATGGGATCCTTTTGCTTACATGGGGCACTTCTGTAAATAATTTTGGGAGACGAGAAATAATGCACGTAATGACAATTTCCCCTTTCTTCGTTTTAATTTGTTGTAACGTCGACAGCCAGGTAAGTGTGATCAAAGTTCACAATGTGTCCTTTTATTTCAATACGAAAATGCTTCCTCATTCTTCTTCTTCTCTTTAGGCCCATGTAACAGTACTTTACTAGCTCTTACCCTTACACATGTCGTTCCTGACTATCGGAACTTAAATATTGAATATTTACCAACATAATGCGATATATCGTTAAAGAAAACTGTTGAAATATGTAATCAGAACGACGGTTGGATATGAGTTAAATCTGACTATTCAACAAATTCTTTAAGTCAACATTTAATCGAATGCACCTGCCTAGAATTCTAGAAAAACAAAATGACAAACCGTAGTCTGATCCAACTTTTGTAACTCTTCCTCTTCTTTGTTTTTGAGTAATGTTAAACGTGAAACAGTTCCCGTACTGTTTATTTTGGGATGTTGTAAAGTTCCTGTGAAAACATAATCCGAATTCAAATTTCTATTATTAATCGAAGCCCACAGCTTCGATTGTTGGATTTGCACGCTTTGTCAAGTTGATCCATGCCTTCGTGCTGGTCGGCGTAGGAATTTTTTCAAGGGTGATACGTATACATGTTACGAGATAAGCGCAATCGTACCTGCAAACCTCATCTGCCACGCAGTTATTTTGACTATTCCTTTGAGTGGAAATTTTGCCCATTTCCCCGATTTCACATACTGAGCAGCGCTGCGAAATCAAACAATAAACCTTATTTGCTAGAAAGTACGCCACATTTCCAAGAACGATAGCCTGTTACGGAGTTATGTACGTGTAGTGTATGTGCCATATGTTTTGTATGTGCCGTACGTTTTGTACGCAGTGGCCGACTAAAGGTAACGACCGACCAGTGTTTCCAATCTTCCTGAAATAACCCGAAATTCGGGAAATCTGGGTGCTCTTCGGGAAACTTTCGGGAAGGGGGATAATTTCGGGAATCTGGAAATGACATATGGCTTGACAGGCTGAAATCCTGGATCAGCCATTTAAGTAGTATAAAAGAAAAGTTATTGAAAATATCAGGAAATACCAAGCCGATTTCAGGAAATCTTAGATTCCATTCAGGAAAAATGAGTTTAGAGTGTGGAAGCACTGCAACCGACTCAAGGTACACACACTTACTATGCATTGTACGCTCGCCATATTTCGTACGAGTGCGACATAACGAAGTTCTACACAAGAAACGGTAATTTTCAGCCGTCCATAGGTTAAGTATTGTACGGCGTGCTTACACCAGGCAATTTCGAAAGTTTAGGCCGGCTTTTAGACCTAGATTCAGGATTTAATTTTAAGTGAGGCATATCGTCGACTCTGACGTTCTGCAGTGTAGCCTGTAGGCCTAGCTTAGGTTAGGGTACCACAGTCACGCCACGGTGTAGTGGCTCAATGCAATTTTCAGGGGCTTCGATGTGTACTTGCCTGCAAGTGCAAGTCTGTCTAGTAACATTTGCGGTTGCAAACAGAGTTGTACACACTTTCGTTTCGTAGTAGCAACGTTTACGTTGTTGTATGAACCTTTTCAATACAGTTTGTTTGCGTGCTCTGGGGTAAAGCTGCCTATGGGTTTTTGTTAAGTCGCGTGTGTGTATGTGGTCTTATCTCCCTTTGGGAGTAGATTCTAGCTTTCACATACTGTGGGAGATAGCCCGCAGGACATTTCTTACTGTAAAATAATACTTTATAAGAGACAGACACCAGTCAATGCGTACTAGGTGACCTAAGTGCATGGAATGCACTTTAATAGTTGCACGTTAACCGTTGTTGAAAAACCTTTACGAAATTAGCGAGGAACAATCCATTAGTGACTACATTGCTCCATTAGATTACAGAAAATTGTATTTCAGAAAACATTTTTGTTAAAACTCCTGGATTTGTGTCGGGAATCCCCTGTTTACAATGTAGGAAAACATTACCGTCCTATATCCCTGCATTTCTGCCTTTGACCCTGTCTCCACTTTGAAACACCAGATTATATACGTTATACATGTGACGTCACAGAACGGAAAGGACTCCCTCGTTTGGAGGCAAGCTCGTATCATTGCAGGTTACACCAACAAATGCAGACAGCTGATTTATCAACCAATCGGATACGCGCGTAAGTCTACTACACGCGCCTGTGAAGTCTACTGCGTGAAGGCAATGTGCCTCATTTTTTTTTTCTCAAAAGTGACGTCGCGTGACGTCAATACATAAGGTCAATATGCGGGGGACGCACCATTGGCATTTTTAAACAACTTCTAATTCCAAATGGATTTCCAAAATCCATGTTAACATAACATTTTCTTAAAAAGTGACTGTTTTCATTGCAATACAAGCGGAAAATACCCGATAGAATGTCAAATTTGCCAATAATCCCCGACTATTTGTCGCACGTGGGACAAGTAGTCCGTCTGTTTCCTTTGGAATAGAAGCTGAGAATGCCACATTTGGTTATAATCTCTAGCTACTTGGCAAGAAGCTATGTAAAATGGTGTCCAGATAGAAGTAGAAATTCCATTCTATTGAAAATAGAACTTGTTTTTACCAGTGGTGGAGTACACTGGTCCTTGTACACTTTTACTTTAACGCAGGACCCGCTAGACCAGCGCTTCTCAACGGGTGGGCCGGGGCCCACTGGTGGGCCGCGAAGCTCTCCCAGATGGGCTGCGAGATCCGCCATAAAATAAAAAAATTAAAGAACAAAGAATTTAATTTTTGTAAGGTGGGCCTCACAAAAATTTTGAGAGTCAAAGTGGTCCTCGAGTTAAAAAAAGGCTGAGAAGCGCTGCGCTAGACTATACTGAATGGCGAAAATTTGTAAGTGATCATTTCGTTCCAATAAAGTGTAACGTGCCGACTACCAAAGAACGAGGATGACAGGATCACACAGGCATGGCCCCTCTGTACAAAGCGTATTCTTCCTCATGGGTCACCCTCATCACTATGTTGTTCTGGACGGACTGCCCTTACATAAAATCGTGACCGCGTGTGTGGTCTAGTGGTAGAGCATAAGCCTCTCACGCGGGTTAGGTTCCGAGGTAGAGTCATACGAAAGACTTTAAAAATGGAACCTGCTGCCGTTGTGCGTGATGCTCCGCATGAGCAATGGAGAAGGGAAACAAGCCAGTGCCCCACAACTGGAAAAAGGCCGTAGATTAAACCAAGAGGTTATAAGTTGGGGCGTAAAACCCTATCTAACTAAGTAACTTACAGGAATCATTGGGCAACTAGCCCAGCACTGTCTCCTGATATACACAACGACCAGTCACGGTGTAGCGTCCGGAGAGGCTCTCGAGCACTCAGTCATAACTGAAATAACCTCATTTAAACTCATTTAAACGACTGGGTGCATGTTAAGTCGTAAGTATTATATGTGTTAAGTTTCATAGCAATGGATGAAAATCAACTCTAGCATAAAACGGTTCACGAAGTGAAGGAGGCACATTCTTTGAAAAACTACCTGATTCGTTCACCCACCATTGGGATCTTTTTAGCACACCAGACCCTAACAATTGCATAGTAAAGGCGTATGGTAATATTTCTCTCCTAAAATTCCCAAGGAGACAGGATTATGGGGGTAGCCCACAGTCTAAGAAGCATGCCGAGTAGCGGAGATGCAAAAAATTGCTCCTGGAAGGACCAGAACGATTTCATCTTACTAGGAAATTTATTGTGTTCTTTCACTAGGAGTTATTTCATGAATATCATACCGTAACACGGCTATAGAGGGTGATAGGCATTTTCTATTGCATAGTTTTATCACGATCCCCATATTCAAGTGCAGGAATTGTAGATTTTGCCACGTGGTGTGGTGTTATTTAGCTCAGCGTATGAATACTACTAGTAAAGTCATAGGCTTTATGGTAGACTGCATGGTAGTACTCATTAGGAAACAGGCCAAAGACTGGGCAGGGAAAAGGCAGATAAGACAAGGACAAATGAGTTGTAGGATTTAATCCCGCAATGAAAGATCAATGTATCTTTAATCATTCTTAAGATATATACGTCTTCAATGTTTCACGATTATGAAGTTATTCGAAACATATGCAAAATAATGGTCTGGGGTGTTGTACGGTGTGGGTATTTCTTTTGCTAAAACGACATGAACATCCCCTCAATTATTTGCGACTAAGTGAACAGCTTGATGAGTGGTAAAGGAATAATTCAAAGTAAACCCCTTATTGTATATTGCAACCGCCTTTGAAATTAAGGTTGCAAAAGCAAAGCGTAGCGTTAAAAGCATCTTTTTGCTCGCTTCCTTCAACGTCAAACAATTGCTTTATACCCAGTACTTATTTACAGTGAACCTGTAAATGAGAAATATCCTGTAAACTGGTTAATAGTTTTTAGGATTTTGATGGAAATTGTGGCTATTTTTACGAATTTAATATTTCAACAAACTGTTTTTTTATGCTATAAAACTTTCAACATCTATGACTGAATGTTCTGATCTGATATGGTTCCAATCAAAACAAGTTTCAAAAATGAACAAAGCTTTGCAAAAGTATATAATATATATATATATATATATATATATATATATATATATATATATATATATATATATATATATATATATATTACACACGACGTGATTGCAATTTTTCAACTCTGAGTTTCACGCACTCTGTATGGCGATCATCAGGCAAATGACTGTAACAAACTCCAAGCACAGTTCAACACTACAAAAGCTATATCACTTTCTTAACGCATGACTCGGTTGTTTCCTTTGTACATGGTACCGTGTCGACACGTGGAGACGAGCTCTGTCCTTTTGTTTTCCCTGGAGCGGATTAACTCTTGTTTTTCTTCAATGCATATATATATATATGCATATATATAGATATATATATATATATAGATATATATATATATTTATATATGTATCTCTATATATTTATATATATATATGTATATAAAAATATATAAGGTCGAAATGCTGCGGAGCACTATAAAAAAGTGTAGGTCGCTAAAAGTGGTAAGGAGTGCTTAAGAATTTGGTTCCACGACGTTTCGGCTTCCCATCCATTACAGCCCACGGAAAACACCCAGAAACATTTCCCTGTAACCGTGGCCGTAGATGCAACACATGCCCAATGGTTGGCAAGAACACCATCACCAACCACAACAGATTTACTGTTTAAACCAATACTTAACCTCTACTTCCACGAATGTGGTTTAGATTTTAGTTTGCCTGTATGTGGGAGAGACCAAACGTCGCCTCGCTGACCGAGTCACTGAACACCTCAGGTGCATCAAACATAACCTCCAAGGTTATCCGGTAGCCACATATTTCATCCCCCATCACCATGCAGTGGCCAAGTGGTTAGAGCATCCGACTTGCAGCCGGAAGATCTAGGGTTCAAATCCTGGCCGAGTCATACCAAAGACTTTAAAAATGGAACCTACTGCATTTGTGCTTGGTGCTCAGCATAAGCAATGGAGTAGGGAAAACAAGCCAGTGAGCCACTACTGGAAAAAAGGCCGTGGTTGTCTCGACTTAAACCAATTAGTTGGAAACTGGGACGTTAAACCTCATTTAACTAACTAACCCATCACCATGCTCGTTAAAGGACTTGGCAGTTTATATGTATGTATGTATGTATGTATGTATGTATGTATGTATGTATGTATGTATGTATGTATGTATGTATGTATGTATGTATGTATGTATGTATGTATGTATGTATGTATGTATATATATATATATATATATTATATATATATAATATATATATATATATATATATATATATATATATATATATAACACGCAGATTCTACTTTTAGTATATATATATATATATATATATATATATATATATATATATGCACATTTAATTATGTATATTTGTATGTTTATATACAACCAAAGAAAGAAACATATTTTTACCCACCTGTAGTCACATTTTGCCTTATTGAAGTTACATTGCAAAATGAAATCTTTTGCCTGGTGACCCATCGTTCGAAGTTCTTCTTTTGTAGGAGCTATCTTGTCCAGAATTTTGCTAGCAAAGTCATCTCCAAGTTGATTAAATAAATCAATGAGGCCATCCCACTCCAACCCATACGAATAATCCGAATAACTATATAGGCTTTCATAACTGAAGGTCTCACCTGTACAAGACAAATCATGGAAAGTTGTAAATTCAAAGAGAAAAGTAGGCACAATAGAAAACAATACTAAAGACGATGATTTTTCTGTCCTTCTTGGAGGTTAATAAAAATTAGGTAAAGCTTTTCTAGTAAGAGAATGAGTGGCATCGTCGTTTCGAATGACACGCTGGTGGTCAGGAAGGGGGGTATGCAAAAAACTCAATTATGCCCAACAAATATTTTCAGTCCTTAGTTTCAATAAGACCATACGGTGGATCCATGCAAATGATAGTTTGCAAAAACGTTTTATCCCTTCCAGCCAACTCTCATGCTTGTATGACCCCAAGACCGTTACTTAATATACAAACACACCCTTAGGAAACAGGAGTATCATTATCTTATAGCCGGAAGGATAATATTACATTTGACCATCATATGCGTGAACTGATGTTTATTACAGGATTTCAAGACCATGAGTCCTAACCCAACTTGTCCAGTGCACAATCCGTGTCTTCCGTGTGCAGTAAAGTGAACAATGCGCATCCTATAAAGTGGACTCTGAGATTTGAAATTTATTCCTAAGTAATCGCCCAATACTAATTGTTAAGAGTTTGTACTCACGCCTTTTTCTGTCTCTCTCCATTCCGTCAGTGCTTTCGGAGTTCGATACTTGAGAATCCCAAACGTAGTCGTTGGGAAACAACCAATAGTAGTTGGACAGGCCCTCTATATGCTCTTTCAGGAATTCCGGACTTTCCAACAGTAGAACATCATCATATCGACTATTTTCTCTCTATGGCAAACAGCAGACAAATACTTCAACACAAACTGTTATAAATTCATGAAAAGTTGATTTCCAGGAATTAAACAATTTATTGGTCAATTATTAGATTGACACATAGTTTCAGTTTTAGCATGTTTTTAGGAAGACTGATGTAGACCATGTCGGCCTTGGCTACTCGACGGAACTTGTGATTGACCATCATGACATTCTTCTGCATAACTTGTCCCCAATGTTATTACGGATATTTACTTAAAGCTACCACTGTGATATGTCAAAACTAAGTCACAAACTGTAAGATATGGTGTACTCCAAGAGATAGTTCTTTGACCATTCATGGTATCACTACGCGTTGGAAACTGGGGCATTAAACGAAGGGTTTTAGCAAAAACTTAATTTTCACATGTAAAAGGGGAACTAAATCTACGCAAGTTGGTGAATCTTCCATTTAAATCGGACATGTTGTACTCGAGATATCAGTAAATTAAGTTACTACATTTATGACCCAAAGTGAGCTTGAGGCAAGCAGGGATTATATCACTTCCTCATATTGATGAGAAATACTTTGTCTCCTTTGTTTTTTCAGTCTGTTGTGCTGACCTCGAAGTAAATAGGGACAGGACCTTCCTATGGGGAATTACAAGTTTAAAAAGTTTCCATGATTCTCATGCATTTACACCCCGATGACATGGAATTATGGAGGAGAGAAAATTGGTTGTAAAATTTAAAGAAAAATAAAAGAGTGCTCATGAATGTGAGGCTATGACATCATGTGACCTTGCTTCAAGTTCACTTTGTGTTGAAAATGAGACAACTTTAACTTCTAATATCTTGAGAACCACAAATCAGATTTCAATGCAAATTTCACCAGAATGTTTAGAATAGGTACCTCTCTATCACATCAAAACTTTATTTGAGCTTCGACTATTCTTATAACAACATTGGGAGCACTAGAATGAAACACAAAAATCAAAATTTACAATTTTTCCTTATAATAGCCTAATTCGGACAAGCGACCATTTGATCGATTTAGCAAATTGGGGTTGATGGCCTTATAGATCGGGATAGGGTATAATGGTAGGTTGAAAGGTGCTGTGGAGTCAGTCCACCCAAGCTATCCAGTAGGTAGTAATAATGTCATAAACAGCCAACGTACGATGAACGTGTGGCGAGAGCAAGCTGGCAACGTATTTTTAAAAAACATTTTTGTAATCTTTTACTTAACTTTACATTGCCAAGGGTAACCACAGCATTTAATGTCGCCACAATTTTCGCCTTTTGTCAGCTTGTGTTGTAACTAACTAACTAACTAACTAGAAAAGCAGGAAGGAAAACTAGATTCGAGAGACTTTGGATCAACACTGAGCATACCCTTTGCCCATTTAAGCCGTCTCTGGAGAGCGGTCTTTAAAGTGATAAGGGTCTGGAAGCTGCTGAATAAGTTTTCTTTCTTTTTGATTGCTCTCTCCATAGTACATGTTTTGTAGTTTTCGTCTTCGTTTTCTGATTGTACTATTTTATGTTTGTACAGATTAAAATACTCTACAAGACCCTTCTGGATATAAGTTGCATTCCCCTTATGCTGCATAGATATTCATCTTATTTTTGCTGATCTTTGCACTTTTATTGGCTTCTTATATAAACACAAATAAACTCGAAAACGACACGATATGAAATGATAACAGTAACTGGCTTTAAAACTTTAAAGATTGCAGTATGCATATTTGAAAATTTGGATTGTGCTTTCTTATTTTTTAACAATTTTATCACTAAGCCAGTCTCGTGCTCGAGACAAGAGCAGTGCACACCAAACGTTCTCAGACGCCTAACGTCTAACTGACGTATCTTCCTTTCACTTCATTAACCTGGCACTGTTTACATATTTTATATTTGCTATTTATACAAATATAAAAGTATTGAAAAGCTGGCGTAAGATTCCATCTTAGCAAAAGTGAAAGTTGTGGACAGCTTGCTTGATTATTAATTTGCACTCGAAAAAATTTATATTTAGACAATAGACCTGTTTTCCTCCTTTCTCGAGGCAATGCCATCCCTGTGTCGAAAACCTAGCACAATCATTTGAAAATGAAACATGGTTGAGTAGTACCGCCAAAATAGTTTTCCTTTCTGTCTCGATTGCTTTTAATGTTCCACCCTAGTTAACCCGAAATACTTTTCTTTTTTTTTATACATTCCTATGTAATATTGTTGCGTTATGTCGGGTTTCCTGTCGTTGTTTTGACAAGAAACAGCGTGGGTACTGACCACTTAAAACAAGGGTTTATCTTTTTTTCACATAATTAAAGTCCTCACAAAATATAACGGCAAGGTGCTATAAAACATACTATCGTAGTTTTAACGACCAACTGTAAGCGTGATTATTTTTTTTTTATGAAAGTGACATTGTCACCATACGTAAGGCAAAGGTACCATAAATGTATTATGTAACTTTTAAGACTCAACTGCAACTGTACTTTCTTTTTCATTTGATCACAGTACGAAAGGCCAAGGTGCCTTTAAATATGAATGTAAGTTTTGACGATCAACTGTACGTGTAAAGTCTATGTGGTTAATGGGAAAGTAAAACGAGGGACGCTTGTTTTTTTCTTAATTCGTACAATTGACATCCTATGTAAGCTGGCTCTGTCAAAGATATGAATATAGTCTGGTAGTTGCATTTTACAACGATTTGCCCTAAATCTGCTTTGACTTTGAGGACATAAGGCGTCACTTTCATATTCATTGTCTTAATTAATATATGTATTTTAAGTTAATAGTAAAATCAACTGACAAGTAAAGTATTTCCTTGTAATCGGTGAAAATTCTTAAGGGAAATTTTCTTAAACCTTTATAGCTTTGTAGCTGCGGTGCTATCACCTTTCGTCTCGCAATGTTTTTGTTGGAAAATCACATCCGTTATCCCAAAATAACATGAGACTTAAGTTTAACAATCACCTGTCATCTGTCTCTTACGTCTTAAGACAAAATGAAAAACGTACTCTGTCTCTGAAAATTAAAAGGAAATGTGGCGTTTGTGGTACAGAAAATTCTGTGCCCTTAAGACCATGATTTGTGTGTATAGAATGAGAGGCAGTTCAAATTTAGGAAGGTTAGTAGCTTTTTCAAGAAATCATGTTCTAACAGAATGAATTTGACTACTTTGTAGTACATGGAGTTCTTTTTCAACCAAACATTCAGTTTCTCATCATGGAAACACAAAGGCGTGTTTAAAGGGGGGTCGGAGGATACAATCCCGAGAGCTCTCACCTCCGTGGCCAGTTGGGGGAATCACTCAAGGGGGGGGGGATATAAGGTAAAGGAAGAGAGATTGAAAAGACAAATAGAATCACTCAAATCTTTGAATAACCCTGCCGAGTATTATTTGGTAGTTAACTCTGAACTTCTCCGAACAACACTGCGCAAGGAAAGGTCCCCATCCTCTCCAGTAAATCAGTCTGTTTCAATATCCAGCCAGTGGCACACCTAATATTAATATTCCCTCGCCTTCGTGTGGGTCTAGATAAACAGGTTGTTTAGAATTATGAACGGAACAAGCACAACTGCCGTGAAAATTTTGTCGAGGTAGTGAAAAGTGCAATATCCTGTGTTTGTGGCTCGTCTACAGGGCCGTAGCTAGGGTTATATGTTTGGGGGGGTGTGAAGGTCCCAAATTCCGACTGGGTGGATATTTTTTCCAACTGAATGGTGGCGCGTAAATTGCACCATTTGCTATGCGCCCTGCGTTTACATACAGCAGTGGGGATCCTTCCTTAGTCACTACATAAAGGTGCCGTCGTGGGGGAGGGGTCTAAGTGGAGGGAGGGGTTGACTCCTCACCCTTTGAGAAATTTTTATTAATTTAAGGTTGCTTAGATGCAAAATGGAGCTATCTTTGGGATATTTTTAGAGCTAATCATGTATGGCTAGGACATTTCCATAAGTAAATGAATTCTAATTTTTTCCGACTGGTTTGATTCTTTTTTCAAATGAGTGGCGGCCCTTCAATTGCAGTTTCGTTTTTATGGGCGTTACTTTTGTATGATACAGCAGTGGGGATCCTTCCTTTGTCACTTCATAAAGGTGCCGTCCTGGGGGAGGGCCTAAGGGGAGGGAATGTCCCCCTCCCCTTTGAAAAATTTTTGTTAAGGTAAGGTTGCTTAGATGCAAAATGGTGCTATCTTGGGATACGTTTGGAACTGATCATATATGGCTGGAAAATGTCCATATTTTAGTGAATACTAAGATTTGTTTAGGTGAAAGTAGAAAGTATGTTGTCTACAAACCTCCTGAAGCCCCCCCCCCCCCGTTTTGACTACTTTAATGCCTTCTATTCTGGTATCTAATGCTAGCATATACCTGTATAGGCCTCCTGGAAGCTCTGAATCAATTATATAAAATGGGGCAATGACATAATGCTTATTACCTGGCATCTAAATAATAATATAGAGTATGACGCCAAGCAATCGTATTTTTACTAATTTTGAACAAAAATCCAGACGAACAGCTTCCAGCAATGGGGAATGGGCGGAAGGGAGAGTATAGGTGCAGAAAAATGATACTAGACCTCCCAGACAGGTATAGCAAAAGGGGTTTAGGACTAACAAGCGCGTTTTCAGAATGTACAACTAGTTTATGCTATGAAGGTTCACTGGTACGTTGTGCTTATAATGTTCATAAGTGACACAGCGTGGATTGTGAGGACTGCGCGAGAAGCGCGCCGAAATTTGGGGGTATACTTCAATGCCAAAATGAAAAGCCTGCACGCAGGCTCAGCCAGGGGTGGTGCTTTGATTTGCCGACATGGGGGGAAGCGCCTTGACTCAGGGCTGGAGGACTCGAGTCCGGACTTGACCTCAAGTCCGGACTTAAGTCCGCTTTTTTTGGACTCGGACTTTGACTTGCACTTGAGCTTTCTGGACGTGGACTTGGACTCGGACTGGGGCTTTCTGGACTCGGACTTTGGCTTGGACTTGAAGTCGAGTCCATCAAGTCCAGCCTTTTTCTTCATCATATTATTTTAAATTTTATAATCCTCCCAAAGCAATGACATTTGCCATGTAATAAAGCCTATAGTTTTCTCCGATGTAGTAAATCTACTGTACTGTAGGTTATGCGGACTTGTACCATGAAAAGATCTTAGTTTTAGGAAGATTTATTATAGTTCCTTATCAGCATCTTTACAACCACTTAATTTAGTCTGTGATACAGTATGTGAGGGCATCAGAAAGCCATTGCATGCCTGTGTACACAACTATGATAATGCTTAATGCTGACTCTTTTACGTGTGTAAGTGTGTGTGTCTGTCTTTTTGTGGAAATAGGGTGGGAAAGGCGAAGTTGTTGGTATCTGGAAGTATATTTTCAGTGTTCTCCACAAGGGGTTTAAGGGGCCGGCCCGCCCCGAGTGGAAATTGCCACCCCCCTGAAATAGCGACCGCCCCTATAAAAAATCCAGCCCCGTACAAAAGCTCCGCACTGCCCCGCCTCCGACAAAAGTTGACAATAGGCTACTGTTTTTTTTTTTTTCAAATGAAGGCCGATCCGGACATATTTGTAAACAAATGAAGTGATAAATTTGTAAAAAGGTACCTATGAGTACTGGGTAGGATCTGTCAACTTGAAAAAGACAGCTAGTCAGGGGAGTCTTTCACATATCAACGTGCTTTGCCATCGCCTGTGCTCTTTGCGCTTGATCGCTTCTCTTGAAAATCTGTGGAGAACACTGATTTTTGTAGTTTCCTTTGGGGGACCGTAGATTAGATGGATTAGCAAAGGCATGATTGAATCAAATGGTACGTCATGATTACTACAGCAAGCTCCTTTTACACAGGCTACAATTAAGGCCTACATTGTGTTACCTGGGTTAGGCCTATGGAGGATAACATAAGCTACAGTGTCTATGGTACAGTGTAAACATGTAATTGATCAGTTTCTTACTATAATTTCAATCAGTTTGACATGAGGTTTTTCTAATTTGTTTGATCAGTTGTCCTAGCATATTGAGCTTAGTGCTTGTGGGGAGCTTTCAAAGCCAAGTACCGAAAAATTTTACAATATTTGACTTGGACTCGGACTTGGACTCGAGAACACTGGACTCGAGAACACTGGACTCGGACTTGGACTTGGACTCGAGCCCTCGGATTTGGACTTGGACTCGGACTTGACCTTATGGACTTGGACTCGAGCTTGGTGCACTAAACTGCAGCCCTGCCCTGACTGGGGGCCAGCTACTCTAAGTCCCGACAGATACAATGGGTTGCCGAATTCAAAATATAAGGCACGCGAAGCGCGCCGAAAAATTTGGGGTTAATATTGAATTTTCATTAAGGAAAGTTAAAAAAGTTTGGGCTTTTATTGAAGAATCTGGACAAAACTAAGAAGTTTGTTCGGGTGACTGCATGGTCGTCGACGGGGATTACATTCTTCATCTTACCTATTTTCTGAGTATATCTATGTCTTCACAAATATTAGTCTATATAAAATTTTGCGCAATTTTGTGGGGCTCGGAAAAATTTGGGGAGGGGGGCTAAAGCGCCCTAGCTCCCATAGAACTGTGTCTGGTATAATTACCTTAATAATGTTCATGAGATTGATTGTAAATCGTGATGCATGAGGGCAAAGCGCGCCCAAATTTCCATTAAATAAGATTTCCATAATAAAACCTGCATTCAGAATCTGTATCGAGATACTTTCAATTGCCCAACAAACCAAGATGCCACTCAAAAAGCCAGTCTTTTACCTGGTAATTTGTAAACAGCTTTCAACTTCTGCTGTTGTGCTTCCCCGAAAGTTGCTATCGGAAGATATTGATAATAGGAACAACACTGAGGTAAGATTTGAAGCGCGCGGAGCGCGCGAAAATTTCGAGGGTTTGAGAAGAATTTGCGAAAAAGGACAGCTTTGATTTGATTTTACGTGAGGAAAATAACGTTTGGTATTATTCTCACTTGGTCTAGTTGGAAAATATATACAAAGTTGACATAGGCTCAGTCGGAAAAATGTGCTAGACTGAGATATCAGAAATTCCAACTAGCATTTCAGATTTTCCAGCTATCGTCGCTCTGAGGAACTTGGGGGGGGGGTGTCACCCCCCGGTCGCGATGGCCCTGCTCGTCTAAGATGCCAAGTATCTTCCTTACTGGGGTTCCATGCATCCTAGATGCTAGACTTAGCAAAGTCTTTTTGTCGAAAGAATTCTTCCTTTTTTCCCCTGACTTTGCAAAGGCCCACAATGTGGAATAACTCTAATCTCTGACCACGTGCACCCTTTTAGGGGGTGGTAGGTTCAGACGTCAAAGAGGGTTTGAACATTTTTATGGGAACACAACAAGTAGAAATCACGTTACAGGGGGAATAAATAAAAAAAAAAGTTCCACAACTGACAATAGTGACGTCATGGGGCATGGTTTATCCTCCGGTGGGTCCCCTATCAGGTAATATTTCCAGTTTCGTCGGCAGTCTTAGTCGTTACCAAAGAGTAACATGTTGTCCCTGACGGCTACCAGTGGCCCCGACGGTTTACCTGTTTTGCTCTCAACAGGCCATTGTTTTCAATAGGAACCCAAAAGTTTCGACCCACTTCGAGCTCTAGATAATTTTTTATTCTTTTAATATGTGTCATAGCCTTTTGTTCTATACAGCTAAATGCTACAAGCCCTTGACCCCGTACCAAGTAACCTATACGTAGACTACTCAGTTTTATGTAAAGGGCGGGAATTTCTTGCAATATGGCATAACCTAGCTGTTCTCTTGTCTTTGTCGTCAGGTCGTATGGTGCAGTAAGTGACTCGTGGAGTAAGGTTTAACTATCATGTAGGGCAGACGAGGTGGATACGATACAATGAATGTTATCACCAAAAGGGACTGATGCAACATCCTGTAACCATTCGACTGTTCGAGTATGTAATATTCTGGAAAGCACAAATCTTCAAAACGGTATTCAGAAAGCATTCTCAATGCCTCTTGAACACAAAGCCAAACCCACTTAACTGATTAGTAATAACCATGCATGGTTGGGTTTGACAGCTCAATTAATAGACGTCCGGTGGGGTAAGACAGTAGGCCAGTAGTATCTCCTCGAGATGAACTTCGCAGAACACACAGGTCAGCTCAAGCATGTTAATTGCTGGTTGCTTTTGATTTTCCTGCACTTGGTTCCCCATACAAAGCACGGGTCGTAACATACTGTATCAGCGACTGGGCAAGAAAACCCATTTGTGGAGCTATCGTCAGAGATGACCGGTGGGGTTGAATGGTAAAATAATTGCAATGAATGCATTTTCTGCATGTGCAGGCTGATTCAATATTAAACACAATATGCTCCTCGTAGGGACATTTCACAGAATTGTAAAAATTTTGGCTTTGAAACTGCTTATTCCAAACACGATTCCTGATCATCATTACATTCTTATTTTATTTTACATTTAAGAACAAGAAGAATGGTACTTATTATCCGCGAACGAAATGAAAAGTTCAAGTAGTGGGCCTTTCGAAAAAGAGGGATTAATGAAGTCTAGCGTTTGAAGAAAAGGTAAATAAGAGACAATGTTTGAACGAAGCGAAAGCACAAATGCCCTAACTTGTTTTACATCCTGTCAAGATATAAAAAGATGGAGTTAACTTTCCCAAAGTTAGAGTAAAACTTTCTTTTTGATAGACCAGCGTCTGTTGCCCGAATGGGATAATATTATAAAGCTGTGTTTAAATTTTGACATTATAGGCTTTTTGAAAACCGTTGATAACAAACTGGGCTTCATTAAGATTTTTCTTTTGTCCTGAAAAAGTTAGGAAACAGTGTTTTATTTTGTCAATCATACAAACATGGGTTAGCAGATTTTCTTTCGAAATTGTTAACTCTACTGATATCAATCACGGACTAAGGGGAAACTGGAGTATGTACCTTTGCCAATTTCCAAAAGTCAGTTCGAATCATGAAAAAGTGACCTCAAAACTGATGGATGTGGCAGGAGTACATAATTCTGCTCCTGCTATTGAATGCAACTAGCCCTTCTCTGCTGTTAACAGAGAATATATCATTTACTTTTTCTTGCAAATAAACCCTTCCATTGATGTAAGATAAGGAAACTCAGACCAACTTTAGGTTCTCTAATTAAAGAAATTTACCTCTTTCTGTGAAAGAAAACCTGACATCCGAAGCAAATTATGAATCAACGTATGAATCAACTGGGACAACGGGAAATCACAGCTTAATCTCCAACTAGAACAGTTAAAAGGATTTCATCTTTAGCCCCATTTAGTAGTTTAGACTTTGTCGGGAGTTTTATAGGTGATTGATTGTTCATTACTTTGAACTTGTTTGTAGGGTCAACAGATCATCCCACAAAAAGAAGAAGCATGCTATTTGCCCCGTCTTCTCCCTTCATATTCAAGCCAAAGGCGAAAATAATTGGTACAAGTTAATAAGGAGGTTAGGATGAACCATCAGCGCCAAGGCTGAACAGAGAGGCGCTGAGGGAGGTAACAGCCCTTTTCCCATAAAGCGTTTTGGTACAGGGTACACCCTTAGGGCCCCTATCGGGATCCAGAGGCCTCGCCCCTGTGTTAAAGCTCTGTAGCATTCAAAAAGGTATGAACAGAAGAATAAATAATCATTTACCAATCTACAAATGGTATTGGGTTAAGGAAACAACCACAAAACCACAATTTTCACATTATTTTTCACGGGTATAAGGGACTAATAGATCATCGCACAGGGATGAAGCATAACTTTTGCTCCGTCTCCTCCAATCTTCGTATTCGAGCCAGGGCACCAATCTGTATTCTAGTTTAAGGGCAGAAAATCCGAAAGGTTGGGATGATCCAACGGCCCTAGATGAGTTACGAGTAGGATAGGCACCCCCCCCCCCCATAAAGCGTGCGTGTGGTTCATGGACTCTCATTAGGTCCCCTGTTTGGCTCCATACGCACCGCCCGGTGTATATTTAAAGGTAAAGCCCGCGGAAGCTCTGTTTTATTGATAAAGTGGTGACCATTATAGAATACAGCTTATATTATCTACAGATGTCATTGGATGTGCACTAAACAAATCACAATTTTCTAATTTTGTTTTACAATTGCCTACCTTTGGCTCTAAGGACCGGTCCATATCATGATGCAGTGACCTTAAAGGTGGGGAGGATGAAGGATTGTAGGAATTTGCAAGGGGTTTTGCAGTAATTATACCCAAACTGACCTACAGGAACATCATGCCAAGATGATCCCGCAGAACTGAAGTCGTAAGGGTTTGCAATGAATTGGGAAAGTCAGGCAACGCATTGGAAGATATGCCCTTCACTGCTACTTTTTGTTATGGACTTCTCAAGGCTGACTGGTACTGGGTATATTATGACACAGGGGTTTCTTCAAAAGAACACCTTTGTCAATAATATTACTAAAAAAATTAGATTCTATGGCAAATTTACTCCTTCCTTGTCAAATTTAAGCCCCCCGATCGTTATAAATGATAGAAGAAAAGTAAGCAATAAATCACAATTAACACCTGTTCGACAGCTATTAAACTTACTCCCTACGGTCAAGAGAGTTGGCACCACAGAATTCTGTGGTTGGGAACGACTTGGTAAATAAAATGGAATATTGAAAAACAATCTGCTAAGTCAATAAAACTCAAGTGAGGGAGTAGGTAACTATAAGCTGAAGGGTATTTCATTGGTTTGTACGACTGTATCTTCTGTGGGATCAACATCTCATGCTAAAAACCTACAGGAGGTATATAATGATTTGCCACTATGAACTCTTCCCTAATTTAGCAGGCACAGGTCAGGCGATTTGGATTAGTACACCTTATTGATTTGTTACCTTTGTGGTTTGCTCCTCAATACCCTTCTCACTAATGAGCGGTCTGGCCGTTGTGGCCATCGCCGCTCAGTTAGCCTGCGTCTATTTTAATTTAGGACCGGTGACGGACAAAAAACCTTTTACCTGGCCGGAACTTCGTCCTCTCAAAAGTATCCCCACCCCTTTGTAAAATCCTGGATCCGCCCCTGATATAGTACCCGTCGAAACTGACTTTAAAGGCCGATCATCCACCTAAGTTTACTCCTAAGTCCTCCTCCTTTTTAAGAGGAAAACGATCTGTCTTCTACACTCACAGAAATACGCTTCAAAGATTAAGTAAAATGAGAACTGAATACTTCTAAGTAAACATTTCACAAAACTACAGTAAAAATAACACATGACTTGTGTAGAAATTGTTCTTTGCTTGAGCAATTTTACAAAATAAAAGCAATTCCTACATTTACTATGTGTAAAATTTTACTTAAAAAGTTTTGGAATTATTATCTTACTAAACTGTTCTGAGAAAGTGCATCTCCCAGACAAAGCAGTTAGGACAACAACAACAACTTCCCAACAACTCCCTGGACAAAGCTCACGTAGCGTGCATTGTTATGCTAATATATTCTGACCTGTCTGTGCGAAAGGCCACATTACATTCCATTGGCCTGCAAAAGTCATCATCGACCAATTAGAGCGTTTCAATTTTGAAACTTTTTTTCGATCAAAGCGGAGTCAGCATTTGTAAATGTAACCTGGGCTCCTAAATATATTTGAAATGGTGCAAAAGCAGCTTTAAGCCCCGCGCCTTTGTTTAAAGCAGTTGTAGCTAACTTCCCACCAAGGCTAGCTAACATCAGGCAATCTTTCAACTACGATGCCTATCTGTTAAAGTAACTATTCTCACCTTGATATAGCTAGTTAGGAAGTAGTTTTGAGCAGCTTGCTACCTCAACCTGCTAACTTGTCGCTTATCCCTTAGATAGGATTACGGGAGAAACTTTCACTTTTCTCAGACTCTTGAATTAATGACAAGAAAAATGTGAATGAATGTAATGAAAGGAACCAGAGAGAGCGAGAATGTTAGTATAATGTACCAAAGAATGCAATTTAAAATTCCTCACGTTCTCTCTGAAGCGTAATGAGCTGAATGAACTAATGAGCTGATTGTTTCATTGCTCCAGGAGAAATCTAAAATAGATGATTCACTGTCATCCGCTCTCCACTCTGAGAAGCCCTGCATCATCAAATCAACCAGCTGTGAGTCTGAGTGAAGCTACGTACTGTATGTCTCAAGACAGCGTTTTAGAGAAACAAGAGTATTAGAGAAAGTTGCGGTAGTGAAGGAGATTATGCAGTTTCAGCGGAGGATCTTGTAGGCTAAGGGTTAGGAAGTAACGAGTTACAAGTAACGCCGTTACTGTAACGAGTTACTTTTGTGTAACGAAATCACATAACGAGTTACATTTGAAATCATGTAACGGAGCAAGTAACTAGTTACAATTCAGTGCAAAAGTAACTGTAACGGCGTTACATTTTGGTCCCATTACTTCCTCGTTACAAATAGCCCCACAACGGACACAAAAGTATATTTATTTTGAGGATCGCTGGACTTTTGAGGGCACGAAAGGGGCTGAATCTGAGTTTCAGTCACTTGGGGAAACAAAGTTAAATGTTTTTATTAGATCGTAGTTTAGTATGTGTATACAGTTTCCAAAGTCAGCACTTCCATGCAAGTTTATAATTTAGGTTCTGACGACTAATACTCCATTTCTCTGCCAAGGAAACCTCCTGTATTTCCTATGCAATGTGGTAAAGTAAGTTACAAAATATCACTTCATTTTGTCACTGAAGTCACACCCATCATCTTCCTCATTATCTATCAAGCTTTTTCCTGAGATGAGATCGTAAGAATATCCATATTCTAAAACTGCATCGACTCCTGCAGTTTTCAATACAACCAAAGCTCGATGCCAGAAAATTGCATCTAACAATTTTTATTTCAAAAGTTTCCATGGAGGAGGACCAGCAGGCCCCGTCCGCGATGCTTCGCGACCATGAGTGTTTTTGTAAATTGCAATATAGAATCGAGGGCCAACGCAAAAATAAAATTGTCTGCTACGATGCACTCCGTTCCCCCCACAGTGTCGTAACTAGTGGAAGGCGGCCGTTCCCTGACTCCCTCCAGAGACCAAGACCCCCAAGCTTTCTCAAAAGATGCTGAATTTGTGCATCACCCGATCTGAGGCATCAGGGGTCCATTTTTATTCAACTCAGTAGAAAAGGGGCCCAACCTTTCTTAAATCTTCATTAAGAAATTGTTCAGTTCCACTACTGAATCCTGAAATGTCATAAAAATTCCTTTGCCGGGGCGCTCTGCGCACACTCACCACGGGTATATAGGAACTCCATACACACCACATGAAGGACTATAGGAAACCGGTGTAAGCTTGTGCACTAGTACTCATGTCTTCAGGGGCCCATTATTATTCAACTGAAGTGAAACGGGCCTAACTCCAGGCGCACACATCGCAGATACATGTTCTCTAATTGCCCTTCTACCAACACCACAGCTTATGTGAAATTCTTGTTCCAAAGCTCAATGCAACCCCAATCACCATTCATCCTACCCGCCCAAAACCCCATGCATGCATCGAATTGCGCGGCCTCTAGTTCGAGTATTACATCACAAAAAATAGTCAACCTGTGACTTTTGTGGTCGTTTTGTGCACATTAAACGTGATTTGAAGGTAGTCAATTGCTTCATTCTAATGTTCACACTTATGAAATAATTCCAGGACCTCCAAGGGTTTCGTTCTCTAGGCCACACCGGGCAATGCTCCTGGACAACGGTCCCCTGAATCCCACCCCTCAGGAGAGCGGTGCATTCTGCGCCGTTGTTCGTTCATTTCACTTTTTCCATTACTTCATCTTAGAAGAGGGTGGTCCCCTTGGGGTCGTCTTCGCCCCCTCTCACCCACAAGGCTAGTTACACCACTGTCCCCGATTGATATGTAGATGTATTCAAGTTGAGGTAACGAGTTACTTTTGAGTTGTAACTAAGTACTTGTCAGTCAGAAGTAACTGTAACTAGTTACATTTTCTACATTGTAACTAGCAACTGTAACGAGTTACAATTTTAGAGAAATAACTGTAACTATAACGAGTTACTTTAAAAGTATAGCGGGAACAACCCTGGTAGGTTATGGAGTTTAGTTTCTTAGCTGGGCCATTTGCAGTCCGAAACTCTTACTACATGCTTCTGGCTCGAGGGAGATTCAAGAAGTCCTAACTTTTAATGTGAAACAAGCTGAGTAATAACGTCCTGGCCACTATTATTAATTGAAAGGTAAAACCCAATAAAAAGTGGTCTCATTGCACGAAAACATGAAAATGTGTGCTTGAGACCAAATGCACATGACACACAATATCATAAAAACCGAAGGTCGCATGCTCAGAGGACACGCATGTACACCCTTTGGCAGGCCCAGTAGTGTAGCATGTACTCTGTGGAGGGCGGTTTTCAAGTAGGTGATGACGTCGATGCATATGGTCTATTCTTAGATGGAGAAGTCTAATCGTGCTTGCTATGATATGATTGACTACACATTGGACTTACCCCTCTGCCCCTTCACGTCCGTGTGATTTGAGAAGATTTAAGGGATATTTTACAGGTTTACAAATACCTCTTTGGGAGTGATTCTCACTGGTAAAAATATTCGGCAAAAGTTTTTCCAACATCTTGCTCAACACTGGATGGGAGTCTATATGACAACCTCAAAAAGGTTGCAAAAAGTGAGCAACTAAGTTGGGTGTATCAATTATTGGATAAAACTGACTTTTTGATGGTCACCTCTGCCATTGGTAAATGCTGGACCTTTCTTTTCCAGAGGCGTTGGGTAAAGTTTCTACATATCAGTTGTTGAAATTGTATGAAAATGTATGAAATTGTAAAAGTATTGGGGAAGATATTAACCATTTTTGCGGGCAGTTTATCTCGATGTTTATTGTGCGCTATACTGACCCAAGATATCTATTTCTGTCTAGTATTGCGTGATAGTCATAACAAATCACTGGACATTGAGGTCATGAAAAGTCTAAGCAAAATATGGTTTTTATAATTTATTTAACACCATGAAATTTCTTTGGTGAAGGCTACATTAAAATGTGACACGGGCCTTTGGAAAGTGTATTATAATAACACTAGCCATATCTGAAAACTAAAAGTTTCTGCTGCGTTGCATAGACCTATGGTAATATAGCTAGGACTATGAATAAACCTATTAAAAGTCTTGTATTTCAACGACCTTTCGAACCTGACAGAGAATACCCAAGATTCTGGACTTTCATGGATAGTAAGTAATTTAGAGCCAGTTAGAATCTCATACAAACGTGTGCTAGTTCGTAGTCCTGTTTTACGGATTTTATGGAAATAGAGCCCGATTTTGTGGCCACGAGAATGTACGAGCATTTCTCTTTTCCAAACGTCAAAAAAATTACAAAAGAAATTTTTCGTGCATCGAACCAATATCTCACTATCCGAAGAAATATCAAGCAAAGTCAATCCAATTGTGTGTTGCTCCGAGCAAAACCTGTAGCTAAAGATTTGTCCAACTTTAAGCAAATGTTATGCTAATTAGCAATTATTCACGCAACAAGTAGGTAAAGTGAAAATGTGCCTAACCGTTGAATGAAAGCTTGTCACCAGTTAGACCAATAATTTGGTAACACAATCATAAACGTGTATCGAAGGGAATTGACTCTTTACCATTACATGAGCAAAGTTTGACCAACATATTTCCAAAGAGTTTTCACCCATCCAAAAAGTTTGTCCTTTGTTCTAACAGTGCAACACTCTTAAAAGTAATGGGCAACTTTGCCAAACTAAGTTAACCAACACTGGGCATCTTTTCAATAACCCCTCAGAAGTTGGCAATTTGCCTAACAACACAAGGTAAAGTAACTTAAAACCCACCATATGGTAGGAACACACCCAACTATTACATATTATACATCCTTTCAAAAATATCTTTTTGTTGGGCCTTTCTTAAATTATTTGCTGGGCAAATGCATCAGTCAGTCGTTGGTTAAATCTTAAGAAACTTTGCCTAAACGTTGGCACTTTCTTTAATTTAGTTGGGTGCTAAAAGATAGGCTCCTCCTTTACAAAGTGGTAACAATAACTGGATAATTAGCAAATTTTTCGACCATTTTGGGGTTTCATTCCAAAACTACTTTGCTTTTTTTGATGCTTTATTATCATGTCCCTTCAAAACATCACTCATAATGTACTGTGTTACCTAAACATTGCAAATTACAGTAAAAATGTTGCGCACAAAACGAGGCCTTCCATAATTTGTTTTACATTGTGATGTTGAAGGTGTATATGGGACTCAGTAGACCATCACTGGAAGAGACAATCAAGATAATGACACCCTCAGCTACTCGTTAATTAAAAAAAATATTAGCCTAAGCGATCGAATTGCTTCGACTATTGGATTTGCTCAGTTTGTCAAGTGAAGTTGTGCCTTCTTTTGTGGCTCCGCGTATGAATTTTTTCAGTGTGATACTCGCCTATTTGAACATGATCATAACGAACATACCCAGCATTCTTCATCTGCCACACAGTTAGTGTGACTATTTCATGAACTGGAAAGTTTGACCGTTTCCTCGATTTCACCAACTTAACCGTGTTCCAGTATGATGAATAATATATGCCCATCTGAGGCAAATAGGAAGTCTTCATCTCGAAGGACGATAAGCGGCTACGCAGTTCTGTTGACTTTCTTTAAAGATTGTCAAACAGTGTGATCAGTTTTAAAAGAGTCCCAGACTTGAACGCAGCTACGCAGGCTAAGTCTGGTCCTGACCTCACGACCACTCAATCAAAAATGCCCGCTTGTTTAACGCGCTAATCTGTTGCTTAAATTTCGTTCGAACGTGTTAGCTTTAGCTGTGCATGTGCAAATGACGAATCTGGGGTAGAAACATCTTACAGCCGTCTTTTGCCTGCTTGAAGACACATTTCTTACACAGTGGGGAAAGTTGCATTGGGAAAAACCATTCTTTGTCTGAGAAGTGAGCATGGTAGACCGTTTGCCCCTTTTCGTAGCTGTGTACAACACTTATTATTTATTCGATGGAGAAATCAAGTAGTGCAACTATTTAGGCTTTTCATCTTTGTTTCATACACGGTGGCTGCCTGCAAGTACAGTCTAATTGTCTAATCTGTTGGTTTAGAGCTCGACGTCTGCACTATTCACTATCTTCAGGGCAAGGTATTCAAAGTATGTATTGACTGACGGTTTGTAAGTCCATAGTCAATAACGTAAAGATCAAGTACTTCGTATGCCTCGCATGTTACGCAAGTAATTAATGGAAAAAATGCACAGTGCAGCATATAAATGCTGATTAGGACGTGAAAGAGAATAACCATGATTTTGGACCAGTATTGAACATCGTTTAGAGCTATTTACGAGGTTTAAGACCTCGTGCTAAAATGTGTAGGTTAGCACATTATTATGTTCGCAGTTATGTCATTTTTAAGGAAGTAGATTGCGATGTTATGGGACAAACTGTGTACGAGTATTTCTCTTTTGGAAACGTCTAAGATTGTAAAAAGAATTCGTTTGTTCATTGAACCAATGTCTTATTATCCAAAGAAAAGAGATGGAAAGTCTAGCCGAGTTCTGTAAAGCGTGCAACGAATAAATGGCGAAATTTCTGAGTAAACATAATGTTAACTAGAAAGGTTTGTACTTGCAGGCAAGTACATATCGAAGCCATTGCATTATGGGACTGTTAGGCTACTGTAACTTAATTCGTATGATTAGGTCGTACAATAGCCCTAACTGCCTTCCGTTCTTCCAATACTTATACTTTATGATAGCTAGCCTAAGCTTAGCCTAGGGTACCTAGCCTAGGCCTAGTTCTCACGTACACTTTGTTCCCTGAACTAGTATGGCCCCAAAGCTTCCCAAATACTAGGTCAGCAGTCTGCGGACTAGCCTGAGCTAGGCTTTGGTAGCTTACAGTTCTACGGAATAACTACGGAATAACTTAGAAAGACTCCAATTCTCTGCTTTTTCTCACTTCCACTGTTCTACTACCAGTTTGCTCTCTACCCGTCGCAGGCTCGCAGCCTCAGTGTCCTGAAGTTGAACAGTACACAGATACTGTATACATATACTAACACTGCCAATTACTTAGCGCAGTGTATTTAGTTTAACTGCAGGATTTCGTCAAACTGTACGTAGCCCTAATCCATTCAAGCAAAACACGTAACGATCACTGGTATTCTGCATGCATGCAATTGTATTTCCCTTGTCCGTTAAAAATGATGTTCGATTTGAAATTCATTAATCTCTTATGTAGCAAAACTTACCACCAAATGCTATACATCTGCTGTCGAAAACTTTCGAAACTATTTCTTTTTCCAACTTGTGTCCATTTAACGCTTACTGGACAGCGGTCGAGTGGAAGTACTCAAGTGTGCAAATTGCAGGAATCACCTACGTAACTGTCATACGATTTTCTACACCTAGGTTAGTTTCCGTGTTAGTTTCTTAAATCATAACCGTTTTGGAGTGCACAGTCTGCGTAGCTGGTCGCGATCATGTAATTCCATACCAAGAAAGTGTTACTACAATGCGGTGTTTTACAAGTCTGTATTTGTTACGCACGTCAAAAAAGTAATCGCTACAATCGAAGCTGTAGGCATCGATTAATTAGTGAATACTAGCGCAACTAAAAGGAAACCGAAAATACGCCCACATGTCAACAAACACCCCTTACAAATTTCTACAGAAATTGTGCAGCCTTGCATGTAATGTTTATTTCCTGAGTCCTCCGACCAGTTACTCTCATTCCTGCCTGCTGTTTTTATCTCTCTGGCTGAAGTTGCTCAAGTTGCTCTTGAATACAAACAGCAGTCTTGCCAAGTGCATGACAATGCAGCTTGTGTACACAAGCAGGATAAGCATCTCTGCCGTTAGCTGCAGGTGTGAACGTTTTTCTGAAAACCCATAGGCCCATATATCGCGAATTTAGACTCGTAATTCTGTAAGGTGACATTTCATGGCATGCAATCTTTGGGTGTTTTTCAACCGCAGGTTTGACCAATTATTGGAGAATGGCATTAACGTGCACCAGAAGAAAGTTTTCACCATCATTCGGGCAAAGTGTGTCCAACATACTATTAAGATGATTGCCCAACAAAAATGTTGCCCAGTATTTTAAAAGTGTATGTTACTTTGGTTTGGACATGCAGGGGCCGGCTATTAGATACCTCCTTGGCTTGGATAACAAGACATTCGGGCTAGATGCCTACCCTTTTGATTCCTTGTCCCCTTTTTAATTCCTTGCGAGAGGAATCTATAAAACATGCTGGTGGATGTATGTATGCGTGGGTGTGTAGGTGTGTGGGAGTGAGAGAGAGAGAGAGAGAGAGAGTTTATGTGTGATTGTGACGCTTAGCTTGTAAACAAGATATCTCAAGATAGGAATGACATATTTTTCATACTTGGTAGGTCTACAGGCTATAGACTTGTCATATCACGAATACCGGAAGAACCGTATTGTTTTGGTGGAGGTTTAGGTCATCTAAGGTCATGCAATATTAACTGCTAAAAACTCTTAAACTACTTGTAAACGCATTATGTCAGGATAACAGTAATGAATATTTTCATACGACATGTACACATTTGTCATATTGCAAGGAAGATTCCTGTCTTTTTTATGGATGCCAGAGGTCATTTAAGGTCCCCAGAGGTTAAAAGCTAAAAAAGTGGAACACGATATATCAAAATAGGAATGATGGCTACTAGCATACTTGGTATATATAGATTTGTCATATTAAGCGAAAGACTCCGATTAGCTTTGATGAAGGTCGACGGTAGCCTGAGTTCAACAGATGTGAAACTACGAAAACCTTGAAAACTGCTCGAAAACACATCTCAAGAATAGACCTCCATATTGTGTCGTTTCGTGACCACAGAAAAGGGGGGCTGAATGGCTGTACCATCCCAAGGATGAAATTATAGAGAACAACAAATATCTTTTCACAACCATAACTATGGTACATTAATCAATTTAAGTACCTAAATGATGGACTTATGTGAAGGATGGTGTCCTTAAAAGGTAATTAAATTCTTCAATGTATGTTGATGATGCTGTGAAAAGTGTTTGGTTTACCATTTTGCCAGCCAGGGTTCAAATCCCACTTAAGCACCTTTTCTCACTTTTTATTATTCGTCTTCTGTTATTTATCATACTTTGAATGTAGATTTGTCAGATCGAGAGGAGATCCATTTTGTTTTTGGTCAAGGTCGGAGGTCATTTGAAGTCACCAGAGTTCAGAGACAGAAAAAAACACCCTTAAACAGTATTTCTCAAATTAGCAATCATGAATGTCTTTCATACTGTTATGTGGATGAGTTACACTAAGAAAGAAAAAAAACCTGTTGTTTTCGGTAGAGATCAAAGGTCATCTGGGGTCACCGAACTATGAAAACCATGCAAACTGCACGTAAACATGATATTTCAAGCAAAGGAACTTCTAGACATTTCACGCTCAGCATGTGCATGGATGTTCATCATGATTACAAGAACCCTTTTATTTTTGTGGAGGTCAAGGTTCATTTGTAGTCGCTAGATATCGTATGGTCAAGTTCTCGTAACACGACATCTCATAAAGAGTAATCTTAATCGATCTCATATATTGTTGGCATGTGGATGACCCTACAATGCGTTTAATAATTGAATTGTTTTAGAGGGCAGGTAAAGGTCAGTTTGAGGTCAAAAAAGATCAAACTGTGAAAAACTCGCATGTAAGTGCAAGGGAACTGATAGGGAGCACGTGGACGACCCAAGTTCTTTACGTTTGGCTTCTGGTGGCGGTCAAAGACCATGTGAGGTCACGAGATGTCAAATTGTGAAAACATCATTAAACATGACATCTGAAGAAGATTAACAATGAGGGATAAACCTCAGTGCGACAAAGCACTTCCATTCAGGAAAGAATCGGTAAGTCTTCGGGCTTTCTGGTATTGTTACATTTTTGTTGTATGTTCACTGTGCATGTAATGTCACTATATATGGCATTGAATATAGAGTTGCTTTCAGTCTGGGAATGACTTCTGTATAGAGACACAGATTAATAACCCGACGGCGCCTTCGTCGGGTCACGTGTGTTTGCCCCACCCACACTTTACTCAATATAATTTGTATTGTGTGAAATCATTTACAAGAAAAAGGCGATAGATTCCGAAAAAAATTAATATCCATAAATACTCAATATTACGTAACAAGACCGGGTCTCCTTTGGCAGCGCACTTTAATACTCCAAACCATCCGATCTCCGACCTACGGTTCGTTATCCTGGCTTGCAATTTCTTTTTCACACATAAACATAAAGAATATAAGCTCAAGACAATCCCCAAGTTGAGATCACATTTCACAGGATGAAATAGGGATATTTCAATTCTAAGCAAGTACTCGTGGGTTCAAAAAGAGTAGCTATTGTCACTAAGCACCTATAATGCCAGTCATCCACTTAATTATTCTACATTGTAAAAACACTGCCGAGCAATGTTTTTGTTGGGCAAAAGTAATTGCTTTTATGTTGGTCAAACTTTGCTCATATAATAGTAAAGATGTCCCTTCCATATACGTGTATTGTACTATCCAATTACTGGTTAAACTGGCGACAAGCTTTTATTCAACTGTTGGGCATATTTTGGTTGACCTACTTGTTGGGAAATTAATTGCTAATTAGCATAATGATTGCTTTAAGTCTGGTAAATTTTTGACCGTAGGTTTTGCCTCGAGCAACCACACATTTGACTCGATTTTGTTTCACATTTCTTCTCATAATCAGACATTCGTTCCCATCATCCGAAAATTGCTTTTGACATCTTTGACATGGGCAAAAGAGGAAAACTCGGACATTATGTATGACCATAAAACCGAGCTCTACTTCCATAAAATTGTTAAAATAACACTACGAACCAGCACACACTTGTATAAAATTCGACAATTCGTACTGAGCGCTAAACGGCTCTCCAGTGTGAGTTCAGAATCTTGGGTATTCTCTGTCACTTCCGAATGGGGGTTAATATTGCAGACTTTGAAACATTTATGCATAATAATAATCTTATCTTACTCCAGGGTTTGAGTGATACTACAGAACGGTAGTTCTCAGTGTGCAGACTTCTGCTTTAATTTGAAAAGCATCATTTCACAGTGCCTTTTAAACCTGATTGTTTTGGACATTACCATACGGAAGTTGGTGACAAACCAATCAGATCAGGCCAAGGCATTTGAAATGTACATCTCAATTAAGAAGCATTTCTGTAATGTTTTCCAACAGCGGGTATTATATTTTAATTTACGTTAAAGACATTCAGTAGTGTAAAATAAATCACACTTATTAACATATTTCGCTCAGACCTTCATCACTTCAGTTACAGTCATTGGTTAAAGCTATAACAGAAAGCTAAAAAGGAATAGGGGCCTAGATATTATGGGCCAATAAAGAGTGCACAATAAACATCCAAAGATAAACTGCCTGGGAAGTAGTTAATGTCTTTCCCAATAAATTAATACAATTTAAACAGCCGTTGTGTTGAAAGTTCACCCAACGCATGTATGCATGCTATTCTGAAGTAAAGAAAACACCAAAGGTTAGGCAAAGATGGTTAACATAAAACCAGCGGTTGGTTAATGCATTTACCCAACAGCTTGATGAAAGTGCCCAACAACTAGCCATGTTTTGAAGAGCTCATTTACTTAAAGGTCGTGTAACATGAAAATAACTTAGTTGGATATTTGATGTGAAAAGCAGTAAAAATCCAGAAAATTGCCACAATTCCCATTAAAATCTATCAAATATTGACCATTTTACAGGTAAGTTTCTATTTCACACTTGTATCATGAATAAACATGAGCTAAATATGCAAATATGTGACATCGAAAGAGGGACATACCATATATGGCACATGTTAGCCTTTGTTTTTTCAACCTTAATTTCAAGGACACTGGTAGCATTGTTATTCCCCGAGGGGTTTATTATAAAAGTTAAAATTTTTCCTTGAAAAATATTGATATCACTCACCAAATTGTAATGTGTACGATCATTAATTAAGTGATAATTTATATAGGGTTAACAAAAGAAATCTTCACTCTGTGCAACACTCCACATCATTCTTTTTGCATAGGCAAGTAGTTTCTTCAGAAACCATCAAACTTTGAAGACGTATATTTTGAGAACGGTAAAAGATATTGAAATAATTCCAACGGATCTTTGATTGGAGGACTTAATTCTTTAAATGACAAGTAAAACAGCTCTTTTTGGTGGCATGTCACACGACCTTTAACAGTTAGGTAATTTTCCTCCCAACAGGTGGGTTCAAACTTTACCAAATTTAGTTGGTTAAAATTTTGCCAAACTGTTTAGGTTGCTGAGTAGATGCCCAGTGTTGGTCAGAAAGTTGGGCAAATTTTGCCCATTTTTAAAAGAGTGTAATAATTACCCACTTTTATATTATACGCTTTTTGCTATGTTAAGCTCATGCTTATCGACATACCTTTACTAAATATAGAGAAAATCATATAGACCATTTTAGATACATTTTCATTTTTGATTTAAAATCTGCTTCAGTAACTCGATCTCATCAAAGTGAATCATATTATCTTCAACGTCAAACAACTTGATCTCTTTCTTTGTGGCGCTTCCATCAACTATCAACTTGAGATGTTTCCGAGATGGGACAAAATTTCTCCCGTAGTCAGATTCCATATTATAAGCCTGGGTGATACTTAAAGAAGTTTACGTAACCTGTACAATCATATATACACACCAACACTCACAAAGACACACGCACTCCTATAAAGAATATTATTCGTTTACTTACCACCTGTGATCGCTTCATCCTGTTGAAATTGCAGACGGTGACGGCTGGGAATTCTACAAATTCACTGTTCACCAATTTTACCTTGGTGTTAGAAGTGTAGTAGTTAGACAATAAATTCGATGTTTGAATGCAGAAAAGTAAGAACGCAATAGTGAGCAACAGTGACCACACTAACTTTGTCAAAATTCTAGGATTCAAAATTATTTCTGGAATTGCATGGGCTGTAGTCTTGTCAGCAAAATCGTTCAATATTTCTAAAACCGTCACCGGTTCCATACGTTGAGCATTATGATTACCTTGTACGCCAGCCATGTTTTGGAATTTTCGTGAAAGACAGAGTTGCACAAGTTTAGAATTACTTGTTTGTTCTCAACCTATATATGCCTACTTATGATTGCAGCCAAGCATTCATCTTCATATAACTCACCAGTTTTGCTTTCAGACATGCACTCCACTGATGTCACGTGAAATACGTAGACACTTATCACCTGTTAGGCGGAGACTCCAATACGTAAACAGCAACGCAAACGGAAAGCGAGTCACTTTCTGCCGTCACTCCTATGCAAAGTTATGCAACAGGTTATATTGAAACAAGAAACGTGTCGAAATAGGTTGCAGTGCCACAAAGAGGCAGGCCATGTTGTAGATTTTTGTTAGCTGCATTTGATTGTGCTTCTCCAGAACTGAATTTAAGAGTAAAGGGATGGCAGTTGTGGCTAGCTTGTGGTAGTGTCGAGATAAGTGAAATGGAGGGTATGGCACATGAATACACCATTCCACTCACCGGCACGAGAGTTAAGCTTCTCTAAAGGGACCACCGGTTGACGAGAATTACGTAAATGGTACTTCGACAGAGCGTTGTGTTTTGTCAAATAGTGACACTATGCATGCACCTTGCTGCCTCTCATCACTAATTTTTCAAGCAAGTCGCCCTTTGTTACAAAATCCCTCCCCAGGCAGTGGCGGCACCAGGATTCCAAAAGTTGGGGGGGCAAATGGAGGACAAAAGGAAATGTCTGGGGCAAAACTTTTCGCGCATAGCGCGAAGCCGAGCGCAAAGCACAAGCTTATGCGGGTGGGGTCCAGGGGCACGCCTTAGGGTCCCTGGTGGGGTCCAGGGGCAAAGCCGCGGTGGGGACCCAGGGGGCGAACCCCCGGTAGCTAAGAGGTTTTAGAATATTTCTGGGTGAAAAATTAAATCTCAGGGTAGGCATATTTTGGTTCATAATGCAAAATCAAATGCAAAAATTCCCAATAATTTTAGTGTATAAGGCTATTCCTATCCTCAGACCACTATAATATTTAGCGGTTGAAATCCAGGGGCCCGCCTTATGGTCCCTGGTGGGGATCCAGGGGGCAAAGCCCCCTGAAGCTCAGAGGATTTAGCATCATATTTCTGGGTGAAAAATAAGTTTCAGGAAACGCATATTTTGGTTAATTGTCCATCATCCAGTAGAATGATTCCAAATTATTGTAATGTATAAGGCTATTCTTCACCTCAGGTCACTCTAACATTAGGCGGTTGGAGTCCAGGGGCCCGCCCCAGGTCCCTGGTTGGGGTCAGGGGGCGAGGCTCAGAGGTTTTAGCATATTTCTGGATGAAAAATTAAGTCTTAAGTAGGTATATTTTGGTTCATAATGCATCATCCAATGCACTCTAATTCAGCTGAGTAGGGGGAACCGGGGGGCAAGGACAAAATCTGAGGGAGCAAATGCCCCTCATGCCCCCCGTAGCGCCGCCACTATCCCCAGGAACATCAACTCTGAACATAAAAAACTGTCGCAGCCCCTTCAAAGTCGTCTCCAGTACAAAAACTGCTTATCTAAAATAATTTTATGCCAGCCAGGGAACATGAACTTCTTTCCTAGTTGCCAGACATACGGTACGTTCGGGCAGAGATTTGATCCGCAAATAAATGATAGGTTCATTTCCTTTTGATAAATGGCTTGAAGCTGTAGCTTGACTTAGCAAATGGTAAAAGAAATTGATCGAAAACCAAGATTTTAAACACTTTCTTTTGTAGTAAAGGATTGATAGGTATCGGCCTATCCTTCCAGTAAAGGTAGTACACTCCCTTCATTACGTCCACCTAAAGCATTACCACTAGTTTCAAAATGGGCCCTTCTTAAAGGGAAAATTCAGTCCCCCAATTTGAATTATAGTGTACCCCGTCATCCTAATTCAGAAAAGGCTCCTTTCAATCATGTGACCGTTTTTTGTGACTTCTATGTTTAACTCCCTTCAATATTCAATGTTTTATACAGAAGCATAAAGATGCTTGTGAGAGAAATCAGAGATTTGTAAGATTTAGCATATTCTTGAAAATAAATTCGGGGGACTGCTTTCCCCCATATGGTCCCTCTGTCGTTGTACTTGAAGTTTCCGTTTGGCAATGCTCCTCAGGTATATAGGTACCAATAGGATACAATGTGACCTCAGGGTAAGTTATCACAGTTGGTGCAAGCGATTTAACATAACGAAGTGTGTACAACTCCATGCAATCTTTCTTTTCATGTTCTCTTTTAATTAATGCACCACAAAGTTTTTTGAGACAGACAGAAATTTACACACTGCAAAGGACAGAGACTTATCCATTCATTTCTTAACTTTATTTGTTTACTTGCAGTATATAAACTATATTCTTGTCACACTCTAAAAACACTTTGGTCAAATTGCCCAATGACTGGGTCAACTATGCACCGAACCAAATATGGTCATATAGTTTGACTGAAGTATGGTCAACTTTGACCAATAAGTGGTCAAATTTGACCACTAAGTTGTCAAAACTGACCATAGTTTAATCAAACTATTTGACCATATTTGGTTCGGTGCATAGTTATAACAGTCGGACGACTGTTTCTTATTTATTCGACTGATTCTATTTATAAATGTTACCATGCGTCGAACAGTATAATACTTTTGTGATGGTTTACTTAGCCAGGGAATTTATTAAGTATGGTAAGAAACTGATTGTAAACTTTTTATTTTGCATCTTTTTTCCTTTCTTCTTTGCAGTACATGCACTGAATGTATGAAATTTTTATGACAGTCGACAGAACCGTAACAAGCTGTCGGTATCCCCGTAACTACAGAAATCTGACTTTCTAGTTTGATGCAACTTGAACAACCATTCGTGTGTATGACGTCATAAAAATAATCCATTACTGCACTATGTTATTAGGTTAAGTTTTTATGTCAAACCAGGGAGCTGTAAAGTAGCAGCTCCCTGGTCAAACATATTACAAAGACATGACGCTTGGTGCTTGTCAGGTACAAAGTTTGGGATCTTTTCTGCGAGAAACCTAAACAAGTGTCATCTTCTTCGTATAATAAATCTTCGCACTAATAGTATGTTGACTTTACTCAATGTAGTTTGGGTGTAACGTATTCCTGTTTTATTAATACACTGGTTATATAAGGACGTATTTTGAAGCTTAAAGGGAGATGGTAACAAGTAACCAGTAAGTTTACTGTTCTCGTTACCTTGGAAACAAGCTTCTTTTAGCGTTGCTAAATTTGCTAGTCCAAATAAACGACATAATAATTTATTATTTGTGTGTAGGGTAGTTTCGTTTTCAAAGCTGTGATTTGTTTCGCAAACTTGAAGCTATGTCTGTCTGTAATAACCAGTGCTGGAGGTCTTTATCTCGAGGCATGGCTCCTTCCAGGAAGATTTTCTTAGTTGCGGACTCGTGAGGTAATGCCAAGGTCTCGTACCCTCTGGCCTCCAGTATCTTATCCAAGGCCTCTTCGAGGCCGATCGGAGGTTGTGCATTGAAAAATATGTATTAACTTCTGAACGTGGAAAGCCCCATATAAAAAGCGGATCATTTTTTTTCAAAGAAACACTTTCCCTTTGAAAATATGTAGTGTATCTCACCATGTCTGTCCTACGGTATCGCATTAAGTAACGTTGCAACATTATAGCCAATGTATCTTGGTTAGATATCCTACTACACACTACACAAGCTGAATAGTTTTGCTGGGCCTCATGCACTACAAATCATGTTGGTATACACCTTTAAATGGCCTCGGTGTCGGGTTCGAGAACTGTGGCCAGGACAACAAAACTGGTATAAATCAGTATGCTCATAGGCCTATAGTCCATCCAATCATTGACACCCCCAAAAGGTCATGAGGGCACTCCCCCCCCCCTTCCTTCTTGTCATGGCCTTTATTCCCACCCACCTCCCAGCCTGCTACTGTACATATAGGTATACAATTTACTGGAGAAATGCGCACGGACAATTTCCCACCCACACAAAAAGTCCACCCGATCAGTGTCCAAGTAGACTTGACTAAGAGAATTGCATAGCTCACTGTGTCGGGGAAAGGCAAAGGTAATAGCAATATTACTGTAACGCTAAATTTTTACCTACGTTACGGGAATTGTTATACTTCTTCCGTATCAGTTGTTCTATAAGTACTGATATTTCATGAAAACATTGGGCAGTTGGGGGGGGGGGGGAGATACTTCCGACTAAACTATTCGTATTGGTGAAGAATTGCCGTCGTCATGTTCCCCTTGTTCACTTATGAAGCCCCAACTAAAGGCAGGCCCAATTTATTTGCTTTTACTACACCACTTTTCAGACTGGAGCCACAGCAGAAAATTTTCCAGAAAGCAAAGGATTATGGGACTGAGTTTTGTAAAGCGTCCTTTTACTCAAAGACTTTGTACTGTGGCCGAAAACGGCACATACCAAAACTCTGCCGCTTAATCCTTCGTAAGCGCTATTGCTAAAAGGGTCTATGTTTGATGTCGACTTTTGTACATGAAGTGTTTATTCAGGTTGATAATTTTCTAACAGCGAAGCACGTTAGATGATAGGAGAGAGCAACAAGCTCACAGATGGTCAGGACCGAGCATCCTATGTATAGACCAAGTAGACCACCAATAGAACCAAGCACTTCTGCGACCTATTAATAAAACCAGGAGAGAAGAGACAATTAATATAAGCATATTGAATTAACACTTTAACCATATAGACCTTACGCAAATGACGTCACAGAACAGAAAGTGCGCACCACCTTCACACCCTCCCCACCCTGGTGAAGGTGAGCGCGTATCATTGCAACGTACACCAACAAGTGCAGACAGCTGATTTGTGTACCGGTCGGATACGATCGTAAGTCTACTGCGAGCGAGTGAGAAGTCTCTCTCGTGCGTGCAGAATGCGTCACTATTTACCCTGAAAACATAACGTCGCCTGACGTCATTGCATAAGGTCTACATAGACTGACTTAAACAAGAGTAGGAGAGTGTTTATTGTCTTCGTCAGACTTACGTCGTCGGTGTTGTGATATAAGAGGGCCTTTTGTGACCCATAGCCATGACGGGACAACACCCCGTGACAGTTCCGACCCAGATAACTCCCAGGGGTAGTTTCGAGCCGAGGTATTCCCAACCTGGACAACACTTACCCGGAAAATTTCCCTCGAAAGATTCAAACTTTTCTAGAGGGGGGCCTCTGAGGAGTAATTGTCATGGTTCGAATAATACCGGTGGGAGTTGCTTGGGGAAAAGTGGTCCAGGGGGTATCCCTGGGGTGCGGAAGTACCTTCGTGGCTACGAAGGAAAAATTGTAGTACACATACACTGTTAAAAATGTCTATAAAATGTTGTAGAATTACAGAACAAAATATAAGCAACACAAAGATGATACAGAAAAAAAGTCATTATTTTAAACTTGATAGCACTTTTTCTGTACTCTTATGTACTACTTCATCTTTTGTTCTGTAATTCTACAGAAATTTAAATCAGTGTACAGGTTTTACGTCAGCCTGTCACTGGTAGACTACTGCAATGGAATCATGTCCTGTAAATGTCTCTTTCAACACCCTAAGGTATTCATATATATATATATATATATATATATATATATATATATATACAGGCGCAGATCCAAGGGGGGCTTTCCCAGGCTCAGCCGCCCCCCCTTTTCGCCACATCAACAATAACAAATACGCGAAAATTAGCATAATGTTTATCTAGAAGAATAGTCAAGGCACCCTTTTCGAAATGACTGGATCCGTGCCTGATATATATATATATATATATATATATATTTATATATGTATATATAAATAAAATACATATATATATATATATATATATAAAATACATACATATATATATATATATAAAATACATATATATACATATATAATAGGTGCCTGCTCAGGAGGTGAACTGCGAGTGCTTCATATGGTGTTTTATATATATATATATATATATATATATATATATATATATAAATATATATATATACATATATATATATATATATATATATACAAGAATAGACCCTTTTAATCAGTGTCATCAGTGTAGTATCAGTTGGTCAAAGGCGTTCAAGCAAGACAGTTGCATCGGTAAATTACTATCAGCTTCTTCACACAAGTAAAATTTTAACACTTTCTTGAAGTATAAAAAAACTAAGCATTTTTTATATAATTCAGAAGAGTGTTCTACCCTTTAGTACCAAAACACGAAAGTGACCGATCCGAGAAAGTGACACTGTTAAGTTAAAGTACAATGTAATGAATTAAGGGAGATGATCTGAACTGTCTGCGAAAAGGTTGTTGCTTAAGTAAGTCGAAAATATAGGAGAGCGATTGCTTATTGTAACCCTTGAACACAAGAAGACCTTCTTTGAATTTGTTACGTTTTGGCACAGGAAGCCAATGAACAGCAATAACGTCTAATGTGATCGCGTACGACTTCCTACGATCGAGAAAAATGGGAGTCGAGGTACGCTTGACATTTTAAAGTCTGGAAGTAAGAAATTTATTTTGAAGTCTGGAAGTATGAAATTCATTTGTACCAATAAAGATACTGTTATATAAGTTTTATTTACTTACATTTTGAGGTGACATCTTCAGTAACTTAGGTTTAATTTAACTGGTCAGACTGTCTGATGTTTGATGAAATTGTGTAATCAAACGAATCTTCGTATACAATGCATGCACTACCTCTTCAAGAGGGCTAACCAAATTTGATCCCTCGAATATGTGATTAGCGGATATTTGTTATGCTACAGTTGCTTCACAGGGCCCATTTTCACGGTTGACTTCCCACTTTCCCACTAGATAACTTTGCCAAAGGTAAATCCCTCATTAAATGTTTGCCACTTTTTTGCAGTTTTCCCTTTTTAACGGAAGTGTATCTGCACAGTCATTCCGGTTTGCAACCGCCTTCTACATTTACTGGTCTACATAACGCACACCCAGAATCAGAGTGAAGGATGTACTGCAATTTGGGGGCGTAGCTTGAATTTACAAAACCTGTCAAACCTTCAGACATATGAAGTGAAGTATTAGTCAAGTAGCCAAGTTAATTACACTCAACGCTTGGTTAATATTTTGCCATGAAGCAAACGAATTTTAATGGTGTCAAAAATTTTTCAGTTACAACAAAGTCTTCTTCGAAATGGTCAGTACATCATCGGACTTACCTAAAATCGTGGGGGTGCGGGGAGCGGTATACATTTCTATTAGTGTCATACTGAAATGTTACTGTGTTTCCATTTCTTCAAATTTCTGATACCGATAAAACTTATGCGTTCGGTAGATTTCTAGTTACTTCTAAGCGATATTCACTTCACGGGTGGATTTTCTAATGTACTTTAAAAGAAGGGTCTAAGCTCAAATCAAGTTTTGATATGCTAGAGGGATACTTATTCTAAGCATTCTGGTGAAATTTGCATTGAAATACGATGTGGGTTCTCAAGATATTAGCAAATTAAAGTTGTCTTATTTTCAACACAAAGTGAACTTGCAGCAAGCACATATGATGTCATAGCCTCACATTCATGAGCACTCTTTTGTTTTTCTATTAACTTTACAACCAATTTTCTCCTCCATAATCCCATATCATCGGAATGTGAATGCATAAACAACACACTCCTTATGGGGAGGTCCTATCCCAACTAACTTTAGGGTCAACACAACAGACTGAAAAAAACCAAGAAAACAAAGCATTCCTCACCAATGTGAGGAGTTGATGTAACCCCTACTTGTCACAAGCTTTCTTTGGATCACAAATGTAGTAACTTCATTTACTGATATCTCGAGTACTACCTGTCCGGTCTGAATGGAAGTTTCGCCAAATGGTGAAGAATTAGTTCTTCTTTCACATATGAAAATATTTGTTTGCTGAAACCATTGCTTTAAATTTGTTTGTGGTGGTTTAAAAATTAAGTAGAAAATTGGCAGTGATGTAACTTGAAACCCGCGTGGGGCTTTTGCCACACCAAGGTCTTTTCCCCCACTTGACTCAGTCCCCAGACCGTTATTTAATGAAGGTGAACGGTATACAGGAGCAATGTGCATACGCAACCTTTGCCCTCCTCAAGGTTTGCTTGCCCTCACTTACCCCCTCCCCTCCACCTTTGAAATTCTAGGGGCGCCGATGTAAATTGAATCCTTCATACTTACAGTATGGGCAGGTACTTGTTCAATGAGCTCATAATTTAATTCCTCGAAGTAAATCTTCACTCTTACAAGATTATTTCTGAAATGAAAGTATAATAATGTAAGTGATGTAAGAGTTTGCCTAAATGTAATTCTGGATGTTGCAAAACGTAAAATCAGTGGATTCGCTACTTTTAAATCCCGAAATGTATGTTTGCTCCACTACCACTGTAAACATATTGTAGCAACAAATTAACTTAATTGTAGCTCAAGTGGGCCATGCGTGGAATTGCAAGGACTAGGTGAGGTTAACGGGAAAGACCACGGATAAGTATGCTAAAGGATCAGTTAAGGCTAACATAAATAATTTGAAATCAGTTGTGTAACGTTACATTTGTCTATACGTATATTAGGTTAATTGATATTGAACAAAACTAAGGTTTAAACAAAATCATCTCCCTCAACTCCTATAGATAGTTCTCACGTGACGTCATAGGAGCTTTTCACGTGTATTATTTCAGCCATGTCTGAGGGCAACCCCGGCATGTGTGTACAGGCTTGCCCTCAGACATGGCGGTTGCTAACTCCTAGCTGTGACGTCACTGAGAACTATCTATACATTGCTTATGGATGAGATTTACCACATTCTGACAAGTAGTTATAACCTAGAAACAATGTTAGCTTACTTGACCAGTTACCCTTGACCTCTGACCGATGCTATTAGTCACGCTTGCAGTTGTCATGGTCCTGTGCCTACCCACCATGTTTGAAATTCATCAGACATCAGATTTAGAAGATAAGGGGCACACTCTTTCAAATAATTATTGCAAATTTACCTTCCATCTTCACCTGACATTTAAACTTGACCTTTACCAACCGAAAAGCACTTTTAATTTTGAAATAATCTGTTTTATCATTCTCCCAATATTATGTAGTGCAACGACTTTTTCAAGCATACTGATAAGCAAATAGGCTGACTAGCAAAACGTTCCTAGCTAATCTTGCCTTCGACTTATTAATTATGCATGCACAAGTTAATATAGTCATGAGGTACTTAAGCACCCAAGATTGCACTTAATAAGACTTAGATAAGGTTGAAGAGTTGCGACACGCTTTTTCGCAATATTTAAACCATTTTAAGTTTAATCTATATTTGACCTTCGACTTAGACCCTTAGCAACCAAAATAATCTTAAAATTTATCTTATGGTTTTCTACTTATCACGTGGTTTGAAGGCTCTCTTAGCTCATCCCAGACGGTAAAATTCTCCCTACTAACTTTACTTTTAGCCCCTCCTCCAATTTCAACAAAAACACCTGTTTAGTACACTTCCGAGACAGGACACAATACCTAGCCTGCACTGAGTTCAATTTACTCGAGGCCATGTATATATTGAAACAAAGTGACTGATTGTGAACTTAACTGGGAACACAACTGACAGTACAAGTCATTGTTGATCAGCCAGAGTGAAGCTATATTGTTTGAATGAATGTCAATCGAAGTGCAGTCACCAACTGTATTTACAAGTTTAGGGTTATTCTTAAATAGGCTTGGGCAGAGAGTTGCTAGCAACTCAGTTGTGTGCGGGATGCTCCCTGGTAAGGCTACGTGCACATTATGTGAAAAACCTAAAATTAACTCTGTCCTAGAAATTATAGGTACTCAATGACAGGTTTTAGATTTACCTCGAAGTTTCGGTATTGTCCAAGTTTCTATACGCTGATATATTTTCTGCTTTAAGCTTGTCTCTCAAGTGAGGCTGTGGAGTAAATTGAGTTCTGTAATATACATTCACAATCACAATGAAACATGCGAAAGCAACTGACATGTCAAGTTATCTTTTTTTTACTTTAATTTACCTTTTACCATTTTTTTATGGTAAAAGCCGAAGCAACGCCTAACGTTCATTTAAAAGTGCTGATCATTATGATGCCTTCCTATATATAAAAGGTTGCAAATAACTACAAAAACAAATGAGGAAACTTGCGTTTATGGTTGCGCATTTGACAATCGTTTGAGATCCAATATTTGTTCCTTTTGTGCATATTCTTCTGACAGGTATGATTGGAACTTCATGTTAAGACTGCTGGGGTTGTGCACCACTGTTCAGTAAACAATATCCGTTATTTATGTGGTCAAAGAGTCGAACTAAAATATGGTTTGCCTTGGAAACTTAATGATTTATTTTGAAAAGAAAAATACATTATTTCAAATTTCCCAAGCTCTGAACGCGCTATCGGCTTGTACGATTTTAGGCTTGAATCACTTTTCATCGGTATTACTCTCCAAACGTTAGTCGAGTTACCAGGCACAACGTTTGAACCCTGATTAGACTTCATCATTGACACTGAAGCTTCAAAGTGAGAACATGTTGGAATGGTAGGACATGAAGTGATTTGGAATATTAAACACAGTTGCGCAAGAAGCGTGTAAACACTTTAAATAATAGAAAGTTTTAATCCACTCTTACTGCCCCAAAATAGGGATACCCCTAAAAAGTGGCAGACTCACCTGGTAAAATTCAGAAGGCCACAGGGCTGTGCTAAGTTTCGTGTTATAGATGTATTCTCTGTGGAAAATGTGAATGTAGTTCAAAATGTCACTTGCATTGCTAATAAAATGATCATTTACTAAGAAAGTTCCTTGTAACGGTATTGTATACTCACAATTTTATCTTTTACATTTTTTTGAGTATAACAATACCCAATGGTTACTTTCATCTCAATAGTGATCCACTTATTGTCTATTTCTTTGTAAAAGATGATTGTTGCAGCCCATGTAACATATGCCAAGGATAAACGATACACTAATTTAAGTCAACATATGTAAAAGCAGAACAATCAGTCCACAATTTATTTAGGTGTGACGAATACAACTCAGGTAAAACGTTCATGCACTTATATATGTATCAGATTTTCCCTTTCTATCGGCTTTTTCTTTATTTTTCAGTTGGCGATTGATCTTGGATTTAATTGCTCAAAGTCAATGAAAAGTGTGCAACAATTAAAAAAAAGCAATATGGTGCATTTATACCAACAATGCATCTTTTTTTTTTTTAATTCAAAATGTTTAAATTTAAAAGTTCAGATATAAGAGAAAAATAAAAATAAGAATTGATTCCCAAGGTGAAGTCATATCATTACACCTGTTTGTTTGAAGTTAACTTTTGGCAGTGTGGTAGAAAATGTTATAATTTGAACAACAAACATCGACAACCAAACAACAGAAGTTAAATAAAAGTTCCCCAAAGTACTTGGATCATATTCCTCCTTTGTGACAAATAAAATATAAAAATGAATCTGAACTATCTTTAATTTGGAGGTAGCCGAAATTTACTTACTTGCACGGTGCAGGACAGTTACATTCCACCTTGTTTGTATGGAAGTCTATTTCAACCTGCTGCTGGCATCGCTCTGTGGACAAAGATGTTTTCTTTAACATTACAAAATTTGGTTTTGATAGGCCAAGGAGGACTTAAGGCAAGCAATCACATGAAATCGTCTTTCAGTTCCTATTTTATGTTCTATAGATATTTCAAGGTGCAATGATCACATATTCTTCCAAACTTTTAATTTAAAACAAGTACAAAAACTGGCTAACGTTTGAACCTGGCTTCTATATGCTGGTTCGTGATCTCCATTACTATAAGCTTTTCCGAAGAACGCAAAATGGTGTATTTTCAAGCAAGGTGCAAAGCCGACACAGTACAGTCCCTCGAGATTCAAGTGGCGGCATGCGATCATTTCCATCATTTCCGACCGTTCTGGATACCTCCACCCCCGCCCTCCTTGTTCGCCGATACGAGCGGCACCGACATGGTAGTAACGAATATTTGTTCTGCGATTTCCTACAGTCTACGGCGTCACGCATGTGGTATTTTACTATGTATGGATTACGCAATTACAAATGAGTGCACCCTGTCCTTGAACCTGGACCCGCCTCTGATGGCTTTTACAATTATTATAAAATATAAACCCAAGTTAAATTGTCCTTCTGCCCCAAACATCTGAGAGGTCTTAATGTAAACTTTGCATTGCAATGATTCAGTTCCATTTAAAGAGATAACATTCCGTATCATTTAAAGACAAATGATCAACTGACTGATTTTCTCAACTAAATGGGAGCAAAAAATCAACGTTCATCAAAGCAAGCAAATAGTGATAGAAATATCAACCTAATATTAGGCATTGAATAAGGACAAACGTCATTTTCAGGATTCTTTTTTTTTCGTTTGAGAGTAAACCATCTTAACTCCTATATTCCGACAAGAACGAACTCTACTTCTTCTCGTCCATTTTTATGCCAAATTAAGTCTCGGTCGTTTATCAATTCCCAATTGTAGTTTTCCAAATTCATATGATAGAAAGGGAAATTCTTTTAATTGCAATATTTATTGCATTAAGTTTAAAAGTTCATTCATTAGGCTATGATTGAGATGTATTTCATGTGACGTCATACGACTGGGATTGCCCGGCATTGCAGGGCATAGTACACGCGCAGTAAGCGTATTTACAGCACACGCGCACGGCATAACCATAGATACTACTGTGACACGGCAAAATGTCTAAGAACCGAAGAGACACACGATCACGTGACGTCGGTGAAACGCCTTTATATCTTCAGCTGTTTCGTTAAAATGTTCGACATGCGTATCTTTCTTTAAGGCTCGAACCATTACTCTACGCTAAAGTCTTTACGTTTGTATTATAAAAAAATGCCAAAGTAGTAGCAATCCCGTGAAAGTGGTTTGTTTTCTACATTGGAATTGTTCATGGTTGTATGTTTATCAGTTACTCTTTGTTGTTCTAGGACTAATAATTTAACTGTACTATTTTCTTTTTAACGCAGATAAGTAATACGCGATACTTCTTTCCGTAGTTTAACTCTGTACCTCCATACGTAAAACAATTAGGCCTACCTTGGCTCTCTATAAGTCCTTTATCATTACAGTTTGGTATGTTGGCGTAATCGTCATAAATGTTATTTACACAGCCACACCTCTCCTTCAGGTGGTCTAGGAAACATTTCTTTTGGCACGATATTATACTGTAATCGTATTTGTCGCTGTACAAGTGGTTCTTCGTGTCGTCACCGGTACAGTTACCATATCGACCACTCAACCTTTTCAACTGAACCTGAGTAAAGATGATACAGTCTAACATTACACGACTGTGTAATGCAGGCAGACTTTAGCTGTCGACTCAGTTTATTTAACCATGGAGCAACTAAGTATGGGGTAATTAAAGCAGATTTTCAGCCTCTGAAGTTATGCTCAGTTCCGGTATTCCAAAGGTCTCGCTGTATAAAGTCTGGGGACTTTGCAGATTCTACCACTTGGTTATTAAATGCCCTTATTATGTCATCTCCTTACATGTAATGTACAGAGAGATGAAATATTGCACTTCACTTAACATCTAAAATGTGAAGCTGTGAGTGGGTGTGTGTATGTGTGAACAGAAAAGTGTGTCGCGAACTCCTCATCACCGTAAGTCCAATAAAGTTCCAACTTGGTGGGTAGGTAACTGACCATAAAACACGTGCATACGAAATTATGACGTCGTAGGTCAAAGGTCAGGGTTCAAAGGTCAAATTTGGGTTTTTAACATTATTTGCCATTCAGTATGTTAGGAAAAGTAGCAAAATCACATGATATGCTAGACCTGATAAGATAATTTTTAGATAGTGGTTTTTGGTTGGTAAGGGTTTGGTCAAAGGTCAAAATGTAGGTGAAAGGTCAAATTTCGCTAAATTTTGCGAAAAGTGTGTCGCAAGCTCTTCCTAGCCGTAGGTCCGATGAAGCTCAACCTTGGTGAATAGGTGCCTGGTTATAAAGCCTCGTGAATGTGTAATTGATGACGCCATAGGTCAGAGGTTAGAGGTCAAAGGTAAAATTTGCTAAACATTGGGGTTTTGCCGTTATTTGCCAATCAGTATGTCAGAAAAAGTAATGGAACCACCATATGCTAGGACTGATTTGGTAATTATTCAAAGGTGTTTCTTCTTGCTAAGGGTGGGGTCAAAGGTTAAAATTTAGTTCAAAGGTCAAATTTGCCTTAATATTTGCATGTATAATTGTTGGCGTGATATGTCGAAAAGCATCACCCATTATTTGCATTACAGTATATTACAATCTGAAACAGTATGATTTTTATAACCCCAAGGTATGTAGAGAATTTGGGGAGGGGGATGAGATTTGCAACTCCACCGACTGCCCTCTTGTTTCTTACTTCAAACTTAAGAGCCTTGTATGTCAAACGCTATTATTTTGTTAGGCCTGGAGTGTGGAAATTCCAACAGTTATTTCATGTTGAAAGAGTAACCAACTTTTAAGTTTGACTAAATTTGTTCTGTCATAGTGAAACAGTGTGATTAATCTTGCTTTTGTTGATCCACAGAGTAGTATCTAGTTCGCGTTTATTATTTGCCAGTGACTTGGCCAAATGTAGTTACACCCAAGTAACGTTCAGTGCATTCGTATTTCATTTGTTTCCATACTAAACACTTTGAAGCATTTATTGTTTTGTGTGTATTTCTGTATTTATCTTCCTGCTTTATCCTTTTGCAACGACAACTATCAGATTCTGCACATCTGACACACAACTGAAACGGCAGTGATAGGCCGGGTATAATTAATGATTAAAATCATTTATTACAAATTCGTGACCAGACACTTTTTACCATTAGGTGTTAGTCATATGCAACCCCTGTCCAAAGACAACCAATGAGTGAGGCTTATATCAACTTGATTAACAGGTTTTCAACTTCTCTTACCAACAGCAGTTGTGATCAAGGCTTCAGTTGTATATACATGTTTTATATTTAAGAAAGGCTGTCTATCAAGGGCTTGGACAAGCATAGTTAACTACAAGCTCTTAAGCCCGTAAAATCTACAATCCCTCACATTTTCGGTCACTATAGAGGGATTTCATGTGACGTCACGCGCGTGGGATTTCCAGACACTGAAGGGCAAAAACACTCACGCAGTAAGCGCATTCACAGCACACGCGCACGGCATAACCAAAGATACTGCTGTGACACAATGGACACGTGCCCGTCAAAACCAAAGAGACGCGCGATCTTGCCCTTCAAAATTGCGTCTAGTTGGTTAAAGTCACGTGAATGAAATCCCTCTATAGGAAGTGATACATGAGAATGAGACTAATTAGAAGCATTGTTATGCAATAATTTCCTTCAAACTTGTCACAAAATAGTCGATATCATCTCAATGAGCCCCTTTAAAATGGTAGAATCTTCAATGAAGTACAAAAAATAAGTGGTGTTAAACTGTTTTTTGAGTTTGGCCTTGACGGTATCATCGTCGTCTTCAAAGGGAATTGGGAAGTTTCTTCTCCTGTCTAAGTATTAGGCACATATTACGACTAAGGAGATGTTTAACTATGCGCCTAAAGGTGGGCACAGTTTCTGTCGAAAGCACTTTGAGTGAAACCCAAGTCAAGCTTTGCTGTCCTGAAGGGTGTAAAATTTTGGTATTACATGTTCTGCAAGCTTCTGGGGTTTTACAATTTTTCTGTGAAATATTTGACATCCCTGGAAATGATTTCCATGACGTTATGAATTCAGAGCTATTCTAAAGTTATTGGGGTAATGTTACACTGCAAATCTATTTCTAGCTTATGTCCTGCTAATTTTTTAGAATTTTCTCAAAAATCAGTATACATTTACTAATAATTAAACTAGGAAACCATCGTTCTTTTCTAGCGGCAAAGAAAAGCCCATCAAATGTCGTGACACATGAAAGTAGGTGATACGGTTTACATGAGAAATATGTGGACAAAGAAATTCTAAGCATAAGGCTAAGAAGTCTAAGGATTTATAAAGGTGTAAAGTTGCAATAAAGGGTAGCAATTGGTGCCAAAAGATTACACTTAGTCACAAAGACTTAACTTTTACTCCACTCGCAGGACCCCGGGGGCTTTTTTAAGGCAGGGACGTCTTAGGAAGACGATATCTGAACCAAGTTTTTTTTAATTCATTATTTTAAGATGTAATTTCTTTAAGATATCAGATTTGATTAATATGTTGCTTTTGTCTTGCCATTTAATGTTTCAGCTATCTGCTTATTTGTGTTCTAAGATTTGACGCGTCGTTTGTTCAAGATTTCCGTCATATTTCTGGCGGCAATTTTGGCAAGTTTGTGTACAGTACGAAACATACGCGAAATTAAACTGATTCTGAGATTTATTGCAAGTTAAAATACTTTTTCATGTTTGACTGATAAAGAGCAACGACCAGTCAACGGAGTAATAATAAAACGCAATCCTTCTGTAATTGTCACTGTGGAAATCTGCCACTCCCAGTTGAAAGTTGTTTTGTGATATAAGTAAGCATATTTTGCAGAAAGTAAGACAGCCATCGGAAGCCGAGCTTAATTCCCAGCTTCTATAGGACGTTGTGTCTCCATCCTATGAAAGCCCTAATTAATGCACAAGAGTCTCTACTATCATAACATTGGCTGGCCTTACATGTAACTCTATGCACATCACCATGAATTCAGTAGCTCTATGGTGTAGCGAGCAGAGTGTACCCGGCATGTGACCTATATATATTTCAGCTCCTACGCACAAAAATTAACAATTTACGGCTAACAGCAACACATCTACACATTTTCAAAAGTCCGCCCTCCAACTACATTCTAGTAAATTGTGCAACGAACCGGAATCTGTTCTGTTTGTTATTTTGGTTAACATTGAACTTGGTGTGATTTAAAAAGAAAAACAGTTCTCGTCAAAAGTGTATTATGTATCAGATTTTGATTCGGAGTCAGACTGGTCAAATTCAGCAAAGTAATACGACATTTTCATATTGAATGACTGACAGACTTGCAAATGTTATATGTTTGACGGTAGCAGCAGGCTCGATACCATAGTATCATATAGTTTTATCCGTTGTGGTGTAATAAACGGAATCAGTCTGCCGCCAAACATTCTTTAGACGTTGTAACTGTTGATAATGGTAAACAGCATTTTCCCTTCTTTATTCTCACAACAGCGCTTGTCTAAGCTTGATCAGAATATCTATGGCAAGCACAAAGAAAGACTCTGTACGGTTAGGGGAGAAACAAGGTTTCTTTGCCGCAATTTGACAAACTAAACCACCTGTTACTTTTCATGAATTAGTTCATGCAAAAACATGTTAAGTCTTGCCCACCAATAATTCCACACATTTGCTCTGTACCATAGCATTATGTGTTTCAGCCATGACTACATTTTGCAGAACTAGCTCTGAAGCAGTGACGTTGCCAAACGTTTCGATGTGGGAGTGCGGAAGAGATGGACAGCAGTTTACAAAAGAAAGATACACCACCATCGGAATTGGCAAAGGCCCTGTGGGATCCGCTGTCGGATTACCTTTCAGCTATTTTTAAGAGTCCGAACGGAATCCAAGGGCAAGCCCAAGGAGTTATGGGGGTAAAATTTTGAATATTGTTTGGCCTTTATCCTCTTCAAATGACAGATAATGTGTAATCGGCCAGGAAAGTTCTACAGTATGCCACGTTTAACTCGGATATGTTGACCATCGAACACCGGCTCATTGGCTGGTCGATATAGGAAGAGAAAGATGGTTCAGTTATGTATTGCAGCCTCAATGACGCCGAGATGACCCAGAGGCATTTCAGGAAAACTTGCTGTACTAACAACTCCAGATAAAATTTCTAATATTGTGATCAAACCATTGGCAATAGTAGATGGGCAGGAAGTATGTATGTTATGGTCAACTCGTCCCCTTTCTGGCGTAGTGACGAATGTGCATTTTTAGCGAAAATGAGGTGAAAACAGTTTATACCTATTTTCGGGGCGTAGAATCGTTTGAGCTAGGTCTGATTTTCTAAAAATGTACGGATTCGAAGTTATTCCCATTATTTTTTTGACGAATGCTCATTTCCATGGTTTTCAGACGTTTTTCAATTCTGCGTAGTGACGAATCTCACATTCGTCATTATTCCCCGTGCTGAAACATATACCTGATGTACCGATATGACAGAAATCATTTCGGCGTAGTGACGAATGTTGTTTTTTTATTAATTATAAACCACGTCTTGCTTGAAGAAAATGAGTTTAATACATTTTCCACATATTTGGGGTGTATAAAATTGTTTGAGAAAGGTCTGGCTCTCTGCAAATTTACGGATTTACAGTAATTTTATCTTATTCTTGACGAATGCTCATCTCTTTGTTTACCGGGCGTTTTTCCAATTCCGCGTAGTGACGAATCTTACATTCGTCACTATGTCCTGTGGTAAAACATACGGGTGAAACACTGAATTTACTGCAATCGCGTTTTAAAAATTGTGCATAGTGACGAATGTCTTTTAATGCCATTATAGACTATATTCTGCTTTTCATTATTTTGCAAACTAGTTTAGCAACAAAATTTAATATTTTTCTATATTTTAAAGCAATGAAACAGTTACAGCAACAATATTTTAAGATCGAAATCATGTTTTCAAACAGTAAAACAATCAAACCGCTATTACTCGAAACTCAATTTTTCAACATTCGTCACTACGCCGAAGAGGGGACGAACTGGTCAAGGTGTGTGATCCTTCTGCCCGAGGTAGGTAACAAAGCCCTTGCAGAATATGCAGGTGGGAAAATGATGGTGAAGTTTGTAAATGACCTCAAATGTTATTGGGTACGTGTGTCTCAAAGGCAGAAAAATAGACAGTTTAACAGGTTTTGTCTTTAGATTTGAATATAAATTATAAATACGTCTAAGTGTTGAAGAGGAGAGTGTAATTTGGATTGAGGAATGACAGGAGTGGTCTCATGGCTCGCACAAATATTTAGTTGGAGCGATGATTCCATATGTTAGTTTCACAACACGGACATTATGCATCACGAAAATAAAAGCGGGTTGCATACGCTAAGGAAATCCACTTGTGAGGGAATCCTTTGAAATTAATGCCCCACTTAGATCATGTCCAAAGTGCATAGAGTTTTCTTAATTCATTATTCTTTGAACCAAACTTTAATCTGAAGGCACATGAGAGTCACGACAAAATTGAATTGTCGTGAATTGAGTCACGACAAAATTGAAAATTGAATTGGATTACGCACGTAATCCCTATATCCAAACCCTTAAAGACGTAAATGGTGTTAAGTTATAAACACCTCTGTTGCATTTATCACATGTCAAACCGATCAAATATTGTCTTGAGAACCTGGCCCATTTGGCAGTTTGATATCCTGAATATAATTCTTTACAATTCCAGCTACCGAAACAATTTACAGAAGTATCTGGCCCATTAATTTCCCCTGATCGGTTCCAAATTAGTACAATTGATTCATTCCTTCTAACTTCTTTAACAAAAGAGAAAGATACTTCTAAATTTATATTTTCAACTTGATAAATACTTTACCTGACGTAATCCTATTGACGTCGCAAATCCTGGAGTAACTGAGATTCCGACGTCCTCCGGATGTGGCATTATGTTGTTAGGGTGGATCACTAAACGAACCCCCGATTCTTCAGTAAAAAGGCCAACGTACTGTAGTTTTTCAATGAACAGCGTCAAGTGGAGACCTGTTTAACAATATTACATTATGAAACTTGTTTTATTTAATCCGCAAAGACATGAGGGAATTAAATGCCATAAAAGTGCTAAAGACCAAATTGATACAGCGCAACATACGTACCAAACAAAAGAAACACGGACGACATGAGGTATGTTGGGTTAAGCGTTTATTGTACTGTGCATTGATAGGATGAATATGACGGTAATGGGACATGAGGGGGACATCAGTAAGGGGGGACCATGGCCCAATGGGATGCCCCCTCCCCCTTTGAAAAATTTTGAAAAATTAGGTGTCCTTACATGCGGTTTGGTGCCACATATGCTACCTGTTGAAGGAAAATTTGTGTTAAATAAATTTCCGTATTTTTAGAAACTAAAAAAAAAGCATCAGTGAGGGGGCATGGCCCAATCCCCATATAAATACTCCACTGAGTATAATTTGTACTGTTTTGTCAGTTAACAATTTTTAATTTTCCGATGGATGTTTTAGGGGTTTTAGAACTTTCTCGGTTGAAGGGTACTGTTTTTCTTTTAGTGTAATACTTTTGTGTTCGTTTTATGTTTTGAGGGTCTCTGGCAAAATCGCAGAATACGGTAAGTATTCCTTCAACTTTTTATGAGCCCTTCCCCCCTACTATTAATCCTCCGAGTTGCTCAGTGTCATCCCAGAAGTGTTTTGTATGCGAAGTTTTATTGGAGTTTAGCTGTAATCTTCATTCACTTTTAGCTACTCAAGAGAGCCTGGGGATTCTCCACCTGCATCCAACGCGGTGGTGCCCCTGTAGAACCCCTATAGACCCCCTAGACCACTCTAGGTTGCTAGCCTGGGCTCTATATCTAGTCCCTAGACTTTTCGCCGTCTGAGAAGGCAACTCGAAGCGGGAGATCTCCCTCAAACGCGCCTGTTGTTGGAAGAGGTACGCTTTCCTTCCCATATTGTGCCAGGCTTTCTTTGCTCTCTATCGTAGCAGAGCAGGTGAATAGTGCTTGGTGTATAAGCAAACTTGAAGTGCGCAAAAGCGACATCTTCTCCTCACCTTCATAAATTGTGTGATATTTTGAATAAAATCAAGGACCAGTTTTATCTTCCGTAATCTGCTGCTATCGTAATGCAATTAAATATATGAGAGATGCAAACTGCACATAACATGGATAAGTTGACACCTTTATAGAATTCAAGATAAAAGCAATAGACTGAAAAGCAGACAAAACGACGACAAACCGTATTCTGAGCCAACTTTTGTAATTCTTCCTCTTCTTTGTCCTTGTTGGGTCAAATCAAAGGTAAAGCAGTTACCGTACTGTTTATTTTGGAATGCTGTAAAATTTCTGTGAAAAATACAACAGGAGTTGAAATAGGTATTTTCACATTCACTATGAGAAACCGTCTAATGTTCATCATTTCAAAACGTAATAAACGAGCAAAGGTCCACACTCTAAATGCAAAAGAGTGAAATTCATTTCAAAAGAGACTATTGTTTGGGACCACTCTTAGTAAGAGTGAATTTCGCTCGGGGTCGAGTAAAAATTCACTCCAAATAGAGCGATACTTCACTCGCATGGAATGATATATCTCTCTACTTCCAGTGAATTTTCACTCCAGCCCGAGAGAAATTCATTTTTATTAGGAGTTTTCCCAAACTACAGTCTCTTTTGGAGTGAATTTCACTCTTTTGCATTAAGAGTGTACTAATGACTTCATTAGTACTGGCGTGGAGTCCTAAATGCAGAAAATAATTTTGGGAAGGATGCAGGAGCTTTAATTACTTACTTTAGTTTACGTATGCAAATATAATTTAGAATTAGTAATGAAAAGTACCCATTGAAGAGAAGATTGTGCATCAAAGTGACAAATGTTAGATTTAAAAGTAACAATTGTAAAAGCAATCATTATATAGCTTGTAGTATAAGATCACCTCTCATGCTCAGTATGTACTCAAGGCCCTACAAGATTCAAACGTCATTACTGAACGTCGCGTTAATGGAAATAAAGGCTTGTCGACTCGTGAGGATCCAAATCCATATTGTCAGATTCGGATCGTACGGCGACGGGGTGGGGATTGCAAAGTGGTAATGTAGTGGCGCTATTGCTTATTTGTAAAATTGTAGCTTCAAGCTCATTGTAAATAGAAACGTTCCTCGCCGCGGAATTTAAAAGATTATTGTTATGCAAATTTTTAGTATATGCACCTGTATATCTTTGGCCGTGTGCTGCCCGCATGTGCTTTTGTTGTATACTGGCACACACACGGTTCTTAGCTGTTGTACGCAGAGCAGTGAAAACAACAACTAGCCTACTTTGATAGCTAAGTAGAACAGGAGACTTCGTCAGAGTTTTTATGGATAATTAACGTCTTTATATACCGTGGACTGTTCCTGAAAGAAGTCAAGAGTAATTTAGATAATCTTTTAGGCAGCAAATAGGTGCCGGTTTTGGGCAGGCAGTAGTTATACAGCCACTCAGGCCGGCCCGCGTAGCTATCAAGAAATGACGCAGTAGGTTATATTTATCATTGCGACCAACCGTTGTACAGAATATATATATATAGGTTTTAGTATTTGCACGTGCACGCGCCAGTTCGCACTTTATGATTATTAATTGTATAGACTAGAGCTAGAGAGATATTTAACTAAACGGAGTTGGCGATTGCTGGAAGCTTCATACTATCCAGGTTCGTTTCAGCGCCGGGACGAAGTGTAGCGGCTCTCGTGGGTGAGTTTCGAGTTTTTGTAATTAAGCTAGTCATCGTTAAATCCCACAGTAAGTTCGAACCTGCCGGCCTGACAATAAGCAAGTTGCAAAATTTCATGGAACACAGCGATCCAGATAGAAATTGATTTATGCAAAAGGAGGGTTATTTTTGAATTTCTACCTTAATAAAGCCACGTAAATGTTCTCAAGAGAATAATTTTGTTATTCAATTATATTACTTTTAAATTCCAATATAATTTTAATTATGTGGCTTATTTAATATCCGGTTATCACAGTCTTGTTCAAAACTCGTTTTTGTTGATTTAGATGTCAAGACTGAGTTACTTTTTTGCCCTCATAGAAGTCGATTTCAAAAATCAGCGGGGTGAGCGTCCTATGTATGATTCTAAATATTTAAGATTAGAAACACCTTCGTATGCGTAATCTTCTCTGCAAACTCCTTTTCACACAGATTATTTTCAGTCCAGTGTTATGTTCCCAAACTACTAACATTGTAAATTTTGTTGCCTTTGTGATGTGCATGCAGTAATAATTAAAAGAGGATAGTCAAATAGTTCCATCTCATAGGCTACTGTTCTCGTTTTAATACCGGTTCCCTATAATTTGCAAGGGGAACTTCCTCTTCTACAGTTCTATTCCTCGACGAGACGGAGCCAAGCACAACATTCAGCATCATAAAGTAGTGATACCTCCATAAGGAGTATAAGTACTTGCAAGGAAATTTATCATAACTGAATACCAGAACTATTTGCTCGCAACAGGGTAGGTCTCAGCGGGTAATAGGAACCCTTTCTCATATTTTGCTAATGAAAATGCAGTGGCGAATGCAGAGGGTGTGGCTAGGGTGAATAGTCACCTCCCAACCCCCGGCCAGCTTTCTGTAATGTTTTCATTCTTTAACGTTAATATGCGATTACATCATAACAGAAACACAATTGGAAAATTGGACATAATATGTACAACCCTGAAGCAGACGGTTGTCGCACCTAAAAAAAATATCCCCAAAGGAAAGTGTAGGGTGATCGATTAACATCAGCTGCATTGACTGTTACGCCGAGTTCATCGGAGAAACCTCAAAAGCCTCATATAATAAAGGTTAAGAATGTAAGAACTCTGAGAGGAGCCTTGCAGTAATCGAACACATGTACGAGAACTACTGAACATTCCGTGTTGCAATCGGCAGTGTAGAGGCAAACAGTGCGTTTCTTGTGTAAAGGCTTACTTATAACTGGCTCGATACGGCTGAGTACGATGTCAACAGAAAAATATGGCCTTATGCACTGGGCCGGGGTGGCAGCAGGGGAAGTTGCTCTTTAGAAATTTTCAAAGCAAACTTTTATCACATCGACCTTCGGAGGTTTTCAAGATATTTAAATAAATACTGTTTACATGTAACTTGTAACTTGTAAACACTTAAAGTGCCATTTCCGGCAGTATGAGACAAGCACGTAGCAAAGGGGGAGGAGGTAATTGCCTTTGAGTATAATTCTCTTATATTTACTACTCATGATATCGCTAAAAACGTCACAAGACTGCGATTTCTTCGGCGCGCTTCGCACGCACCATCCTGAGTAGCAGTTTTCCCATTCTTACTTCCTGTGGGGCAACTTTAGTGAAATCATTGTTCCAAAGCACAGGAAGCCCTCTCTATTATCAATCCTCCACTCCACCCTCAAGCCATCTGTGTCATTAATCCCGGTCAGGCCAGCTGTGTTCATACGGAATAAGAATACAATTGAAAGGGTCAAACTGTGACTTTTGTGGTCTGCTTTACGCCCATCCAATTCATATAAAGAAGCTTAAATGCATCATCCTAATGCACAATTTTCGATTTGAAGGTACTAGGTAAATCCTTTATTCTAATGGTCACCGTTGTTTTATAAAGACCCCAGAGCCCCCGAAGGGCTTCTTCCCTGGATTCCACATATGCGTTTTCAATGGGCCCCCATTAGCCCTATAACAAGCTTCTGAGCCTCAACGCCTACAAGCCGAGCGATATGCGTCACCACAACGTCTCCGGCACCTCTAGGTTTCATGTTGGTGTACCCCTGCCTCTAGTGCCCTCAACCTCCCTCTTCGAAAAGTCTGGCGATGCGACTGCGCATGACTTTTCTTAAGAAACGTTCCGCGTGAGTCAAAACGACGGAAAAGTCTGCATAGTGCTATTCAATTAACAGATTTCTTTCAATGAAAATAAGTTTATGCATCTTCACTGAATCTGTTTCAGAACATTGTACCTCCCTCATAACTTAACATACCCTACAATTTGATTGAAAAGGGATCAACATGAGTAGCATTCCCATTCCAACATCTGAACTGAGACAAACTCTTAAAATAAGAAATTAGAATATTGCAGATAAAGGCTTACTTGCCTGTAGTCACATTTTGCCTTATTAAAGTTACATTGCATAACGAAGTCCTTTGCCTGGTGACCCATGGTTCGAAGTTCTTCTTTGGTAGGCGCTATTCTGTCCAGAATTTTGCTCGCAAAGTCAGGTCCAAGTTTATCAAATAAATCAGGCAAGTCGTCCCATTCCAGGCCGTACGAATAATCACCAAAGCTCAATTGGTTTTCATCACTGACGGTGTCACCTGTCAAAGATTAATCATGATAATTAACAACTTTCAAGACACAACGTACAAACAAAACTGGAATCTGACGTATAAGTAATCGCTTTTGTTGTGTAAAACAAGCCAAAGAAGGACCACCAGTGCAGTTAAAGATGTCTCATAAATTTGTAATTATAACATGATTTGACAAAAGCAGTAGCAGCCGTCTGAAACGACGTTTAACCTTTCAATTTTAGCTTTACCACAATGTCGAATGGAGAAAGTTTTTGTCATTTTGCTGCTGGTTGAATGTTCCTAGCATCAGCATAGAAGTAGGTGTCGATTCATGTAACTTACCATTAAGCTGGTTCTTCGACATTTCCCACCCTAACAATTAGGGTACCCCCGGGAAAAATTACAGCCGGAAAATTCCCTCACCGGTCAATTACCCCCAAACAACTTTCACCCGTACGATTCCGAATTTTCTGGTGGAGAAGATGTCTGAGTGAGGGGTCGTTGTTACGGGTGGGCATTGTCCGAGGGATATTGTCCGGAGAATTGCCCAGAGAATTGCTCAGGTAGAAACTGTCAGGGCGGGGACGAATTGCCCCGGGGGTTGTGAAAGGGCAATTGTCAGTGGGAGTTGTCCGGCCACTGCAAATTTAAGTCTACAGACAAAAAGATGGCATTATAAAATATAGACCAAGCTGTTTAATTTTTTGCCGTCGATTTATTACTAGAGATAAGCAATACAGCAAAAAATATCTCAACAAATTTAAACTTTATTGTCGCCATTGCAGGTTACATACGGAAGTCTTTGAAACGTCACTGCCACATGACCAATCTCGTTTGCAAGCTTGCGCCTGTGATTTGTAAACACCACGGAGTCTGAAATGGTCATAAATATTCTGTTGACAACCCAAGCACTCCTGATAACTTTTCCTATGCTCTGATCAAATAGCAACTCCCTGCTCTGATCATGCTGCCACTCTATGCTCTGACTAAGCAGAGTATTTAAGGGTTCAAATGTTAAAGCGCAGGTCACACAAGGCGATTTCGGAAAGGATTGCAGTCCGATTTTTGTGAGTTTTAGTTACAATCTTCTCCATACCTGGTCGGAAAGATCCAAAAATTTGCCAACCTGTGTAAAGATATGATTTGCATCAGAGGGCTACAAAAATGAAATGTAAACTAATTATTTCGTGACGTCACATCGGCAGACAGTGTTTATCGGACACACGTGCAAAACATCGGATTGTTTTTCGAACAAATATCGCTCTGTTGAGCGCTATAAGTTACATAATGGTAGAAGAACAGTTTATCGTGAGACAAACTAGAATCAGTTATCGATATAGCGTGGCCATCCTTAGATAAAAGTCTGAATAAAAAATTATTGGTCCAATTTAGAAAAATTTGGATCGAATTTCGGATTGAAAATCGCTGTAGTGTGACCCACCTTTAATCGTTTGATGTCTGGTGTGGTGCACAAAGTTCCTCATTAGGGTGAAAACCTAGCTCCGTGGAAGTACTAGGGAGGTTACACCTCCTAGGGAGCATTCAAAGCTTACGAAATTGGCTTCACTGTAAACACAAATTAGTCAAAACAGTGTCTGAATCGACTAACCACATTAGTCACGATATTTGACTAGTTTCTGATGATATCTGACTAATTTCACGATAATGGACTAACAATCCTTAGTCAAAAATTAGTCAAAAATTAGTCAACTAGGCTTCAAATTGGTCAGAAAGTAAGTCAATTGGTCAAAAATTAGTCAAATGTTATTGACTAACGTGATTAGTCGACTCAGACACCGTTTTGACTAATTTGTGTTTACAGTGTTCCCTTCATTCGCGGATATGGAGTAATACAATACAACACCTAGAAATTTCGTAAAGGGAAAAAAGTTTGTTTTTTGTGAGTGACATATACAAATATTTGAAAACATTTTACTTGCCCGCGGTCTTGGAGTAAAGCTTTATGGATATCAGAAAAACTGAAGAGCGAAGTCATTTGAGTGAACTCTATAGCACAGCAAAAATAGCACACCGTTTAGGGACGTCTGTCATGGATAATACTTACGTCGTCCCCGAGTTCCATTCACTCTTTCAGGACTGTCCGTGTTCGGTATTTTAGGTTCTGATGGTAACTCGGACCAATAGTCGCTGCTCCACAGCCAATCATAGTTTTCTACGTCACCTATTACGTCTCTCACAAAGTTCTTACTTTCCAACTCTAGAACAGCCTGGTATCGACTGTTTTCGGCCTGTAACAAAAAAGTGAAAACAACATATTTTGATTTTAAATTTATGAAAAGAGGAGACGGATGTTTAATGCAAATTCAAAATTAATTCGTCAATCACCGTATAGGCTATATTTTATTATCATGTTTCTTATTTAACCATTTTAGAAGACTGATTTTCAGCAGTACGTCTCTGACCACTAGACTGATCTTGAATTTCATACCAATGTCTTTGACAAATTAGAAAAGTCAATTGAAACGATTCCCGGGCAATTCTCCCTGGACTACCGCAGTCCGGCTGATTATCTCTCGGAAATTCCCCCCCCCCCCCCTTAGCAATTACGAATTTTAA